>CM061531.1:114832841-115432841 GCA_030545055.2 Neoaliturus tenellus
CATTACAATTAGAATAAATCTTATCCAATTAGGTTATTTGGTCATCTACATTTTATCATTCAAGCTTATTCATTTATTTTTATTTTAAAGTTACAAAGCACCAAAAATCCCATGAAAAGCAGTCGACTCGTGACACACTCGATAGTTTGACAGTCTGTATTTATTTAGATTGTAGCGTTTGTACCGTAGGGGTCTAATCTCTTAAGTAAATCACAGTGGCCCTCTACAACTGACCATAACCATTATAGAAATGTTTATCTCAGTTGTGAGACAGGTGGAGGGCTGAAACAATACGGTTTCAATTTCCATAAAATAGAATTATCCTATGGTAATGTGACACCCGTACTGTCAGATTGTCGTCAGTCAACTGCATAGATATCCAAGTTTTGTCCAATTTGACAACAATTGGCAGTATAGATGGTTTGGTTGGTTGCACTGTTGGCCGCTGCTATATCTGCTCCAGCACGCCTTGCCGAATCAGAGGCTCGCACAGTGACCGCGGGATCAGATGAGTGCTATTCTTGGTCAGGACCACCGTGTCTCCGTCATCCAGCTCCAGCTTCCCGTAGTCCATCAGACTTCGGACCTGCAACACGGTCCAAGCAATAATGGAACGGCAGATTTATTGAAAACCATCGGTGTTTACTTATTACCCAATTTCAAATTAAATATAGTATTTCATTAATTTTTTGTATTAACACAGATATAGCAGTTACAGCTTTGGTTATATTCAAATATATTTTAATACTAAATGCAATATGTACCATCCATCATTTTCAAATTTTTTCTGGTGTTCAAAATTTTGGACTAAGGAGGAAACACAAATAATTGATTGAGGATATTGATTGTTAAAAGCTAAGACTAGCAGAACAGCCTCAGTACCCTAACTTTAATTTCAGTCACCAAATAAAATAAAGTAATAAAGACAAATAATTTTAAGGCATAAATTTTGATTATAATATTTCTACAGTAATTGGGGCGCCGGAATTCTACCCCCAGGAAAAGTACCCCCATGAAAAAACGCTACGTCATTTTGACGTCACAGGTATGGGGGTAGTTTTCCGGCCGCGAACTTTGGAAGAGAATACATTATATTCTACTTCAATCATTGGTTACGCACTTTTATAATTTATTTCTATAATGAACAATTTAAGCAATGTTTTGTAAGTTTACTAGGGGTGGAAAACTACCCCCGGAATTCTACCCCCGGAATACTACCCCCAGCAAAACTACCCCCGGCAAAACTACCCCTGGATTTCTACCCCCGGAATACTACCCCCAGGAAATCTACCCCCAGAATTCTACCTCCAGAATACTACCCCCAGCAAAACTACCCCCAGGAAAACTACCCCCGGAATTCTACCCGCAGCAAAACTACCCCCAATGGACTAGACCGGGAATCCTACACCCGTGAAAGTACTTCCACGTACACAATTCCTTAAGTATTTAACAATTGTTATTTTCTGTACGTGTTCTCGTATTTAAAACATTTCTATTATAAAATAATAATATGTTAAATTTACATTAATACAAACTCCCTTTGAGTAATCTCGTTCTCTACACTCACTCGCCGTCAAGTTCTATAATAGGCCTATGCTTTAGTTTTATATTACCAATAGTCCCTTAATCCTTTACAGGCTTTTAGCTGTGTGTTTTTGAAAATGCTTTTTTTAGTGAAAATGTAATTGTGGGTGATCATGAGTTAATGTTATTGGTTTAATGTTATATTTTACAAAACAATATAATAAATTAATGGTATTATTATCTAAGGTATTTTTTATAATTGTTTGGAAAAATGTGTATGCAGCAACTGATAAAAGAAAGTAGAAATTTCCTTCAAAGTTCAATTATGTTCAGGTGTTATAGATTATTTTCATCATAAAATAGTACCATTTAATTATTTAGTAATTGGCTGACATGCAAAACTACATGTTTATACTGGAACACATAGGCCTATTCTGCACTTTGACAGTTGAGTCTACTGTTTTCATTATTATTATCATATTTATTAGATGGCAATGTAGGCCCTATGTGCTTCAAACCTGAAAGTTAAATAGAGAAAAATCGGAATAATAATATTCACAATAATCTGAAGGAATTTTGTTCACTCTGATCACTCGCCTCCAAGATGGACAAGATCTTTACTCAGCAGTAAAATTCTATTACCGTATTACTGGTTGTACCAGATATATTGATTTATATATTTTTTAAACTATCTAGAGTTACAAAACGTGAGTTAAGTTACATAAGCATAAAGTGTATCCTACCCTATACTGTAATACGAGTAAGTTACATATTTGTATGTGTGTATGTTTGCACACGGATCTCAAAAACAGCTAAAACGATTTTCTTCCAACATTGCAGATAACATAGTTTTGGGATGAATTTAATATAAACAAAGGTCTCTATGCCAGAAAAAATCTCGTTTCTCTATAATCATTAATTCAAATTTTAAAAATTTTAACATTTGTCTTATGGAGTTAAAAAAATGATAATAATAATGAAAACAGTAGACTCAACTGTCAAAGTGCAGAATAGGCCTATGTGTTCCAGTATAAACATGTAGTTTTGCATGTCAGCCAATTACTAAATAATTAAATGGTACTATTTTATGATGAAAATAATCTATAGTTTTTTAAATCGTACTTCATACTGCTGATTATGAGTAAGAATAAAAGTAATGTAAAAGTATATAAAACAACAAATCAATTTGTAGAATTACATTTGAATTTAAAAACAAAAGCATTAGAAAGAATAAATCAAACAAAAGCTAACTAAATAATTAGAATCCACGTGTTACACATTCAACATGTGTTTGAACAAATATACACGAGACCCGTAGGCCTACATTGAAACAGTCTGAAAGCACAGAAAAAGGAAGCTGAAAGGCGAGTGAGTGGAGCGAACGAGCTCGTCTTGAACAAGAAATAAGCCTTTTTGAACCAGGCTGTCTGTAAATGGTATTACCATACTTTATCTATGATATTACTACCAAAAATACTACTGTTTAAGTTTACCGAGCTAATGCTTGGCCCCTAGGTGCAGGGCCGGCTCTACCATATAGGCGAACTAGGCGACCGCCTAGGGCGCCGGTGAACGAGGGGCGCCATCGCGGCGGAGACTTCGCCCCTGATTTTCCGTAAAGTGTTCCCGATCAGCGGTAAAAAGCGCCCCGACTGGCGGTAGATAGCGCCCCCGATCGGCAGTAAAGAGCGTCCCCGATCGGCGGTAAAGAGCACCCCCGACCAGTGGTAGATAACGCCCCCGACCGGCGGTAGATAGCGCCCCCGACCGACGGTAGATAGCACCCCCGACCGGTGGTAGATAGCGCCCCCGACTGGTGGTAGATAGCGCCCCCGACCGGTGGTAGATAGCGCCCCCGACTGGCGGTAGATAGCGCCCCTGACCGGCGGTAGATAGCGCCCCTGACCAGCAGTAGATAGCACCCCTGGCACCCATCGGCGGTAAAGAGCACCCCCAAAATATGGTTAACCCCTGGATTGGCGGTAAAAGCGCCCCCGATAGGCATAAATAGCGCCTGAAATCAACCTCAAAAATCGCACCCAACCATCGTTAAACAGCACCCCCAAATACACGTGATCAAAGTTGAATTGCGCCCCCAATCGGCGGTAAAAATCGCCCCTTCATGGCCCTCTAAGCGCCCTAACTTAGCTCTCTAATTGACGGTAAATAGCGCCCCTAATCCTAGTTAAACAGAGTTACCCACTAGCGGTAAAAATCGTCAAAGATCGTCGGTAAATAGCGCTACTGATCGGAGTTAAATAGCTGTACCCACCGGCGGTAAAAATCGTTCTTATTGACGGTAAATTAGCGCCCCTGATTGGAGTTAAACAGCGTCCCCCCGGCGGTAAAAAGCGCCCATGATCGATGGTAAATAGCGCCCTGATTATGACAGCGGTATAGAGCGCCCCCGACCGGTGGTAAAAATCCCCACAACTTACGGTAAACATCGCCCCTGAGCTTCCCAATGAAATGAATCTTTGCATATTCGCAATAAATAAGTAATTGTTGTTCAAATTTTGTTTATAATAAATTTATGAATATTTTTTTTTAATTCTAAGTTTGTTTTTCTGATAATAAATTGGTAATAAAAACTTATTTTTACTTTAAACGTTATTTTTTGTAATATGTTGTAACGCCTAAAATAAATGGCTTGAATGCATTCGTTGTGGGGGGGGGGGCGCCTATCAACAATTTCGCCTAGGGCGCCAGAAAACCTAGGGCCGGCCCTGCCTAGGTGCTGAAAATTATAAACCTAATATCAAAGTATATCATGGTACGGTAATGTATATATTTTATTTGATGTCAATAAAACCATACAGCTAAAAGCCTGTAAAGGATTGAGGAAAGATTGGTTATATAAAACTAAAGCATAGGCCCATTATAGAACTTGACGGCGAGTGAGGGTAGAGAACGAGATCACCCGAAGGGCAAGTTAATAAACTAACATAACTTTAACTAACATAGGTTAAGTTATAAACTTAACGTTTCTATTATTTTAAAATAGAAATGTTTTAAATAGCAGAACACGTACATAAAATAACAATTAATTGTTAAATACTTAAGGAATTGTGTACGTGGAAGTACTTTCGCGGGTGTAGGATTCCCGGTCTAGTCCATTGGGGGTAGTTTTGCTGGGGGTAGTTTTCCAGGGGTAGTTTTGCTGGGGGTAGAATTCCGGGGGTAGTTTTCCGGGGGTAGTATTCCGGGTCTAGTCCATTGGGGGTAGTTTTGATGGGGGTAGTTTTCCGGGGGTAGAATTCCGGGGGTAGAAATCCGGCTTGTGTTTGGTTTGATATAATGTGAATTTAGAGAAACCAAATTAAATAATAATGTATTTATAAAACTGGGGGTACTTTTCCGGCCGCGAGCCAAAACTCCATGCCACTTTAAGCTCCGCCCCTTGTGACGTCAAAATGACGTAGCATTTTTTCATGGGGGTACTTTTCCTGGGGGTAGAATTCCGCTACCCCCAGTAATTTATTAAATTTTTTTAAGTTTAATCATTAATGTAGTCTGTTGATTTTTTATCAAAATTACATAAACAGGAAAAACTGGTAATGAGAATTTTTATGCTGATACCAACTAATCTTACTGTAATCCATTTCAACAACGCTCAACCATCTGCTGATTCCATGGTACGTTATTTATTAGTTAAGATTTGTTAAGTGCCATTTCCAAAATTTCTTCATCTTCTAAATATTCAATTAACAAATAACTCAGTATCCATTTCCTTAAACTCATCATTCAGTACTTCACTTAACAACAGTCAAACAGCAACTGAAGGAATGTATAATAATCACATCAGTGACAATAACCACTGCAACGATCATCGCCGAGCGATGATCGTCAACCAATGATCGTTCAACAACTTTCGCTCTGGCAGCTCCAGTGACGACGCACTTTAACTCTGATGGAAGGTTGAATTTACTTTTATGCCTAAATGTCAGATAGTAGCATGAACAAAAAACCATTAACTAACTTACCTCCACATACAGTGATTTGGGCGGCTTGATGTCTTGGGTCAGATTCAACCCATAATTGTTCCCCAATGATTTCATGTATTTTGCCAGTGATTTATTATAATTGTTAAACCATCTAACCTGAAAAATAAGAAAATACATGAGGAAACAATCTTAATCTTTGGATAAACTAAGACTTATTCATTTTGTTACTTTCTCCCCCTATACCATAGTATATGGAGAAAGTATTGTTTTCATAAAACACTTCGCATTAGTTTGATGATGTCTATATCAATTTTGGAGCCCCCTTTCCCCCTATAAATGTATATATTGAGAAAGTATTGGTTTCGTCAAAATTTTAAAATTTGAGTTGTTGGTAAATTTATCCGTTTTGGTGCCCTCTGAGTCCAAAAAAGTGGTTTTCGAGTGATGTCTGTGTGTGTCTGGATGTATACAGAGCTAGAGAATGTCCCAATGGTCCAATTTTGGTGAAATTTGGTACGTATGTCTAAACCCATGATAATTCCAGGTGTTTTTTTTCATTTTTTTGTATTTTTGATTTTTAAGGGTGTTTTGTCCCCAAAAACCCTCAAAAATCGTAAAAAATCCAAATTTCTCAAAAACGGCTCTAACGATTTTGATTAAAATTTTGTGGTTTATTAAGCTTAAAATGGTGAATAAAATAACACCACCCGCATCTCCGAGAAAATGCTCGTTCAAAAGTTATGGCGTAATAAGTGTTTCAAAAATAAATTTTTTGAAATTTTCAAAATAGCTGTTATTTTGAAATAAATTTTACTTATCACTATTAAATCAAGCTCAAGAAACTAAATAATTCAGTATTTTAAATTTTTACTCTATGTCAAGTGGTTGAGGAGAAAATTCAATTTTTCGTTTAGCAGTAAACGCAGTATGATTTCAAAAAGGCATATGATAGCATAGATCGAGGAACCTTATATAAGAAAATGGAAAAATATGGCATACCAGAAAAGCTAATAAAATTAACAAGGCTATGTATTAATGATTCAAAAGCAAAGGTGAGGGTAGACGGGGAAGTATCAGAGAGTTTTCGTATGAATACAGGAGTAAGACAAGGGGATGGGATCTCCCCCACTCTTTTTAATATAGCAATAGAAGAAGCTCTTCAAAAAGTAAAGAACTTAAAGAGAGGTATAAAGTTGGGTATAGACCTGAACATCATGGCCTTCGCAGATGATGTAGTGATATTGGCTGAAAAATCCGAAGATCTGTGTGCATTAGCTGAGGAGTTTATTCAAGAATGTAAAAAAGTAGGTTTGGAGCTAAATGAAGAAAAAACTAAAATAATTAAATTTGGGCGTAATCCAAACAATAGAGGTGCAAAATTCAATATAGCCCAATACTCAGTGGAATGTGTGGAAAGCTTTAAATACCTAGGGGTAACGGTGAATAGTTCTAATGTGGAAGATAGTGAAATTCAAAGTAAGCTAGCAAATGCCAATAAATGTTTAGGTGCCTGTACAAAGCTCCTTTCATCAAGACTCCTATCATGTTGTACAAAAATAAGAATATATAAGACCATTATTCAGCCAGTGCTATTATATGGAAGTGAGACCTGGGTTCTATCCAAGAAAAATGAAGGGCGCTTAATAGTTTTTGAAAATAAAGTGTTGCGCAAAATATTTGGCCCTATAAAAGATGAAGGAGAATGGCGTATTAGGAAAAACCGAGAGTTACGTGACCTATATCGGGACCCTGATGTCGTGGCTGTGATAAAAGCAAAAAGAATGGGCTGGCTGGGACATGTAATGCGAAGGGAGGAAGGGTCAAGACTGAAAGAAGTGTATAGTGCTGTACCAGCTGGAAAACGCCCTTTGGGGAGACCCAAAATGAGATGGTGTGACCAAGTACAGAGAGATGTGAGACAGTGTGGAAGGACAGTGGAGTTAGCGGCAGATAGAGAGGCGTGGAAGAGGTTGGTCTACGAGGCGAAGAATCGACTGAGAATTGTAGCGCCCCAGCAGTAAGTAAGTAAGTAAGTAAACGCAGTACGTTGTTAAAAGTCACAGACGCGCTTAGGGTCAAACTCACGCTGCTCAGCTGGTAGCTATCCGACTGAGTCATCAAGACATTAATGTTTGAAGCTTTTAACATCTTTTTTATATTGTTGGGAGAAAGTATGTGTCAGTTAACTGATACCGTTTATTTTTCATTGGAGAAAAGTCTTTAAAAAAAACCTCTCACAAACCACATATGGTTAACTTTAACTGTTTATCTGTTGTTACCACAGGGTGTTTGGAAAATAACGTTACAAAAATCAGGGGTTTTTTACACTTAATAATTTTATTAGCGAATTTCTCTATAGGGAATACGCTATTATGGTAGTAGCCATGGTAGGACCTAAGCCCGGGATCGTGTTACTTTACATCAACTTTTCATGAATTGTGTATAGAAAATAATAGCTTTACTTTCTTATTTAAGTATTTTTAAATAGGCAACACTTGAACACTCTTGCTTAGGTCCATTCTAAACAAGTGATAAAATAGTGGCGTTTTGTAATATGAGAATGCTCATTGATAGAATGTGCGACAATCTCAAAAAAAGTATTATGATTTCAACTTTGTAATGTAACACAAAATAAATGTTAAATATCCATATTACCTCTGATTCGCTTAAATTCTCTCTGATATCTGGTGGTAGAATGCTTCCAAAATCCCATCGCATTTTTCTAATAAGCTGCATTCGATTCCAACTAAAACAGTGCATTTGTAAATTTACATGTTTGCTAAATATATTTGTTTACTTTATTCTAGTAGAATCTTGATTGTCCATAATAGTTTTTCTATCAGGTAATGAATATTATCTATACATATTTAATACACAACACGATTTTTTTGTACAAGGAACTCCTATAGTTTTTAACCAATTTTAATGATTTTAGTGTCATTGAAAAGTGCTCGACGAGAAGTTGTTTCTAAAGTAAATTGGTAAATAGCTATCCAAACGGAGGGGCCCTAGAAGCCCTTAAACTTCTATTCTGTCTATTCAAACCAAAGAGGTTATGATTTAAACCTAGGACGATACACTGGTTAACGAACTGATTAAAAGGCGTAAACAGCAAAAATTAACCAAACTAAATTATTTTCCGATATCAAGCAACAAGTACACGAGTTAGTACAAAACAGACACAGCAAGCGAAATAATAAAATAATTGAATTAATTGCCAAATCTCAGATGATGACTGATGTGATTTTGAATATTTTTTTTTAAACAACACAGGAATGTTGAAATAATAATGTCTCTAGAAAAGAGAGAGTTTAGCAATGTATTTCAATACAAGCATTTTTAGATTCAGTTGAATAAGTTAGGCAGAACGGTAATAGCTATTTGTGTAATAAGAGCGTAAAGTACGTCATTGCCACTTGATGGCCATATGAAGCGTCAGCTGACTGCAGCCAAACAATTCGAGAGCGGCAATGACTATTTGCGCTCGTAATACACACAAAATTTTTCCTACCAACATAATTGTTACATATTACATGTTTTATTGTATGCAAAATGTAATTTGGATTATTTTTTATTTGTTTCTGTTGGAACATAATGTCAACAATCAAACATAACCTCAAACTAAAAAAGAAGCAATTACTAAACGACAACAATGAATAACAGCTGTAGGATGGTTTGTAATAATAGCTGATAAAATTGCTGTTTGATCTAGCGTGCGGTAAAGAATCATTGCCTCTCTAGAGCTGGAAAGAACGGAAACCGGAAATGAATTGTTTTGCATAGGGGTTACAGGTGTGGCAATGCAATTATTTCCATGCAGTGGTAGGAAAAGATATTTACAATGATACTGCAATTTCTTTCAAGCTACCTTTTAAACTGGGACATAGTTAAAATCTCATAAAGTGGAAGGCTGATTTTCCTGATTGGAGATAAAAGCCTAATTAAATAACTTCAATGGAAAATATTTTGGAAAAAGGTAACCTTGGTTAGGATACAAAAAGTTTATGGCGATTTTCTGACTGAAAGAAATTTTATAGTTTTAAGTTATGCCACTGGCAATGTTTTTTAATCATAAAAAAATGAGGTTGAGAACATTGATTTAATTTATAAAACTGATCCACCTCACCTCATAAATTTCACCTTGTCAATCATAAACTTACTAAAATTACAAATAATATGATTGAATAACTCTATTGAGTCTTATGCCAACAGTATAAACAATAACTAGAGGTTGAAGAATGTTAAGTGCGGATAGTCCTGCAGAACCTACAATCAGCTCCAGGTAGGCAAAGGAATATTGGTAAAATAAGCTTAACTCACCAAAACCAACACCAAAACAAAACTTTCATTATAAAATAAAATCAACACTAAAAGGATAGTTTATCTATATCTTACACATATGCGAGGATACATCTTTGATTTCTCTCCACTGCAGCTTTTTCTAATTTCACTTCGGGGAGGATTTCATTGGCGTTATCGACAGAGATGGTATTCCTAGAAAGCAGTAAACATTAGTAAATCACGCCAGTTTTCTATTAAAGAAATACCCCCGTCGCAGCAGACCTGCGTACGCCTCAGCGAATATCCGACATAATTTTTCTATTTTATATATTTCCCCATAAAAACCATGGGGTTGAGTATGTAGGTTTGCCGCCATATGGGTTTTGTAAGTAAATATCAGCTAAACCCTACCTTGTAAATGTGCATACAACATTTTATCAAGCTATGATATTCTTTTCATTTTTCCCATAAACCCCATGGGGGTGAGCATGTGCGTTTGCCACCATTTGAGTTTTGTAAGCAAATATAAGTTACTCTTCCAAATTAATGTACAGTACATATCAAATTTTATCAAGATATATTAGTAAATAAGCAAGAAGGTTTTGTTTATTCTATATAAGAATAACATGGGAAACATATTTTTGGATTTTCTCTGTAAGATAAGTCAAAAATTAAAAATACTAAATCTAGAACACAGAAAGATGGAGCAATTTTATACTATTTTTTATTTGGTTAACAAATGAAAATTTGAAACATACTGTATTGTACTTACAAAGCCTCTGATATTTGTTCACAAAGAAGTTTCATTTCTTCAAATACCACTCTGACATGATCATCCTGGAAAATAAGTATACTGGAAGTTAAGAAAACTGTTGTTCTGAAGGTATTAATCAATTGCATATCTTATACAGCCTATGAACTTATTAGAGAGTGCTCAACGCATGAAGAAGCAATTAAAATCCTGAATGAAGTATATTCTTAGCCACAGAACATTATTTTTGCCAAACATAAGCTATAAGCTATAAGCTTATAAGCTAGCAACCTGAAAACAGAAAATAGACAAAACAATTCAACAGTATGTCCAAACTTTGAAATCATTAAGCAAGGACTGTGAATTTAAAAATTGTTGAGCAAAATCGAAACGATTATGTAAGAATACTTTCATCACTGGTTTGTTGTCTCCTTCCATAAGACAAAGACTTTTAGAAAACAGAAATTTATAACAACAAGAAGATGTCGATTAATCTCTAGCCCTTGAAATGGCCCAAAAGAATGCCAAGGAATACCATACTAGCAGATTCTCTACTTTTGGTAAAGTTAATGCAATTCCTGACGTAAAACAGAAAAATGAAGATTCTCAAGACACGGAAAAAAAATCTACAGTTGTAGCAGCCAGTCTAGCAGTTCAGTCAAGGTGTTACTTTTGTAGAAACAATCATCACTCTAGATCCATTTGTCCCGCTAGAGATACAACTTGCTGCAGTTGTTGCAACAATAAAAGGCATTTTTCAAAGGTCTGTAAATGTCTAATTCTAATAAAAGCGTGACATCACTAAAAAAAAAACAGTATATCTCCTTTTCTTGAGTCGTCAACAGATTCTACATCAGCCAGTATGATTGCTGCAGCTCCAGCTAGTCTATCAAAAGCTGTTGTTTTAGTCAAAATAAATACTAAAAATTCCAACTCATTGATCAATACTGGTAGTTCTGATAATTATCTTAACTACGATTTTGTTTTAAAACATAATATCAAAGAGTTCCCTGGGGGAGGTAGAGTCTATATGGCAACCGCATCTCTCACTACTAAATCACTAGGCTATCTATTGGTAGATTTGAATATACGGGGTCACATACACAATGGTTTCAAATTAACAATTATCTACCACAGTTATGCACAGATGTATTGTTAGGTCATGATCTAATGAAATATCATTCTCATGTAGATGTATCTTTTGGAGGAGCCAGGCCACCTCTTTCTATGTGTAGTTTAATACCAGCCGAAGTTGGAACTCCTAACTATTTTGCAATCTTTCTGAAGGTATTATTGAAGAAAGCAACTCTCCCTGGCAAGCACAGCCTTTAGTCATTAAAAATAAAAATCACAAGAAACGCCTAGTCATCGATTACTCACAAACAATCAATAAATTCACTATTCTTGACGCCTACACTCTGCCTAGAATTGATGATATGTGAGGTGGAAAGCGAAAAGGGACCTCGTGTCGGCAAAGTAAAATTTTCAGTACAGCTAAATACAGCGATTTCGGTCCAAATCATTGATTTTCGGTTTTTTATTGATTATTAATCTATATTTTGTGTAGAAAAGGCGTATATCGGTTAAAAAGTCGAATCAAAGCTTAAACAAGTCGATATAGGCCTAAATCATTTTGTTAGTCACTGCATGCCCTGAGAAAAGGTACCTCTTGTCGCTTATGGGAAAATAACATAGCCGACAAGAGGGGCCCTTTTCAACAACACAAAGAAACATTGGTTCAAAAATGAGTCTCTCCTGAATTCTAGCGAACACTTAGAGAACTAGGACGAAGTTCTAGTGAAAGCAGAACATCGTCTGATTATTTTAATACGGACCCGACAAGAGGTACCTTTTCTATAACCGAGGTTTTGGTTACAAAACTTTGACTTTCCTATACAGTCCTATAAACAGTGGACAGTTATTACGTTATTGTAATTAATTAATCAGTAATTATCAACTAAGAATATTCTATCAATGATAAACGGGATAGTTCAATAATGAACAGGGCATTTTTATTGTAAAGTACAAGGTTGGTAGCAATGGGTATCGTGGTTGCAACCATCAGCTGTTGCCCCAGCTACTGCCTCTGATTGGAGTATTGTGACACTGTCTTTGTTCAAGTGTTATCAGTTCGGCTTGAATTTAGTTGTTTATCAGTTCGGCTTATAGTTAGTTGTTTATTAGTTCGGCAACGAAATGAGTAAAAGTGAGGATAAAGTTTTGAAAATATTAAACGAATTGGGTCGGGGGCAACGTAAGTGCGGAGGATTAACTTACGGTGTGTTTGAGGACTACTTCACTTGTTTATTTTGACTATAATAAACTAATTACTGGATAAAACATTTAAACAACAATGTGGCAGCAGTAAATATTCAGCCTTGAAAAGGTATCTCTTGTTGTTATGGAGATATAACACTGGGCCGACAAGAGGTCCCTTTTCAGAAAATACCCTTGTGTACTACATGTTGCAATAAACACAGTATTAGCCCAAATTCTAGCGTTAGTTAAGGAAACTACAAGTGTGCTTCCTAAAGAGGACATTATAAGCTTTGCATTGATACCAACATCATCGCTTAAATACGAAAAATATAGATTCTGAGTTTATTTAAACTTTTTAAGGGCGTTTTCCTGAAAATGCCCTTTACGCTTCGAGAAAGTTCAAACGTCCATAACTCAAACAAAAAAAATCGTAGAGACATGAAATTTGCACCAAACTGTTAGGAATTTTAAGGTAATAATAAAAATATCAATAACTCAAAATCGGAAATTGCCTACAAGAGGTCCCTTTTCGCTTTCCATCTCACATATAGTTAGCAAAGTCGCAAAGTACAGTATTTTTAGCACAATTGATTTAAAATCAGCTTACCATCAAATACCTATTTCTGTAGAGGAAAGACCTTATACAGCGTTTGAGGCAAATGGTAAACTACAGTTTAAACAAGGATTCCTTTCGGAGTCACCAAGAGCGTCGCTTGTTTTCAACGAGTAATAAATTCGATAATATCTAAAGAAAACCTTGAAGGAGTATGCCTATCTCGATGACATAAGTCATCGGTCATCGGTCATGAGTCTGTTCGGTGGAAACACTCAAACCGAACACGATTTATAGTTAAAGCGATTTCTTGATGTAGCTCAGAAATACAACCTGACTTTAAATAATAAGTGCATGTTTTCTCTGAGTTCAATTATTTGACTTTTTGGTTATTTGATATGTAATATAAAACTGTGAGACCAGACCAAGAGAAATTGAAACCTCTGTTACGGTTGCCTCTTCAAAAAACGGAACCGCTTTGAAACACATTTTAGGTATGTTTGATATTCCAAGATGGATACCAAAGATTTCAGACAAGGTACAACATTTGGTAAGCTGTCGTACCTTCCCACTACCCCAGCCAGCTAGAGATGCATTTGAAAAGTTGAAGGAGGACATTGCAAAGGGGCTGTCCATAAATTACGTCATCTGAAAATAGGGGGGGGGGGAGGGTCGAGATTGAAAATGATGGTAGGGTGATGTTCAAGGGGGGGGGGGGGTCGCATTTGATATGACGTCATTTAAAAATGATATTTTATATCAAATTTTGACAGTAAAACAATGATAAATACGTACACAATTCAACTACTATAAAATAATTATCTTATAAACTACATTAGACAATTTTTAGGCGTTGTTTTATAGTTTATTTAAGTTTATTTTTCCTTTAAGAAAGTAATTTGGCTTTATTTCTGAAGGTAAATTCAGATTTGCTTGGTCAATGTCTTTAGTTTATCAGGTAGCCAAAGCAGGTAGCGTCAGACCAAGGTAAGTAGAAAAAGCATTATTTTTACTTAAAACGGAGGTTTGTTAAAAATGACGTCATTTTTCTGAGAGGGGAGGGGGGGGGGGTCAGACAAATTATGATGGTTGGATGATTTTAAGGGGGGGAGGGTCCAAAAACGGCCAAAAAGCGATGACGTAATTTATGGACGGCCCCAAACTCCCTGTTAACTACTATTGATCCTGACAGCCCAGTATTGGTGGAAACCGAAGCATCGGAATTTGCAATTGTTGCTACTCTAAGTCAAGATGGATGTCCTGTTGCTCCTTCTCAAGAAGTCTCTCTGAATGTGAAAGGAGACACTCTGCAATAGAAAAAGAGGCATGTGCCATTGTCGAAGCAATGCGAATGTGGAAACACTTTCTTACAGGTCAACATTTTCAGATTAATGACTGACCAACAAGCACTTTCATTCATTTTTTAAATGAAACAAAAAAAGACCCGTTCCATTGATTTCCGATGCTTCTCGTTTCCGATGATTTTTTTATCGGTCAAGTAAGATAAAGAACAATAAGATATTACAATGGCCTTTAGAAATATCATGTTACAGTTTTGATATTATAGACCGGCCAGGAAATGAAAATGTAGTTGCTGATACTTTTTCGAGAATAAGTGCTTCTACAGCTAACCACAAATTATTTGATATACTTCAAGCTCTCAGTCATCCTGGAGTGACTCGGATGTTCCATTGGATCTGGAGTGAAAATCTCCCATACTCTTAAAGATGTCAAGAGTATGACTTCAACCTGTCCAATATGTGCAGAGATCAAATCTCGTTTTTACAAACCAGCCAATCAAAATTTGATAAAAGCTACAATGCCATTTGAGCGTTTGAACATGACTTCAAAGGTCCTATTCCATTCAGT
The DNA here is from genome assembly GCA_030545055.2 of Neoaliturus tenellus. NCBI lineage: Eukaryota > Metazoa > Arthropoda > Insecta > Hemiptera > Cicadellidae > Neoaliturus > Neoaliturus tenellus. The sequence goes on from CM061531.1 coordinate 114,848,023, forward strand.
ACAGGTAATCATTATTTACTGACGATGAGTGACGAATATTCCCGATTCCCCTGTAAAAACACAAGTTCCTCTTCAGTTATTAAATGTCTCTGTCATTTGTTTTCAATTTTTGGCACACAAAGCTTTGTACATCCTGATAGAGGATCGTCGTTCTTATCTCGAGAGCTTGTTTCCTTCTTGCATGCTCGTAGTATCCCTACCATTAGAACTACGCTGTATAATCCAGAAGGTAATGGTCAAGTTGAACAATATAAAAGAACCATATGGAAAACTATTTATTTTGCTAGCATTGAAATCGAGAAACCTGAAGACGACGCAGTGGGGGAGCGTACTGAATGAAGCCTTTCACACGCTGTTAGATCCTTACTGTGTACGGCTACCGTAAAGCCTCATGAGTGTTTCCTAATTCATCCAAGAAGATCGTCCAACGGAACAGCTTTACCCAGCTGGTTATCTTTTCCTGGCCCTGCTCTTCTGAAATGCCATAATACCACCAGCAAGTATGGAGAAAATGTCGAATAAGTGGAAGTAATTGAGGCCAATCCTCAGTATGATCTTGTTCTAAATAAATAGCCTACGGACGAGAATCAACAGTATCTTTGAAACATTTGGCACCACGAGGTGATCTAAGGCTTCTACAGTATAATGATAAATCTGTGCTTAACATTGGACAAATTTTACATAAGACAATTCCCGACCATGATGACTTACATCTAGCACACACTCCTTCTGCTAATGAGACCTTGCAAGACGAAGGACCTTCCAAGATGTTTTCCAATGAACTGGATTCGATAACTCACACTAGGTCCATCATAAACAGAAGTCCTCCTCAATATTTCAGCGACTATGAAACAAACTTCAACCGGGGGAGAATGTGATGAATCATACTGATTATTTCATTTATTAACAGCTGACTATGGTACCTAGTTCAGATTATTATTGTTTTCGTTGTTTTCTTGTAATGCTGGATTTAACTAGAATAAAGCCTTAGGTTTAAAAGGAGTAATAGTTTTACTCTCACAACTTTAGTCCTGCGATCTTAAGTGACTATTCGTGTGCTTTGTTGATGGTGAGGGCGAAGCACACTTTCAAAGGGAATGGCAACCTTTTAAAATCAAACAGGTAGTCAGTAGGAACCAGGGGAAGTCTTTCTTTCTGTCTTTCTTATTTGCTTTCACAGGCTGGACTAAAAGTCATGATGCCAGGGGAAGTCGTGATATAAAAACTGATTCCCCTCAGGCACATCAGGTGATCACTATGCCCTCAATTATTACATTTTAGTGAAGATTTTAGATTTGCAACCTGGTGCCTTTGCATAACTTAGGTGGGTTTACATTCATTAATAGTATCACGGGAGCATTCACTTCCAACTTTAGACTATGGTTTGGTAATCCTGGAGGGTTTCACTGTTACAGGGTTATTGGTTCACCATTACATAGCCTATTGTACAGATTGTATTTAATGAACAAATGACGACTTTCTGACTTATTAACTTATATCATAAAGCGTAACCTAATAACTCTAAAAGTAAGTAAATATTCTCGCACGGGACAGACATCGAAGCGTATTCCTTGTGTTAAAAAATACTTACGTTAAAAGGAAGAAGCCTTCCTTGAGTTCTGTCTAGCGTTTTGATAAGCTCAAAAGCTCTATCTCCAATCATAATTAAAGATTTTATACTTAAGGACTAGGCTAATTGTAAGTTAGGACTAGCTGTTGTAATCAACGAAATACGAATAAATGAAAAAATAATCAACTACAACTTACTTAACCTAAAAACCAAAACACAACACACAGTACCAACACCTGCTACTAAGACAAAGCCGGAGCGCTCTGACGTCAAATGCCTTGTGACGTCACCTAAAAGGCAATGTCAAAACAATAATTTGTTTTTGTTTACATGGGCTGTATTTCGTAAACTTCAATAAAATTTTCTCGTTTTTGTTTATAAAATGTATAGTGTATATGTTTTAAAACTGATTTTTCATTCAATAACAGTTTTGTTCATAAATGTGGCTATTTCATATTGACTCTAAGTTCAATTTAAATATCTGAGTGTTTTGAATAGTTTTGTGTGTTGTATTACGACCAAGCTAAACAGTTTTTACTTTAGAAGATTTTAAAGATTGTACCGACAACAATGAGGAAGAAAGAGGCGTATTTAATTTACCTAATAATCGGAAAGTACCTTCTAGATGGTTGGGCTAAACGTTATTCTTAACATCAATTATATCAACGAAGCCAGGGTTGCCTGCTAGCAATTTTCTTTGAAAATTTCATGAAACTATCATGGGTACTGGTACCGAGATTGAGCGTGTGAAGATTCATTTCCAGCCTACTCATGAAAATTAATTGAAAGCATCAAGCGCTGATTTATAAATTTTAATGAAGAAACTACAATTAATGATGTTGCTGTGAAGAAAGATGATACGTCAATAACCTAACTCAGAAGTGACGAAAGTAGTATAGCAAAAACAGACATTTTTCAATATATAAGCAGCACAAGGTTTAATTGCATTACTATATTTCATTGATTATAACGAATAGCCTACCAGTTAATATGTTATTTTCAAATAAAATGTTCGAATCGTTGTGGTTAAATATTTATACGGTGCACATTTCATACTCATAGTTTAGGAGAGTACCGTGTGTAGGATAAATAAATGGTATTGCCAACAATTTCATTAGAGGCCAGTTAGGCCTACCGATAGTCAACTATTCTAAATTTTTAATTCCTGTAAAAATTAGTATCACTTATTTGTGTCCGAAAACATAATTTTAAGATATAAAATTATTTGCGTTAGACAATTGTTTAAACTTTTTCATGAAATGAAAGCAAATAATTCATAATATTTAGGACGATAGGTACCTTTTTAAAAATCAAATATTGGAAATGAATACATTCCATTTTGGTACATCTGTAGGTTAGTTTTTAGGGTTAGGGTTGAGCGGAAAATGTTTTTGTTTTCGCTATCAGCTGATGCTAAAAGGCAAACAAAAATGGCAGCACTCCGGCTTTGTGTTCTAGGTGGTGTTGACAGTACACAGTGGAACTTTTTTTCTAGTTTACCCCTCGCACCACGGCTTCGGTCGGATTTGGTTTTTAACCATGTAGACTTAGTGTTTATTTATTTATGCATTCATTCCAACGGCATGATTACCATTTTACAATATTGGAAGAAAAACAATGGCCTTGTGACAAGTAGTTAACTAACAGTTACAATAATATCAATGACATAAGACAAATAACAAATACTATCCCAACAATATGTTAAGGTAACAACAAGCTACCTGTATTTTTGAGGGCGTTCACAAGCATTCGCCGCAAATCGGTTTGGTTACGTTTTTGCCTATGACGTGACAAATCTCACAAATAAAATGTCTGGAATTAGTCACTTGATTGGCAAAACGTAACGAAATCTCTCTTGCGGTGGATGAATGTGAACTGGTCCATTCTAACCGTAATTACTAATCAAGAAGTGGTTCCGACCTTCAAAAGCGTCCCAGGAGGAAGTCCAGTTTGTATGGATGGTGAAGCCCGTGTCCATCAACTGGGACGCTGTTCGTAGAGGTGGTTTTCGGGACTTCAATCAGCCCGCATTCTGGGGTAAGTAATCATGGATGGGCAGCTGTGAAGCATATAAGATCTTAGTGTATTCCCTAATTAGCGCATCCCTTCGTCTTATTTCAGGAGGAGCGATATTACACAGCACCGGGAGCCAGGGTGCAGGGGTTGCCATGAGTGTACCACTAATAGCTCTCATTGCCCTGTTTAGCTGGACGTCGACCTCCCTGACTTGCACACTATTTAACCACACGGGAGCACAGTACTCAGCAGTTAAGTAAACTAGGGACAGAGCAGTGGTTCTTGGAACTTGTGCGTTAGCTCCCCATGTGGAGCGAGCAAAGTGATGGACAATGTTAGTCCTGGTTTTCACCTTAGCTGCCGTTTTTTGTAAGTGGCTTTTAAACATGAGAGACCGATCTAAAGTGACTCCCAGATACTGTGGGTGGTCATTACGATTTAGCTCAACACCGTTGAATACGATTTTAAGTTTTTGGTTGGCCAGTCTGTTATTCAAGTGGAAGCAAGCAACCTCAGCTTTTATTGGGTTTGGATTTAGCTTCCAGGCTTTAATCACCGAGGGTCGTGAGGTCATTAGTTAGTGTTTCCTCAGCTTGTTGGAATTCCTGGTGCTGATAAGCCAGAGCTATATCATCTGCGTAAACGAACTTTGAGGAGCAAGAGTCAGGCGGAATGTCAGCTGTATACACATTAAACAGCAGTGGGGCGAGCACTGACCCCTGTGGCAGGCCATCCTTTAGTTGCCTGAAAGTACTTTCCTTGCGTCCCGAATATACCTTATAATCATCCTGTTGGAGAGCATTGAGTTGAGGAGACGCAATAGGAAAGGGCAAGGAATCAGGTTGTAAAATGTAATAAGGAGGCCTTTTCTCCAGACAGTGTCATAAGCTGCAGTAAGATCTAAGAAAGCAACGGAGGTTTTCAGTCTTCGCTCAAACCCATCCTCGATGAAAGAAGTAAGGGCTATAACCTGGTCACAACAGTTGCGCCCGGGTCTAAACCCAGCTTGTTCGACGGGGATGCTGGAATCGAGAATAGGGAGGATTCTGTTGCATATCAACCTTTTGAGCAGCTTATAACAGACACTAAGAAGGGCTATGGGTCGGTAACTTTCGGGCAGTTTTGGATCTTTACCGGGCTTCAAGACGGCTATTATTTTGGATTTTCTAAATATACCAGGAGAGTCACCGGTTTCCATTATGGTGTCAAAAACTGCAAGAAGCCGCTGTCTAGCCTTTTTACCCGAGTGTTTTATAGACTCCGGGAAGATTTCATTCAAGCCTGCTGCTTTGCCAATTGGCATCGCATCAATCGCCGCATCCAGCTCATCCTTAGTGTCAGGTCTAGAGACTTCCAATGGTGCTTGCCGACTTTGCTTGATTTCACTAGGCTCTAAGTTCACCTTCATGTCCGCAGACATACGCACGGGCTTAGACAAACAGGAGAGGGTTTTGCACTTTCACAAGGGCGAGGTTGCGAGACAGTGTTTTTATCATTTGTCTTACCAGTGGATAGATTTCTGAGCCGAGACCAGGCTTTGCGACTACTCTGGGTCAAGTATGTTCTCAACAGGTTTCACCCAATTCTCTCTCCTGGTGTTGTCGAAAGAGTAAAGCAGTTGGTCCGCTACATCTCTGTCAGCAGTATCAGTGAACTCACTGTAAAGGTCTTCGCACTCTTGACTCCATCCTGGTATATACTCTTTCCTAAAACCTCTTGAGATAGACGCTTTAGCCCAAGACAGAACAAGTTGTGTGAACCCACTGAACCGATCGTAGTTTTTTACTTTAGGAGGGATGAACCTGATGCCTTTGTCAAGCCTGATGGAGCTGATAATGAGGAAAGGCACCTAGGACCTTCTTGCAAGTTGGTGTCGGCGTTGTTGATCGGTCACAAGAACTAAAGCTTAAGACTGGAGAGTACCCACGACGCCATCGAGATGAATGGAAAGTGTGAGGGTCTTTGGCATTAAATATTAAGAAAAGGTTGTTATTTTCAGCCCAGCTTGAAAGACGAGTGCCGTTATCATCATCGGACGAGTATCCCCACTGGGTGTGATGAATGTTAAAGTCACCTACATATACCACTGGATGTTCAAAAGTTGGGAGAACCGTATAACCGTATCTGACCACTGGATGTTCGGTGGTTTGTAGACATTTACAATGGGTAGAGGCTTAGATACCTTAACAGCAACAGTAAATATGCTGTTCACACAACTTTTGTGGGAGACTGATACGTCGTCTATGTATTGCCTAACGTAAGTCGCCACGCCATAGACGCTGTGTCCTATTTCATCCACAAGCCTATATCCTGTGATGTTGCCCCTCGCACTGTTCTTAAGTATTATACATGTGTTTCTTGTAGTGCGAGGACATCGACATTATTTTCTAGCATCACCTTGCTAAGGCAGTCACTCTTGGATTTGCTGAGACCCTCTACGTTAAAATGACAAATATTTAAAACTGAGCCTATATTACTAAAGTGGCTCTGGAAAGGGCCACTTTAGTAATATAGGGGGGGGGGGGGGTTCCACTTGGGTGCTCATGTGGAACTGATTTTCCCACGAGATAGTAGTTATAAAAGGAGATTGTTCATCGCACGGCGACCATTAATTAACTCGCATTCGCATTGCTCGCATCTTTACGACTCATTATATATACGTTTAAACTATTTTATTATACAATTTCAATTAAAAAAGGTATTAAAATTACTTCTAACCTACAATTTCACTATCATTAGCACATGTCGTTCTGTTTAAACCATCTTCGCGTACTCTACGTTATGTTTCATTCTTTAGTCTTGTTCTGACTTCTACACTTAACACATCTATTTACCTTCTCTTGTGATGGCTGCGCAATGTTTGAAATTAAAACTTTTACGGACACAACACATATTACGAAATGGTTCTAAACCTTCAGTTTCAAAGTCTAAAACTAATTTAAATAAAATAAGGAAAAGTTACAGTTTTAACCCGTTATATACTCTTCTAAAACTTCACAAGTTCAAATTGACGATAGTGTTGTTCACAACATTTTGCGTTATATGTTATGCTTCTATGACTTTGAACTTGTTACGCCTAACGACTGTGTTCAACAGGTTTTCCTATTTTACCCCCACCATTCCTTATATAAGTGCACTCACCGCAATTCCTGCTTCATTCTCCTGTACGCTCTTCTACTGAATACATCTCCACTCTGACTTACACTATCCAACTATGGATACCAATCAGAAAAATGTTGAAGTTCAAGAAATAACATCCACTACTCACCTGAGGGAGAATACTCCGAGTGATTCAACATCGCCGAATCCTCAAGACCCGATACAAGTTCCAGATGTATCTTCGACAGCCAGAAGTGATCCGGAGGCTGTTCTACGATCACTTATCGGTTTTGACTGACCTGTACGACTTACCTGTAGGACGGTCGCCGATCGACTGAACTCTTAGGAGTTCCTATTTTTTAAAACTCCCTCCGAATGACCTTGAAGCAATTATCCCCTCTCCCTCTTGAACTAACTTTTAATTTATGCAAAGTTTTAGTACAACCCGGTTAATTTATGCGCACATTTAGTTCAAGCGAGGGCATATACTCTCGCCATCTGCACCCCCCGCTAATTAATTCGTCATCTGCCCGACCGGAAGCTGTATGGCCCATTAAATGGCATCTGCCGTCACGCACTTGCTGTTCCAGAGTGGCTTTGTCCCACTACTTTAAATAGATATAGAGTGCTCACCAGATACGGAAAAGTGTCACTTTTTCACCGGCGCCATGTTACCCACTATTCCCACCGTTTCCTTGGTAACCAGTACTTTGTTTAAATTTTTTAAACTGTAATTTACCATTTTACCCACACCTATCCAACGTTTCTATGGTAAACAACTTCAATAGCCTGCTCAGAGACCATCAAATCAAACTAATTTAAAAACAACTAACAAATAAACATATGTGTTAAAAATATCATCAGTAGTTTTTTTTTTTAACTTGTAGCGACCAATCAGAATAGCTAAAGCTAAAACTAGTAACCAAGGAAACGAGGGTAAAGTGTGGGATGGTTGCCAAGGAAACGGCGGGAATTTTGGGTAAAATGGCGCAAATCAAAAAAGGGACAAAAATTAACATGTAATGAGCTATATCTATTTAACCTCATTGGTGTATACTGTTTAAACTCAAGGTCTGTAAAGGAAGAAGCATAACTTCTTCCCAGGTCAGCCGAATAGTTTTTTTTTGTGTTCCGGATATGAAGCGTCAAAACTAAAACGGAAGTCAAGTTAAGTTATAATATTTACCATTACACAGCTGAATGAAAAAGATAGGTAATGAAGCAGTCTTGCCATGGGTACTATATTTATCGTAAAGACACCATATTACTCTATTTTACATTTGGATTATTAGTTAATAACAAACCATTAGATAATGACCAAACTAACAGTTATCAATCAAGGTAAATCTAAAACCATAAATTCTACCCTATATCTTGCTTTGAAATTCTTTATTTTAGTAATTGTTGAGGCAAAAAATTCCCAACGCGAACGAGAACGATTGTTGTTTCCTGTAGCGTTGGTAACACTTGCAGGTAACAAAGAGTAATATGTTGGTTTTTTAACACTTTCTTAAACGACAAAACCTCTGTGGCGACATCCATGGATGTCGCAGAAAGTGACACCATTACTATTATGGGATGTGGCTCACCTGGCCCTGGCCTACAGTCACCTTGGTTTAAACCTACTTGATAGTAATCAGTAATTTATGGTTAGAATGGACCAGTTCACATTCATCCACCGAAAAAGAGGTTTGTTTACGTTTTGCCAATCACGTGACTAATTCCAGACATTTTATTTGTGAGATATGTCACGTGATAGGCAAAAACGTAACCAAACCTATTTGCGGCGGATGCCCTTGAACGCCCTCAAAAAGCTACTCAAAAAGGTAGCTTGTTGTTGCCTTAATATATTGTGGGGATAAAATTGGTTATTTGGTTTATGTCATTGTTATTATTTTAACTGTTAGTTAACTACATGTCACAAGGCACGGCCATCTCTAGTACAAGGCCATGGCGAGCGAAAAGTGGCAACGTTGCACAGGCAGTATTCGGCGCTCTGCCAGTAGCATTGCAGTAAATGGAGGAAGTCGTGCGCCGTTAACTTTAAACGCATATATTGTAATGTTTAATTTAAAAATATAGCTTTAGCCTCTATGGTAATTTAGAGGAAGAGCCAAATTTACTATAATTAGCAGCCATAACTCGCTAAAAGCGGTATTTTCATTTCTAGATGAAATTATATCAGACTTGATGGTGCGCGCACCGAGCGGATATGAGGCCGCGATGTACGATTACTCGGTGTTATGTGTGTTACATAAAACTCTTTTTATACAAAATTCAAATTTTGTAATTTCGATTATTTTACTAACCAGAAAATAAACGTAAAAAGGAAGCATTAAACAATTTAGCTTATGATTGATAGCAATCCATAGCCGAAATGGTCATAATCTTTTACATATTGAAATAACCTAAACATTATTATTTTTAAAATCTTCATGAAAATTAATTCTCAGTACAAGAGTGAATAAAAATTCAAAACATCCAATTTATAGAATGTAATATTTTAAACTAAAACGTTTTACATCGGATTCTTTTAAATTTGAAAGACGCAATAAATTTTAATCTGAGTTTATTTACATCATCATTAACTTACAGAATAAAGTTTGCTTGTTTTCCATTCAAAATATAGTAATGAACGAACGATTTGTATCAATTACTAGGCATACTTTAGATCAAAGAATAAATAACAGACTCGTTTCGTACAACATATATAGCCACCTTTAACACCGTAATAGTAATAGTTTCTGAGATTGTGTCCATAATGACGAAAATTTTGTTAAACAACTAAATAATTTGTAAATAAGTATTTGTATGTAGTATTAAAACTAAATTTATTCCAAACAAATAATGGTTATAATGGGTTCAGTAAACCCTTTTCAAAAATGGAAAGTCGAGTATAAGCAGTTTGTTGAATACACATTGTATTTAAATTGCAAATTGTCATTCAATTAAAACATGCTATATTGTTTACGTTATAATTGACCCACCAACTAAGGATATTTACAAATCTTTCATACTAAAGTGCAGTAACGGGAAATAATGTGTAAGTTCCATTGACAACAATAGCGCGAATGAAAAGAACGTTACTACGGGCAGACACCGATGCGGCGTTGCCAGTTCGAAGGACATGGCCTTGTACTAGAGATGGCCGTGCACAAGGCCATAGTTTTTTCTTCCAATATTGTAAAATGGTAATCATGCCGTTGGAATGAATGAATAAATAAATAAACAAACACTAAGTCTAAGTTACATCATTGACTAAGGATCCTATTGGTAGTATCAATAGTCAATGGTTACATGCGTGGGGTCTCATAATAGGGCGGGGTATCATAGTAGCTACGCACGTAGCAACTACAAAGTGAAATTAAACGTAGCAACTAAAACTGAATGTTCTCATAGCAGCTACGAAAAGGCGGGAAAAATGAAAATTTAAATATTTGATTAGCGCCTACACAATTATTAAAATTTCTCGTTAGTGCCTACGATATCGCAGTCGCTAAAGCGTAGTTGCTAGTAGACTATTTCGTTTTTACGTAGTTGTTGTTAGATTTTTCAAATTCTCGGTAGCACCGAACATTTGAATTTCTCGATAGCGCCTACAAAAATGAACGGTAGGAAAAGATCGAATCCTTAATGGTTCTTAACATTCAATTCTAGCGAACAACAGTTCACGCAGTGTTGCCAGTTGTGGGGGTTGTTTTCCAAATAGGGGATATTTCTTGGGGATTTTTTATTATTGCTAATTTTATAAGTTGTGTAATTTAGGAGAAAGGAAAAAAACAAATTTACTAAAATGTAATTTGATGTTATTCTTGTGTTGTACAATTATAGACTTGTATATATTTGGAAAAAATTGCTCTGAAAGTAAATGTATAGGCCTATTTTTGTGGGAAGACACGGTTTCAAATGCTGACGGGATAAAAAGGGATTTTCAGCTCGACCAAGGGAACGGGTCGGATATTTATCTACCGTGTCTTGTTAAACGTAACGTTGTCTGTGTCGTCTCTGTTTTCATAATATTTCAGTGAATTGTTGGGCTCATTTCAGTCAAACAGTTAAGTACTTGACAAAAAATAAATTTATTTTAAAGGAGGAATTATAAATGAAGTTTAGTAAGTTATGTGTTTTCTTTTTAGCATTCCGACAGATAGTTTGTGTGACCTAGGCTTAGTGATGTGGGCCGGGCAAATGCCCAGTGGGCAGGTCGTTTATAAATGGGCATTTGCCCGGGCATTTGTCCAAAGCGATTTTAAGCGCCCAAAAACTGGGCGTTTATAAAAAGTTCAGTTTAAGGCGCAATACAATAAAACCTGTAATATTTTCAGTGTGGTATTTTAAATAAATATTTTTCTAAATTGTTATATAAAATCTTATTTACTGATTAAGCAGGTTTCTACTCTGTAATTCATAAATATGTGCATAAGATAAATTTATAATGACTAATTAATTAAATTTAAAGTTAAGTATTAAGGTTTTGTTAGTAAAACAAGTGCTTTTTAACCACTATGTAAATTTCCTAACATAAAAAGGCACCTATAAAATTATTTTTATTCATATACAGAGTGGAAAAAAAGTCTGGAGACGATTTAATATTTTTAAAAGTATTTAAGTAACAAAACTAAAACGTTGCATATTGATTTTGAGTGACTAAGACTACTTCCTAAAGTACTTAGTGTCCTTGGATATCGAAGGGGGGACGGTCCACAAGGAGTAAGAAGAAAATCTTAAATGTAAGCATATGTCAAAATGTACATCAAATTAAAGGTCTTTGGGACTGGAGAACAAGCCGCAAACCCGATCTCAAAAGAATGACCGAGTAAAAAATAGCAGGTGATCAAACTTTGTATTAAAATCATATTGCTGAAAACAAAAAAATGCAATAACTCCCAATCCACTCTACCTTTTGAGGTCGGTTTTGTGGCAAATTGCTCAGAATGCAATGTACTTTAAAATGATGTACAGTATCATATGACGTAGCCTATTGCAGTTTTCCTGACGACCTCCACTAGGGACGTCTCTAAAGAAAGTCTTGTGGGAAACTGCATTGGCCTACATCATATGATACATCATTTTAAAGGGCTTTGCATTCTAAGCAATTTGACACAAACCCAACCGGAACCAAATTACAACCTTACAACCTTTAAGTTAAGACTGATTCATTGTGTGTAATAAACAAATGTAAATTAATTCTATTACATTAGCCAGATTTTTTAAATAAAAATAAACCTATGAAGTTATTTTCAGTCTAAATTATTTCCTCTTGTTGTCAAAAGAAAAGTGTTGACTCTCTAGTACTGACTTCCTACCAATATAATTAAAATTATACAAGTAATTTTTTTTTTTAATATAGGCTATTATGTAAATATCTAATGTAGATGTTTAAAAAGTTGACTAGAAGAGTAGTGTTCAATTTAATTTCCATTAATCAGGTTTATTAGCCTTTAACTGGATAAACGCCCGGCGCTTATGGATTTTGGGCGGTTATTTGGGCAAATGCCCTGGGCATTTGCCCTGAGATTTAAACGCCAGGGCGTTTTACATCACTACCTAGGCTATAAGTAACTTGAAATTAACAGGAAAGTTGACATAAGAAAAATAATGATTTCCTAAAAAATTCCCAAATTTTTAGTCTAGGTCTATTTACATTCTGAAAACAAAGCTAAAATAAGTTAGGCTTTGTACTAATTGATAGGCAAAGGTTCAGTTAAATTATTTCTGCACATGCCACCTGCATGTTAAAAAATATTTATGCCGTTATTTTATGACGTCTAGGCCATAATATGAAAACAGTTTCCAATGTATCGATAAGCAAAAACATTTTGTTTTTTTTGCGTTAGGCCTACGTGTGATCTACTCTCACGTTTAAAATTTTCTGGGCATAGGCTGGTCCTTCACATTACTTAATAGAGATTAGTTTATGTTGTGATAGATTGGGATTAGAACAAATTTTGTTGAGGTAAAATTTGTATTTGACAGTAATTTTCGATCCCATACTATATTAATTGGATTGATCGATATTTTTATTCGGCGAAACTTTGTTATCCAACTCCACCAATATTATCGATGTGGAGATTTTGATATTGCGATTATTTGATAGTTGTAATCCTTGAGTTAAGATATGCGTAATACAATCATAAGAAATATGGTAATTTAATGTACTATAGGACCTACTCATAATAATAATCTAACCTAACAATCTAACCGTAAACCTCCGTCACTCTTATTGACAGCGATGTATAACAACAAATTCAATGGTGTTTGGAAACATTTAAAACACATATTCCCTCAATACAATAGCTAAAAATACCTTTCTGATTCGTATTTGGCTGCATTTGTTTGGTGGACGCCTTTTTAAGTCTAACGAAGTCTGCTTCTTCTCACACTTAAGATATACCTAACTTACATAATAAACTTTCGTAGTTTAGGCCTATTTTGTGTTGTTCTTTGATAATATTACAGGTTACATTAACTAAAATTTGAAGTTGTTTTTTTTTATTTTCAGTTAATTGTTTGCAATATATTTGTTTTATTGTCAAAAGGTATGTTTAATTATATTACAACAAAACTAAATCAGGTGATAAAATCATAATCGTATCATGTAATTGTATCATCGATAGAATACTTAGCAATATTATCGCAATATCAAAATTTTGACATCGATAATAACGGTGGAGTCGGATAGCAAAGTTTCGCCTTTTATTCGATAATACCGTAGCCCAGTTATGAAACTGCACCCTTTAGGGCTTCAGAGGGAATAATAGTAATGGAAAGAAAGCAGTTAATAAAAATTATGTTAACTTACACTGATGATCTTTAATCCTGGGAAGTATAGGAGCCATATCTAAGTTAGGTTATCCAACGACATAGCCTATAATGTATTTTGGATTCTCTGAACGAAGTACGGTACATTATTTTATGATAATTAAGCTCTTCCTGTTCACTCTAGAGTATTTGCCATGGACAAAACAAAATTGCATTGACACACACAAAAAATAAAAAAATAATTCCTCTGGTAAAGAAAATTATAGATAGGTACTGTAATGTGCCCTGTCTATCAGAAACTCCTTCAGTTGCTTTCGAAATTTCGGAAATGGCAAATCCGCCTTAGGACCTGCATGCAATACATTAAAAATGTTTGAACAGTTATAAATGATGTTTAAAAAAGGTTGTGTGATGTGCTTGGATAGGAATATTTTTTAAGCACAATTAATGGTTACTCAATCTGGTTCTGATTCATCATCTTGCCTAACAAATATTAAGTTACTGTATTATTTTTAAATTTGTGAAAATATAAATGTGTCTTATTTTTTTTCCTGAATTCACCAAGGAGGGAGAAGGGAGTGGAGTATGGTTCAGTTAGTGAGTCATATGGTACAACAAAAATGCTCGGGGTTGGCCTCAAAAATTATGGTAACCCTAATTATACGTTCCACTACAATCGTGTTCATGCCATGCGTTGTTAAGGTGGGATAAGGGTGGTTTTTACAAATCATACTAAATTGAAGAGAACCCTACAAATCGCCTCTTTCTACAAACCATACCTAAGCAAAAATAGCTTTAATGATTCTTCAAACCTATTAAAATTTGTTTGGACTTATTGTGGCAATGCAATATACCTATAAAAGATTGGGATCAGAGTGACAATTTCCATTTGAAGTGCCACTAATTTATTGTTGATTGAGAGCCTAGATGATATAATCCAAAGTTAGGTCTGATATGATTTGATTCCTCATTAGTTTACAATAATGACGACAATTAGGCCTCCTGTGCCAAAGTTTTGATGTGATTTATGGACGATCGAAGAAATTGAAGGCACACACCTATTTCAACAATTATTGATAACTTAGTTGCAAGTGTTCCTTTTACATATCATTGCCACTACGTTATGATATAAGTTAACACTGTCTTCACTCAATGCAGGTGCAGTTCCGTAAAGAGCCTTATTTACTATTGAATGGAAAAATCTATTGATATAGGGATGTAGACACAATAAGATTGATTTAAGTTATCCATCACACTGAATTTGAGTTGTTATTTATTATTAGTAAATTAGTGTTGTTTTGTGGAAAGGTAGTTTTAAATTATAGACTTGTACACAGTAAATTTGGAAGTAAAGAGCTAAACAAAATTTCTCCCCATAAGTTACTCAAACATTATAGGCCTACTATACAGATTGGTCTTATTATTCAGTCACATAATTCATAAACAGCTACACATATCAACACATCGGTGAGCTTTTGAGCTCACGTGGAGAAGATGAAAATAGATGTTCCTACAAGAGAACCTGATGATTCCCTGATCATCAGATTGTAGTGAGGACGCAGATGTAACCAAAAAAAGAGGCTATTAAGTTAGTTGATTTGTCTTTTGTTATTTAAGTTAAGTCTTTTTTAATAAGCTTATTTTAGTTGTTATCAATTAAGTTACTTATCAGTTGGTATATTTTATTGTCATCAAAAAATGTTGTTACTTTTTAATTCCAAATAAAAAATAAAAAAACTACTATGTTAGACTTACTGTAAATATTGTTATTAAATCATTTTTAGTTTTTTAATTTGATATTAGATTTTTTACTTTATAAATTTTACTTTTCAATTGATATTCAATGTATTGGCAGTTGATCCAATCAATAACTTATGTCTATCACATCAATAAGTTATATTTTTCATTCTATAGTAGTTTAGGGTCTGTAAGGAACTGCAGATCATTCCAGTATCGATATATGATGTATAAATGTAGTAGCCTTACCTCAATATTTGATGCAATTGATATATTTACCATATCGATGGATTTTTACTATTCAATGTAGTACAGTATAGGTTCTATATGGAACTGCACCCTTTATATCTTTGGTAAAGTTGTAACTGTATCTGATTTCATAGCAAAAATCAGTTTGTTAGATTTTAATGTCACAGTAAAAAGTTAAACCCTAAAAATTATTGAGTTGCCACTCAAGTTTAGATATGATCAAATAGGGATGTGGACACCCACCCTCCAGTCATACTCACTTTACTAATTTGCACAATATAGTAGGTGTTTTAAACGAAATTTAAATGTGTTTTATATGCCTTTTACTTGACACTAAAACCAATTGGCATTACCATCAATTAAATGAAATAAAAGAAATACACTGTGAAAATGAAAAGATTCCAGTTGTAAAAAGCTCAACCCTCCTTGGTAATTGATAAAATTGATGAAAAATTTTCATGGAACACCAGCGTCGAAAATATAGTAAAGAAATTAAATTCAGTATGTTTTAGTCTTAGAATCCTTTCAAAATGTGTGGATAGAAATATTCTAAAAATGTGTTATTTTGCTTACTTTCAAAACACTTTAAATTATTGTCTACCAGTATTTTTTCAATTCTTCCATAAAAAATCAGATAAAAATTTTTAGAATACAAAAAAGAGCTATCAGAATTATAAATTATGTACACACCGTTTGGGACATTGTTACAATTTATTTAAAAACAACAGAATTTTAACAGTATTTGGCTTGTACATTTATGAAATGGCAAAATTTTATTTGAAGAATAAAGAATTCATACATGAGGAATCTATACTTATTTAATACGCTAAGGGTTTTTTTGTCTTGAGAACTCCTCCTACAATTTTCAACCGATTTTAAAGTTTTTGGTGTCGTTGGATAGGGCTAGGTCTGTAGTTGTTTCCGCCAAAAATTTATGAGAATCGAACTGAAAATAAAGGCGCTATCCACCAATGAAATCTCAAAATTTCCCATTTAAATAAATAACATTGGGGACTGAATAAAGCATTTGAAACATCTGTTAATAATCAGCTGTAAATACGTGTAGTTATTGGCGATTAAAGATATTCACATTATTGGATTGATTGGATGTCATTGATTTAGAGCTAAAGTAACATTTGTACTGTATTTAAATAAATTGCTCGATTTCGAGCGACACGTATACTAGTTTAAATATAAATACCAGACCAGAAATTCAACGATAATTCCTACAAAATTTCATAGAGCAGTTTTATATGAAAAATCTCCCCATGAAAATATCACGGAAAATTATAAATTTTATAAAAAATTATAAATAAAATCATCAAAAGAATTGAAAGTGTAAAAACATTTACTTGAGGAAGAACCTTTATACTCACTTGAAAGTTTTTATGTAAAAGAGAAGAAAACAAAGAATTTATATTGATGAAAAAGAAGAAACCATATACAAAAAAATTAGCATACAAAACCTATGCTAATTAACCTATGTAAAAAAAATTAACAATCGACCTCAAAGTTCTTTTAATCATTCATATGAAACAAGAAACATAAATAAATTAAAAACTTCTTTATGCAAATACACAAAATCTCAACAAAATCTTCAATTTATGGAAGAAAAATTATTTAATACAATACCCTTGATTTGGTTGGAACTGCCAGTAAAAATATTTAAAAGAAGATTAATTGAAAAATTACTAATGAAAGCACCATACAATGTTGATGATTGCCTATCTAAAGATTTTTGGACATCATAGTTAAAATTAAAAATTATTACAGGGTGTCTACTGGTCACTGAAGTCACCAAAAGCCACCGAAAGTCACTTATTTTAGTTAGGGGTCACAGAAGTCACCAAAAAGTCACTTATTTTTCCTTAAAATGTAAGAAAAGTCACAGATTTTTTGTATAAATTGTGAAAATAATGCGATTGTGAGCAAAAGTTTTGCGACTAGCAATTTCACCCCAAAGTTTTCTAAATAGACAATGAAAAAGTCCCTGATTTTTTACATTTTTCACCCCCAAAAGTCATCAAAAAGTCACATATTTTTGTATCTACTTGGCAGTAGACACTCTGTATTATTAAGTTGAATTAATTATTATTGCTATGTATCTTATTGATACCTGTCAATAAAGCATTATCATTATTATTATGTATTATAAATTTAAGTTAGATTAAGTCTGCCTAACGCATGTTTACATGTCTGAGGTGAATAAATTTATATATTTATTATTTATTTATTAAATTAGGCAAACTGAAACCTGAGTCATGAATGTCACCAAAATTATCATAAAAAAATTCATTCAAGGTGTAATGCGATTTTTAAGCAAGATGTTTTTTATACAAGATATAAACTTAAATGGAAAAATTTTTTTTATAAAATCTTACGTCTATTATAGACAATAGACAATATACTTTATTAACATATTCGTTGAGAACAGTACAATGCGTCAGGTTATATTGAGTTATAATTGATTTAATAAAAATTCTTTCTCTGTGTAGAAGGGCCTGTCCTGTAACCATGCTGTCAGGGTTTTCTTTAGTTTTTTGACTGGTTCTTTCTTGAGGTTGTCTGGAAGATGGTTGTAGAACAGCGCTAGGACTATATATATTTTTTATATTATATATATATATATATATATATATATATATATATATGTATAAAAAAATTTCTATGATGATTATAAAATCATATTTATATATATATTTTTTATATAGCACTATTATATATTTTTAATCACACATAGTGGAAATTTTTTTATATTTTGACAAACTATGTAGGCCTTGGGGATATTGAAATGAGTTTTGGTTTTTTGTGTTTTAGGACTTAACTATGCCTGAAACTATATTTTCAAAAAAATGTTGGATTCTCAAAAACACTTTTCAGAATTTCTAGAATAAAAATGGAAGGGACAGTTACAATTTTAAAATTGTTGGAACTACCTTGCATTTTGTTTGCGGTGCACTCTGTGACAAAACTCTTATAATTGAATTTTTGCATATCAATGCTCTATATGCATCTGCTGCTGCAGCACAGAGCATAATTAATTCCATAGCTTAGCAGAGAGGGTATTAATTGAGTTATTTCTTTTCACTTTTTTTCAAAGTGTTGACGATCAATGTCATCACATTATCTTGAGCCTATTTGAACTATTGCATGAGTCGGCAAGTTATTGAGTTAAGCTGCGGCCATCAGGGAGTACAGGCCTACACAGGCATCCTACATAGCCTTACTAACATCTGCAGATGATACCTTTACAAAGTATACTCAGTGCACATTTTGTTGAACTAAGTTTTCTTGTAAAAAATCAATATCTTTTGTCCAATTAAGTTTTCTATCTATGTGAATATCGAGGAATTTTTGTTCTGAATAGTTTAAAAGTGGTGATATTTAATTAAGGAAATTTGGGATGATATTCTAATTAATATATTTTTTTAGTTCTTATAAAATATAAGAAATAATATTGAATTCCTAATAAGAAAATGTAAAATAACATTTCAACTGACACATTGCTCGAAGGCCTAAATGAAGATTAGTTTAATATAGCCTCCTCCTGGGGAACAAAGCTTACAGTATCCTTAACTCATTAATTTGAAAAATAAAACCTTTATTATGGTACTGTAGATGCAGTTTTTACTGGTTCTCTGTCTACAAAACGATTGTGTTTAGTTTATAAATAATAGCCTATTATAATACCTGAACCTTTCCGCTCCGAGAACAGGTAGGAGATGTGAGTGCAAACTTTACTAGAAAAATGCTTATCATGTATGTTTGGGGGGGAGTTGAATTTTAATTTGACAGAACTGTAGATTTTGCAACCCTAAAGATGGTTTATTATGCATACATCTTCTCACACTTAACTTATGGTATAATTTTTTGGGGCAACTCACAGTCTAGTGATTCTGTTTTCAAGATCCAAAAAGTATAATACGCACAATGATGCACGTAAACCATATTACCCCAAGCAGACCTCTGTTTAGAAAATCGAATATCTTACCATTGCCTTGCATATACATCCTATATACTCTCCTGTTTGTGAAAAATAATCTGCATAAATTCATTTTAGTCAAATCTCACCACAACTGAGATTTGAATTTAGAACAACAAGAAACAACCAACTTCAATATCCACTCCATAAGTCATCTGCCTTAGAGAGATCTCCGTCATACCAGGGTATTCGTCTTTATAATAAACTTCCTTCTGAAGTAAAAGATTTCTCTCAAGTAAAGTTTAAAAGAACCCTCACTAAATACCTAGCTAACAATATGTTTTACAGTGTTGATGAGTTTCTCAGTGCGGACATGGGAAATATACTTAAAACAACAACTTTAATAGTTTAAACTTCCTTGTTTATCAGAATAAGTTGTCTTGTCAGCAATGATTGTTAGATTTAAGCAACTGACTTGTCACCTACCATTAAGGTATTACCTTTGTATATGGTGTACTCTGTGACTGAATAAATGAAATGAAATGAAATGACACGAGCAATGCTACATAAACTATGGACTAGTGCACTTATAAGTTACTTTTATGTTTGGTCCACTAATAAGTTAACAATCCATTACGGAAATAAAAATTACTAAGTGTAAAAACAAAATTGCGGCTAGCGGGTTAAAGAAGCATTTAAGACATGTTCCCATAGTATTTTTTGTTCATTTTGATCCAAGGAATCACCACACGGAGCTTCGGAGGAGAGTTTCCGAACACCCTGTATGTATTGCCTTACATGAAGGTGCCCAAGGCAGTTTCTACCAACGGGGACTCATATTCAGGAGCCCAGCCCAAGGAATTTGGTAATACTGTAAATAGTCTATATCTTCCAAGTCATGTTGGGGGCTGTATACCGGCGCTCCGCTGGGGTTGGTGTGTCTACTGCGGCTGCTGCGGCGGTTGCTGCTGGAGTCTTCGTGGTAGCTGATGAACACAAGACACGAGGGGCGAACAACTCGTCATCATCATCATCTTCCTACAGCATCATCAACCTATTGCGTAGTAATATTTTGGACCAGCACACTTAGACATTGGGCAGACTACGATTACGGTATACAATAACATTTAACTGGGAGTCAAATATCTAGTGTAGATCTATGTTCCAAGATGTGTCGGCTAGTGGAGGTAGCTGGTGCCGGCAAACTCTGATGTTCTTAAACATAACATGAAAAGTTAAGGCAAAAAATAAAAATAAACATTCAAATTAAAATCAATTGTTCCTCAAAATTAAGAACAGAGTTACAGCGCAACATAAAATTGGAATTAATTCCTACAAAGACTATAAGTCTGACATAATTTGACCTTGGTGAATCATTGCGTTTTCAAGCTTTGTAATATTCCAAAATAAAAGTTTCATTTGTTAATTAATATATATATATATTTTTTTTTAAGTTTCACTGCCTATATACACACACACACACACACACACACACACACACACACACACACACACACACACACACACATACATATATATACTAAGTTCCTGAACTCTTAACAACTTTTCAGGTAATATTCCTGTCCCGAAGCCAGCCAAAAATAATAGGCCTACATTAAAAATTTCAAAAACTAATATAAGCACAATATCAGCCTTTTTGTGTTTTTAGGAATAATTTAAATTTTCAGAATGCCTTGTTATAATTAATTGAAACTTGGTTGACCTATACAGATTTTTGAGTTAAAGGCCTAGTCAAGGAAAAGAATGCATTTTTACAATTCATTTGGATGTAGTTATGCAAAAAGGAACGAACCATCCCATAGGAGTTTCAATGTTAATCTTATGGGGGAAAGATAATTGATAGAATCAATTAGGCAGCTGTTTTAATAACAAATTGTAGAAAATAATGAAGAACAGATGTTGAAGCAAACATTTTCAAACTAATTTTCCTCAGATGAACTGAATTTCGAGCAGCGGGCGAGCTCTAGTAAATATAGTCCGTTTTTTAAACCTGATCCTTCTAGGGAGAGATGGTGGTTAGTAGGGTGACCAAACTTCCCGGAAAACCGGGACTGTCGTGGTTTTTGATCATGACATGCGATGCCCTGAAAAATGGCATCGGGACGGCCAAAAGTCCCGAAATTCTGTTTTCAAAGGGATTTATTTTAAATTTAAAAATGCTGAGATATAAATATAGGCCAATTTAACTTTCAATTTCAAATACTCACTACCGTATTTTATTCCATTTATTTTTGATAATTTAAGTTAACTACAATTCTTTAACTTCTTAGAAATTTTCATGTACCTATTCTTATGCTTCAACATTTTTAACAAAT
This sequence comes from Neoaliturus tenellus, assembly GCA_030545055.2. NCBI lineage: Eukaryota > Metazoa > Arthropoda > Insecta > Hemiptera > Cicadellidae > Neoaliturus > Neoaliturus tenellus. The sequence continues at coordinate 114,869,714 of CM061531.1, forward strand.
AGTTTATTGATCTCATTGATATGAAGATTGATAAAAAATGTGACAAATCAGAACTAGGAACTATGAAGAAATATCCAAAGTAATGAAATGTACAAAAAGAAATTAGACTAATAAATTGCAAACAAAGACAGAGAATAGAAAAAAAACATTTTGTAAACCCCCACTATATATATGATTGATTTAGATGACAATTGGCAAAACACGTCCAGTAGCACTTAGTTCACCCAGGAAATGTAGGCCTACTTCTACAATTGCTTGATAAAAGTCAAGTCCGATAAAGCATGATTCAATTAATTAATTGTCTTAAGTATTGTTGAAGAGCCCACGGCCTGGTGCTCAGCGATGGGCTGGTGATACCAAAACCTATAATGGGACAATGGGACGTTAGACTCTGCATGGATCTAACAAACTTAATAAGAACCTAAGGAGGCAAAAATTCTGATTGCTAGAGGTTGAAGAAACACACGGTCAGATTTTTAATTCTTGGGCGTTAAGCGAATTAAACCCAAGTTCCCGATTCTGGTAAATTAAATTGGACCCTGAGTCAGCAAAATTATACCAATAATTAATTGGCAAGATAACTGGAATGAAATAAAGTAAGGTTTAAAACCTTTACTATTATCTTTGGTTTTTATGTGTAAATTCCCATAGGCCCATAGGATTTTTTGTAAAATCTTATGATGTAGCCTACTACTTTCACACTGCCAAAGAAATAGAAAAAAGTTTTAATATTATTTAATTCCTTACGGTATGTATTTTTCTCCATGGTAAATAATAATTATTAGATATTATAGTTACTCATGAATTTATAAAACAATTCATAAAGTGAATTTACTAAAAATGTTTTTATAAATTCATTAGTAGCCACAAGAAATAATTTTAACATTATGTTGTCAGGGTTCTCATAAATTTTGTGACCATTCAAACTTATAAAAAATGAATTTGATGAATAGTCTTTTTTTATAAATAATATATTACAGAATAAAAATGACCCGTCATTTTTTTATGGGCTATTAGCTAGTTTTGATATGTATTTCGCACCATCTGCCTAGCGCTCCACTCGATCACCACGGATATGGAGGGGAGAGCTGTACCCGTCGGATATCGACGGGCAAAGACTCGGATCATTAAATGTGGAATTATAATAATCGATTTTAAGCGATTTATGTAGTTTATATGTAGTAATGGAAAAACTCTCTCTAAAACATAAATGCAGGGAAGAGCGAGTAATTTCATGCGTTTTGAAAATGTCTCAGAAATGTCTTTGAAAATGTGTTTATAATTCTTTACAAAATACAGTATGTTTCTTTTTAAATTGAACTATCCGTACATATTTTTTTTTAAGAATTAATAATATTTTAAGACTTTTTTTGCACAGCTGTCCCATAGTTTGATTCCAAAGGCGTGTGAATATATGCCTTACGTGAAGGATGGTGCCCAATGTGAGTTCTGCCAACGGGGGCTCATATTCAGGAGCCCCAAACCCAAGGAATTTGGTATTGTAAAGTCTATATGTCTTCCAAGTCATGTTCGGGGCCGTATACTGGCGCTATATATATAACATTGTCAGTGGTAAGCAGTCAGTAGAATAATTTTGTTATCAAAATCTAATGCTATTGAAGATAAACTTTATCAGAGGAAAGTTATTATTATTAACAATAAAATAAGAACGGGGAGACACGGGACGGCAAAAGTCCCAGATATGGGGCTTTTTAGCTGTCGCCGCTGTATTTTGAGCGACCAGAACACACGGCCATAGAAATATAAACATAAACATTATAGTTCTATGCACACGGCACGGCGAGACAGCCAGAACCGGCGGAGCAGCCAGCCGTGTTGCGCAGTTAAATAATTTAGTCTCATTGTAGAACTGGTGCTGAGTAATAGAACTCTATTATACACCTGAAACGCTCACGCAAGGCAAAACTCGAACCAAAAACCGCAACCCGTGTTCTGAAGGGCAGGCAAAAACGCAAAATGAGCAGCCAAAAGCTTTAGTGTGCTCACTGACTTACATGCTTCTTTGCCGGTCGCTAACCATCCAAATGCATTGAAACACGTACGTTTTAAAGAAAAAGAGTTACTGGTCATAACGATGTGAATATCTTATTCATTATGTTTAACTAGTAAACAGCTAGCTATTAAATAAAAACGAATGTCAATACACAACTAGAACATGAAAAAGTTACTAAGCGTAAATATTTTTTATTCATTGGTCAGGAAAGACTTCTAGCGTAGATAATGAAAGAATTTCAATCTTTCTATTACAATTTTTTAAGCGAATAGTTTTCTCGGAAGACAGGTGTGAAGATAAAAGTGGAGCGACGTTGAAGATTTCGGAGAATCGCGTCTATGCGCGATGTCAAGATTATCTCTTCGGTTTCGTTTTATTAGCCTACAATTAATTGTTTTCACATATGAAATATTTTTATTCTCCTAATTTCTCTCATAACAAGTGGACGTTTCATAAGGTCAAGTTTGAGTTAAGAGTCTTCATCACCTTTGGCAAAATATCCATCGTACACTCTGATTTCCATCACAACTGACCTAGTACAGTCAGGTCCGCCCAACTAGGGCGAGGGGTGAGGCGCGGGTACATTTCTAAAAACATCGGACTGCGACGTCCCACACACGCACGCGCAGACTCGCTACAATGAGAGTTCGGCCAGTCCGATGTTGCAGCGTTGTCCTGTCTACATTTGAAGAGTATTTTAAAATTATTATTAATACTAGGCTCGAACTTTTCCATTTCAATATAGCCGATTAACATTTTACAGCGATTACAATTAATTAATGGTTTTCAATTATTATATTAGCTATAGCGTTTGAACAGAACATCCGATTTAGATTAAATTTGGTTAAGGGGTGTAAGGCAGTATCTACTTGAATGAGTTCGCGAACCAGAATGATCAGACAATACAGAAAACAAAATAAGTAATTTTAAAATGATGGAACTAAAGTAATTATTTTCTTAAGAATAATCTGACGCAACGTATAGAGGTAACCCCCGCACACCAAAAACAGTTAGTTGACACCCACTAACAAAGGACATATAATCAACCTCTTGTAATGTATGCTAAATTGCGTATAGGGCCTATATTGATAATTTTATTCGAATTAACCGAACTATGAAACAGTTTTACGAGTTATACTCGTATACTTATAACTCGTAATATACTTAATTAAATAGCCTAATTAAAATTACAATTTTGTTTACTAATTGCTTGGAACCATGAAGTTGTTTTTATTTATGTTTCTAGCCTCAGTGTTTGAAAGCCGAAACATCTAGCTGTGTTTTTCGGTACCGCTTTTTTTACAACAGTAAGTTAAATTTGTGCAGCATAATGGTTTCACTGGATTTTACTTTTAATGTTTTTTTTCTGTAAAGCAGTATAAAATAATTGTAATTTGAATGACATGTGCGACCGTACCTCTTTTCTCTCAGACCATGGAAGGCTCTAATTAAATAGTGGTCAATGAGACTCTGGCCCAGAGTCTAAGAATAAAATACATAATCAAAGTAATTAAATATAGTAATTAAATCAGCCGATCATAATTTTGAAAATTCAAACGCAAATGTCAGTATTTTATTAGAACAACTATAGGCTAACAAAATATTCCGGATGATGATGAAATCTGCTCAGATGAAATAATTTTTCCCTAATAAAATAAATAATTTCCCCTTATAAACAGAACTGTATAAGATTTATTTGTCTTTTTAATTGCTTCATCATCACGTTATCCTGATTGAGAACTGAACAAATCAGTGTACCAATTTTCAACTCTCTTGCGTATCGAAAAAATTTGATGATTAGTAATGAATGAGTGAGGGATTTGTTTTTTAAGGTGGCGACTCACTACCTGACTTTTCACCGGACCGAGCATTGTACCGAGCAAAAACAAACAGCAAGTCCGGAAGTGTGTCAGGGGTCCGTACATCGGACCGAGCGCACTGGAGGCTGTTTTGGGGCGAAACATCAAAGAAAAGGAAAAGATTGGTCAGGTGTACGGTCCGATGTACGGTAGTGTGTCACGCCGTACCGAGCGTGGCCCCGAACGCTCGGAATGGAAAGCCCCTCCCTTCTCCACCCCATCATCTAGCGCCCTGACTCACGCTCTCCCTATCCCTCTATAAACTTCCTTCACCTCGCTTGGTGGATTTGTCCGGTACGATGCTCGGTCCGATGTCTTGCTCGGCGAAATGTTCCGAGTAAATTTACGTCCCTTTACGATGTAATGTTCGGTACGATGCTTGGTCCGATATACGGTCTGATGGGAAGTCCAGTAGTGTGTCGCCGGCCTTATAAAAAGGAATTTCCTTCAGGTGGTATCAGGCGGAACCGTATTCCGCGCACTTCCGGTGTTACAGTATTTGTTAACACTGCCATTAGAAAAATTGATGAACGCTTTAGGCTATTTGTTTGTAAGATTAAGATTAAAATTTGAATCTCATCTGTGAGAAGTTGAAAATAAACTTACACATTACTAGTTTTCTGTATTATGTACTGTAAAAACCAGTAGGCCTATAGTGCAAATAATGTACTGCTCGTCTTGAGTACATAAAAAACAATCGCCAATCAACCATAGTGCTGTATAAACACACGTGTTCTAAAATTGAATTGTACGAATAATTTAGATGGATAAAGAAGTATTCAAATAAATACAAGGAATGTGTCCCCCAACATCACTGAGTGATTTATAATGCGATAATGTTTGTGTGTGTGTGTGCTTGTGTTAGTGAGAAAGACGACGTTTGCGAAAAGGCTAGTAGCGCCTCGAACGGACGAATTCCCAGACCCCGTTTTTGCTCAAAACATGCGTTCGTAGTCCCCTGTTTCGGACGACATTTTTTAACCGATTTGACTGAAAGTGGTCTTAAACTGTTCAGAAAGAGTGCCTGCGTGGTTCTTGTACCTCGATAGTTCGATAATGTTTCTTAAAAGTATTTTTAAAAAATGTTAAATATCTAGTAATTTTCTCCTTTTTTAACTGTATTTTTAAGTACTACCGAGTACGTTTTTTATTATTATGAGGTACAAGAACCACGCAGGCACTCTTTCTGACCAGTTTGAGACCAATTCCAATAAAATCGGTTCATAAATGTCGTCCGAAACAGGGGACTACGAACGCATGTTTTTGACGTTTTTCGCAGGGGTGATGAAGACTCTTAACGATGTGAGTTTTAAATTAATTGTTAATGCATTGAGTTGGATAGTTATTACATTAATATTGTCGTGTTCAGCGTTCACCTGCATTAATTGTAAAATAAGAGGGAGCGGCAATTCTTTTCACGAGTGTTAAATTTTAATTTACTGTAATTTAGTTAGGGCCTATATGTTTTGATTTTATCAAATTACTTGACAAATATTTACTTATTAAATTATACGAATATAAAACTTTATTCGTTGTGTTTTAATAAAACATAAGACGAGTTGAACTGGCTCTTTTATTTATTTCAGTTACTCCCACATTCATATGAAATGGCTATTTAATTATATTTATTTTTAGGGAAAAAACACATTTTTAGGGTTTACACATACATTTGATGAACATATAAATAAAGTGTCGCCGTCAATTCAAAATCAAGACACGTATATGAGGAACTTCATTCAGCCTCAGGAGATGATTGCAGTACGTAACAATTTTGCTGATAAAACGGTGGTAAATAATCGAACATTTTTGCATTTGATAAACAATTAATTAAACCAATTAAGATGTAAAATGGCCAAATTAAGATGTCAAATGTCAGTAGCAGTTGACAATGACAAGCCGCCGAAAGCGCTTCTGGGACTCCAAAAACCAGTGCTGCCCGACGGACAACGATAACCCTCCGAGTTGTTGAACAACGGCGTACGGACTCCAACCATGGAACTATCAACGACATCTTCGAACAAATTAAGAAGTTTTTTATTTTTAAATAGTTATGCAAGCAGAAAATTATTTTCATTACTTTTAATTGCATTAAATAGATTCCATATTTATAGTCCAGTTATAATTATTGTATAAAAATTATAGGTCAAAATTATACATTATTATACGAGCATTATAACGAAGTGAACACGCGATCCTGATATTTACAAAATAATTTCGAGATTACTAATATTTATACAAACGAATAACTACTAACCACTGAGAAATAACAAAATAAATAGAAAACACCGCACGAGAACTCAAACAAATTCGCAGCTCGGGTGTAGACCATCGCCAGCTGACTGACTGGACGGTGCGGGGTGATGGACTGATGGGAGATGGGAGGGGGACATGGTATACTCATAGAACTATAATGTAAATCACTATAAGAATATAAATGTTTAATCAAACTGCAACAAACACATTAATAGAAACGAGGTGGCCCTTGCGCAAATTGCGCATTTTATGATCCTGTGTGAGTGAAACTCACCTACAACGTGAATGTTGATTATGAAGTGACAGATATCTATTTTTCATCACACTGTACGGGAAACAGCTATATTCATCACCAGCTGAGAGTGTAGAAAAACCGTTTCCCTCTCTAGAGAGGGAAAATCAGCTGTTGATTTTCCCACACTAGTAATTAGTTATGATTACTGACACAAGTAGCGCTAGCAGTGCTAAGAGTATATTATTCCCTAAATCAGCTGTTGTCAATAATGTAATCAGCTGTGTAAAACAGAATCACTGTTTTTATTGTACTGAGGAAATCAATTGAGCATCCATAGGTGGTTTCTTAAACTTGCATTATTGAATTAATTACTATTATTAATTATCTACAGTGTGATGAAAAATATCGTTCATAACTCGAGTAGAAAGTGTTATTCCGTGCCTTGATCGAAATTCCGCGCTCGGCTAAAGCCTCGCGCGTAAACTCGATCTCGGCCCGGAAAAGACACTTTCCACTCTTGTTATGAAATATACTATTTGTTTACCATTTGGCTTTAAAAATTCATCTGAAGGTAATCAGCTGTTAAATTACAATCTATTACGCAAGCATGTTTCGTTTCCTCCTTTTTTCTCAGCTTGTGTGCAACTTAGGAGAAATCCGCGCATACCGTTAGAAAGGTCCTGTAGATGAGCAGAATCACATTCTAATTCACACTGGACTCCAGGGCTACGCCCCACGGGTTTTCAAAGTTCCAATGTTAATCTTATGGAGAAAGGAGAATTGAATGAATCATTAGACATCTGTTGTAATAACAACTGCTAGAAAAACAGGAAAAACAGATGTTTTGATTCTAAAATGCTTAAAAGCATTTTGGGTCCAGATCAACTGAAATTTTGATCGAATTTCGATCAGGAGGCGATCTCTAGTTCACATTAAAGAACTTGCAATAAAATTTGGTCAACATTTTAAAGCGCCCTCTAGAAATAAATCAAAGGCGAGGGGGGCGAAGCCCGAAACAATATGACCTTTTTCATTACGATTCGTCACTGCAATATATCCTAAGCTTTAAAATGACTCTCAATCTTAAAAATCGGTTCAGTAGGACGTAACAGACGAAACACTTATAGAAATAAGGAGATAGATAGATAACTTCTAACCCGAATGAAAAATGGATGTAACAAGATTTTTATAAATGCACCTGGGACCTATTAAGCATACAACTTGATATCTAGATACTTTGGAATAATCCAACTGAAGCTGATATTTAATTTGTGAAAGCATTTATATAATTGGTTTAATGAACTGCACACACACTCCGTGCGAGCAACGGGTACAAAGCTAGTAAGTATTATTAATAGAAAATTATTGTATTTTTTAATATTCTAATGTGCCTCATGACATCCAACAATAAACAATATTATTCCTGACCTAAAAAGACAAGTCATGATATCATATTTAAAATTTCCAAAACTCCATAGACAACCGTACAGCCGCCATTTAGTATTTTTAAAGAATAATTTGAATTTAAGAATGGTTTGTTGTAATAAGTAAAAACTTGGTAAACAACTTTTTAAGTTAAAGGTCTAATTTAAAAAAAAAAAAATAATAATAATTTGAACAATTTGTTTTACAATCAATATTTTCAAAATTGAGGCTGTTTCAAATTTAAACCTTAAATTACACAAAAAGTACATAAGTTAGCAATGTTCATGTCACTATAAACTTTTAGAAAATTTAATTTAAAATCCAACGATGTAAAAATTATGAAAGTCGGTTCATAAATAAGCGAGATAGAGTGATTTTAATTCAAATAGTCACGCACCTGAGCAGATTGCCGTGCGAAAAGCGCGGTCGCGGGGCCAGCTCAACAATGGATTTCGTACCACAACTGCTCCCGCTGAAGCGTGACTGGAATCAGTAAAATCGCTCTATCTCTCTTATTTATGGACCGATTTTCATAATCTTTACATCGCTGGATTTTAAATTACATTTCTCCAAAAACACGCAAGAACATAAACTTTTCTACCCTATGAAGTTGTTATAAAATGTAAGGTTAAAGATTTTAAACATCCCCCATTTTGAAAATAAGAATGATAAAAAGTTGATAATTTTTTTACAGCTAGGTCTTTACTTAAAATATTTGTGTCCCAAATTTCAAATAATAATTTTATTTTATTTTTTAATTTTATTTATTACAAAAAATCTTAATTGCTTACGTCAAGATGTTCTTAAATTAAAAATTATTCTTTGGAAAATACAAAATGGTGGCTGTACGAGTAACTGTGAAATTTTAGAAATTTTGATATGATATTTTGGCTTGTCTTTTGTTTATATAAATAATACCTCTGAAAAGGGCGGTAGAGAGTTCAGAGACACCCTGTAAACGTTAAACTGTAGGGCCCTAGATACCTTTGGCTGTTTCGGGCTATTAATTAACAGTCTTGCCTAAGGTGTAACTTATGTCGGCCTTCAGTAACAAGACTACAAGTTCGCACCACAATCATCCTACACTCCTCTCAAATTCATATTCAGGTTAAAATACCCACTATGTGAGGTCCCTGTCTCAAAATAGCGATACGGTAATATACTAAAGCCGTTCTTTCGCCATTTCTATGTTATTCGTATGGAGATTGGTTGTAGCTACTACATTGAACAAAAATAAGTTGATAACTGTATATATAAACCAATGTTGTCGAATGGTGACTCGTTTTTGCTATGACTAGGAATACGCTCCGATGTCCGTCCCATACAAGAATTTTTTACTCACTTTTTGAGTTATTAGGTGACGCTTTTTATGTTTTTTTTTTTTTTTTTTTTTTTTTTTTTTGAGGGAGAGGTAAGAAAAATGCATTACACACACAGGTGGATAGCCTGTAGTGTGGGACTCCCCTAAAAACGGGTTTACCCACTAAAAAACCTCGCCTCTACTCTTTAGGATTCTAACCTGGAGTTGTTCATCACATTACGTAGGGCTAGGTCTAAATTTGGCTTATGCCCGTGGGGCTCACTCCTTATCCAACCACTCGATTAAGGGATCTGGGCCACTTCGCGGTCCAGATCATGTTTCTTTTCCAGGAGGATGCCCCGCACGAACTGTGATAAACAATCCCAGTTGCCTTCATCCTCCAAGATCTTTTGGCAGACCGAGTTCACCGAAAATGCACCAAAAATTTGTGTGGCCTTCAGGCGGGACCCTTCCCAACGGGTTCAGCGGAAGAATGTGTGTTCCGCATCGTCGGGAACGCCCGAGCAATAAATAAAGAATTGGCCGCCGTTCCACCCATGGCTGGACGTGCTTGATAAGTCGCGCAGTCCATCGTCCTCGGGTGTCGTGCTGCCAGCTGTGTTGCCACTGCTGGAAGGTTCGGGAGCGCTCTGCTGTTCTTGCCGTGTCCTTGCCAATCTCGACTTGTCTCTGATAAATTGCCTTCCTCTCTCCTGCCAAGAGCTTGACAGGGATAACTCCGGCGACCACCAGGACGGCAGGCTCGGACACTGTCCGGTAGGCGGAACACACCCCGAGCGCCGCTCAACGTTGAACCCGGGCGAGTCGCAACCTGTACTACTCTTTATCGAGAGCGTCTGCCCACACCTCTGCTCCATAAAGAAGCACGAACTGAACCGCGGACATCAACAGACGTCTTCTGGTGGATCGTGGAACCCCGACATTGGCCATCAGCCTACTAAGGTAAGTGACTACCTTAGCGGCCTTGTCCGCCGTACGGAATATCTGATCCCTCCAGCTTAACTTGGTGTCCACCATAATCCCGAAGTACTTAGCAGCACGAATTGATTGGACCACCTCCCTTCCCACTCGGAACAGAATGACGTGTAGAAAGGTCTGTGGGACGACGACAGCTCATGATCACCTTTGCCCTTGCTGATCAGTACAAGTCTTGCGGTTTTCCATAGGGAGCCGGAAACACCCCTTCTACCAAACAGGCATTGTACATTCTTAACAACAAGTCAGCATTAATTGAAAATACTTTCTTTAAAGCCTCGCTGGGAATCCCGTCCGGGTCAGGAGCCTTGTTGCTCTTTAGGGAGAGAACGGAGGTTTCTATCTCCTCGAATGTGAAGAGTGGAACGTCATCTAACCGTCCGAAGTCAACCGGCGTACATCCTAGGCCTAGCCTACAAATAAATACATACAAAGGATGATTTTAGCTAAGACCTCAAAACAAGCAAGTAACTTTATAATAATTATGCTTACAATATTAAAGGTAAATAGATTGTAGAGCGAAAAAAAACAATACAATTTAAAATCCATGATCAATTAATCAAAATTAATAAAAATCAAGTAATGTAAGTATTGTAGAATTACGCTTACTTAACACTTAATGCATATTTTGTTACCTGAGACATAGGCTACAATGGCACAACACATTCTAATTAGTTGTTCAATTTAAATCTTTCTCCCAAATAGATATTAGTTGTATCCCATAAATTAGTTAATCGCATAATTCCGTACGACACCAATTCATTCCACATCAACATGCCAATCTTTTGGTAGACTATAATTTATAACTTCAATAAGTAAACATCAGTGTTGATCTATTTAATTTAACAAACAGGTCTGTCAAAATATCAATTAAATTTTATTTAAAAACGTAACATAACGGCGAGCAAATATAAACAAGAAAAGGTTATGTTATGTTGTTTTCAGCATACAGCGACAACTCAGCTGCGATGGGGGAAAATGAACTGATCATAGCAACTACATTAGTCAAACCAGATATAGGAGTTTGTTTACGTGTTGACATCGTGACTTTTTAGGTGATTTATCTACAGTTTTAAGCACAAAAACGTGTGTTTTGATTGTTTTTTCGTTCGTTTTTTCAGTAGTTTGTTATATTTGTTGATAAACGCATACAAAAGTTATTTGTTTATTGTTTGTGTTCCATTTTAATTCATTGTGTCGTTCTTTGTTTACTTAACCTCGAATGGGCCCAATTAGCCCTGGACTTAATAACAATAAACGTTTTCTACCCCAAAATAATGAAGACAGTGTTAATCTTAAACGTTATTCTGGTAATGGAAAAACGAAAAGTGTTTCTTTGAAAAAGATGAAAAAAGGTAGTGATAATAGGTTACTTTCTTCAAAAGGCTCCCTTCCTCATGTATATGATCACGATTATTTGCCAAGAAATGACAAGCTTACCGAAAATACTAATGATATTGTGAGAAATGGTGATTTGCTCAGCGAAGACAAAGAAATGGATACCTCGCCGACTCCCTCTGATCAAAGGGCCGAGGGAGACGACACTATAGTGGACAATGTACACCATGACGACGTAGACCTACATGAAGATCAACCATCTGAAAAAACACAGAATACTTTTGATACAGAATCTGATGAAATGAGGAATGTCCCTAGTTTGAACAACGAAAATTCTCAAAGACTTACACGTTTCCTTGACAGCGATCCCGCTCCTTATGTAATATTTCTCGACAGTTCTAGTAAACAAGGCAACATTGGCAACATCCATCCTATGTCTCTAGGTCGGAAACTTGCAGCATATAATGTAAGAGGAATTGTAGAACTAAAAAAGGTAGGTAGAAATCGATTAAAATGTACCTTTGACAGCGCTGAGAATGCCAACAGGTTTTTAGATTCACGTTTTGCGAAAGAAAACAATGTCAATGCATACATACCCTTGTATCAGGTCCAGAGACAGGGTCTTGTTAGGGATGTTGATATTTCAATTCCAGAACAAGATATTCTTTACGATTTAAGCCAATCTTTATACGTGTCAACTGTTCGCCGTTTGAAAAAACGAGTTGTTGATTCTGACGGCAAGGTAAAATTTGTTCCAATGCCTTTAATAGTTGTGACCTTTCAGGGAAAGCGCCTTCCAGAATATGTGACTTTGTTTTTTACAAAATGTACTGTTGAGCCGTATGTAAGATTCCCCGTTCAATGTTTCAACTGTCTACGATATGGCCACACAGCCAAGGCCTGTAGAAGTAAAACTCGTTGTTGTAATTGTAATCTTGAACACCAATCTCAACACTGCCCAAATCCTAGAAGTCCATGCTGTATTTATTGCAGAGGAAATCATTCGGCTTTGAGTAGAGACTGTCCCCACAGAGACTTAGAATATAAAATAAGCCAATATATGGCATATGAAAATATCTCCTATAATGAAGCTAGGGCTGTTATCTCACCATCCTCTAATAGCAGTAATGTTAAAGTTCAGTCTTATTCCAGTGCATTGGATCGAGGACTTCGCAAGGAACAGTTTCCTAGTCTGCCTGCTAAAGATAATCTGGTTTTGAGAGAGAAATTCTGCATTCAACCGTCAGTAGTGGCTGGTTCTTCACAGCATTCCTTACCCCAACACAACAAGATTCATGAAAGAAGAACATTCACCAAACAATCTCGTAATCATTCAACCCCCCTTTCACCTCAGTATACTCACAAATATTATAATCAGTTTAACTACAACTTGGAGTCTCCCTCAGTCCCTGTATTCGGAAGAATTGCTTCTGCTTTACCCTCAACGGAAACAGAAACACGGATTGACGGGGGTGGTGGAAGCGATAAGTACACGAATCTATCAAGTCAGGACGAACTCGTATCAATCCTTACAGAATTCAAGAATAATGTTCTTCCAATTACAAGCTTGATACCCGCTTTGTACAAGTTAATTGCCAACAATTCAGCAATGCAGGTAAACCAGTACAATTTGCAGACTACAAGCTATGATGAAGAATATTAAGGTTTTTATTAGTTCACCATTACTACTGTTTGTTTGTATTCCCTTTTGGATATTTTCAATGACAAGATCACTTAATATTTTACAATGGAATTGCGAATCGGCTATTGCTCATAAGGTTGAAATTGAAAATTTTCTCTTCAAATATAAAATTCATGTAGCTGCTCTTAGTGAGACCTGGTTTACTCCGTCTGTGAATATACGTTTCAAAAACTACTATTTGGTCAGGAATGATAGACTAACGAATCAGAGAGGTGGTGGTACAGCGATACTTGTTCATAAAAGTTTATGTTTTCAGGTACTTAATTTTACAAGACCCGCCCTCTTTATGGATTACAATGTTGATGTTTCTGCAGTACGTTTGCAACACAAAGACTGGAATACGTGTATTTTTTCAGTCTATGCTCCTCCGAAACACAAACTTACGTCAGAAAGTCTTTATGCGTTTTTCTCTCAATTCCCAAAGCCACTTTTAATTCTCGGTGATTGGAACGCTCACCACGTGAGTTATGGAAACCACTTTAATGACTGGCAAGGTATTCAATTTTACAATTTTGTAAATGAGAGTCTTCTTTCAATCCTTAATTCAGGGTCACATACTTACTTAGCAGGCCCTAATTATCAATCTTCTGCTATTGATGTCACATTGGCTTCCCCTCAAATTGCATTATCACTAGATTGGGAAGTGATAGAAGATAGATGCGGTTCCCGTCATCTTCCCATACTATTAAATGCTAATTTAAATTCGGGTCCTAAAGTGTCGAAGAGTAATTCAGAAAAATCTAATATAGTTAAGTGGAAGCTTTCATCTGCGAACTGGTCAGAATTTTCGAGGCGATTAGAAGACATTTTTCAAAGTTTCCAGTTTTATGCTGATCCCATTGAATCATACAATGAATTTTATAATCGTGTGTTAACAATAGCCAATGAAACTATTCCCAAGACTTCTCCTCCCAAGCCCTGTTTCTCTCCCTCTGTATGGTGGACTCCCCAATGTTCTGAAGAAGTTTATAAAAGAAAACAAGCATTTATGCAGTATAGAAAGACCATGAATTTAGAAAACTTTATAAAGTACAAAAAACAAGAGGCGATCACCAGAAGATTCCTCAACACATGTAAAAGGCAGAGTTGGATAAAGTTTTGCGAATCAATTAATAGGGAAACTCCCATTTCCAAAGTGTGGTCCCAAGTCAGAAAAATGAAATATAGATTCGACCACAGTAATGATCTCCCAATAGCGAACTGTTTTAATGAATGTGCTGATGAATTTCTTGAATCTTTAACTCCTCCTTATGTCCTCAATACTCTGAATGAACATGATGCTTTTCAAGAATGCGACTCTAGATCTGATTTCCTATCTTTGCCCTTTACAGAAGATGAATATAAATATATAGTTCAAAACTTGAAAAACTCATCTCCGGGTAAAGATGCGATTCCTAACCTATTCATCATTCACTTTCCTGAAAGCGTTCATAAAGTTTTTATCAAGATTCTCAATGAAATATTTATTTCGTCAAAAATTCCGCCCCATTGGAAAGAGTACCTAGTAGTACCAATACTGAAGCCTGGGAAAGATCCCAAAAGTGCTGCGTCTTACAGACCGATTTCCCTTTCCTCCACTTTATGCAAAATGATGGAAAAACTTATTAACAACAGACTACAGTGGTGGGTAGAAGTCAACTGTATCCTTTCCCCAACCCAATTTGGGTTTCGTAAAGGGAAAAGCTGCCTTGATAACCTGGCGGTGTTAGCAACCGATATTCAAACTTCCCTTGCTGGCCGAAAAAACGTTTTAGCAAGCTTTATCGACATTTCTAAAGCCTATGACAATGTTGATCTCGCAGTGCTTTACCGAAGATTACTCCACTTAAAGATGCCACGAGACTTATGTTTATTCCTTACAAAATTATATCAAAATCGTTCCATTCAACTTAAAGTGAAAAATAAGATCAGTTATTCGAGGGTCACAAGTAAAGGTTTGCCTCAGGGTTCAGCCCTAAGTCCACTCCTTTTTTGTATTTACATAAAAGACATATCCAGGGTGCTGAGTCCAGGAGTTCAATCCCTTGAGTTTGCAGACGACATTGTTTTATATACTGAAGGTCATCGCTTGTTCGAATGTCAAGATAAAATTAATCAATCTCTTGTTAAAATTTCTCATTGGGCAATTCAAAATGGTCTTGATTTATCAGCAGACAAATCGTCCGCAATGGTGTTCTCTACGATAAGGAACGTACCTGCTGTTGCCTTGAAACTTAATAATAAAACTATTCCTATGAAAAATGTCCACAAGTTTTTAGGTGTGATATTTGATAGTAAATTATCATGGAAGCATCATATAGACTATATTTATAACAAGTGTTTGAAGCGACAAAACCTCATTCGCACAGTTGTTGGGCAACGTTGGGGTGCAGACCCGGCTTGCCTTTTGTCCCTGTATAAATCTCTTATCAGGTCGATAATTGATTACGGCTGTTTTATCTATGGAAACGCATCAAATATGGTGATAGAAAAACTAGATAAATTACAATTTAGTTCAATTCGAATAAGCATAGGTTATATGAACTCTTCCCCATGTCGTGCCATGGAAGTGGAGAGTGGGATCATGCCTCTTCATATTAGAAGAAAATTCTTAGCTGACAAATATTTACATAAGACCTTCGCATTAACTAGCCATCCTCTATTGAAAAGCCTCGATATAATGTACAATTTTAACCAGTTGAATTCAGTCTGGACTGAAGCTAACTCT
Source organism: Neoaliturus tenellus (assembly GCA_030545055.2). Classification (NCBI taxonomy): domain Eukaryota; kingdom Metazoa; phylum Arthropoda; class Insecta; order Hemiptera; family Cicadellidae; genus Neoaliturus; species Neoaliturus tenellus. The sequence continues at coordinate 114,885,543 of CM061531.1, forward strand.
CCACCTCTTCTTTCAAGCTACAACCAACTTATTCAGTCTCGTATCTCAATGGAAAGGTCATATTTAAGTCCCTGTTTTTTGGTTCAATTTAAGAGTTTATTTTCTGAGATTCCAGTTCTTTTCTCACCATTCTCTAAGCGTGAGATAAGTTCAAGTTCCTTAAACTCAATAAGAAAATGTATCGAATCAGAGATTACTTCAAATTGGCCTTCACATATTCATATCTACACCGATGGGTCCAAAGACGTCAATAGAACAAGTTGCTGCGTCTACGATAAGACCCATGACAAGGTGATTACCCTCAGGTTGAATGACAACATGTCGATCTATTCGGCAGAAGCTGTTGGAATACTTACAGCCATGAAGTATGTGGAGTCGCTGCCACCGTCTAAAGCAATCATTATATCAGACTCAAAAAGTGTTCTCCTCTCCCTACAAAACAGCAAATTCGACCACAGAACTACTTACATTGAGTATAAAATCAAAGATCAGTTTATGAAATTATCCCATCTTAATTACGAAATCATTTTATTTTGGGTTCCTTCTCATATAGGCTTAAAGGGCAATGAGTTAGCAGACTCATTTGCTAAACAAACATGTTCTTCAAACGAGCAAAACAACCTTTTTCTGCCAAGCTTTAAAGATTTCAATTTTTCAATTTCCCGGAAAGCACACTCGAGGTGGCAAGACGAGTGGGAAGCCGTATCTGTTTATAAAGGACATAGGTTATTTCAACTGAAGCCAAAAGTTAATTCTCCAGTATGGTTTTCAAGTTTTAAGAAATCACGGACAAAAATAAAAACTATTTCTCGGTTAAGGATTGGACACTGCTGCTTACCGGAACATCTCCATAAGCTGAAAATAGTAAATGAAGATCAGTGTGATTGTGGAACGGACATTGGTTCGATCGACCATATCCTACTTGGGTGTGAAAAATATAAATCCAAGCGAGAAAATTTTTTCAAAAGTTTGCAAGAAAAAAATTTTGTTTTTCCAGTGAATATTATGAACATCCTCCAAGAAAATAATGTTGACGTTTTAGATGCTTTGTGCAAGTTCATAATCGAAAATGACATTAAGATTTAGTAACTCTAAATTGTAATAGTTTTAAACAAATTGTATTTTTGTATGGCTAGCTATGGGCATGTTGCCATGAAGCCAATAAATTAATAATAAAAAAAAAAAAAAAAAAAAAAAATTAGTCAAACCATGTAGCCTAAACAACTAAAGTTCTGTCAAAAATTCCGGAAAATAAGCTTTTTTAATACTTGAAAATAACTGCTCGATTATAGTTTATTACCTAGTTTAAAATACTTAAAATCTAATCTGAGAATTTCATTGAAATCAAATTAGTAATAAAAAAGCCTTTTGGGGGTCAAAAATTCGCCTAAGAGAAATTTAAAGTCGATCGTAAAGAATTTTATACTCTATGTTCCATATAGTAAAAAATTCAATTATTGTCCTATTGTTTATTTTCTAAAAAGTTTAACGTTTACTTTTACACATAAAGGTCAAAGGTGTAGGTCCATAAAAATTGATTACCTGTTCAAATTTACTATCTCAATTTGCTACAATACAAATTTCAATTTTAATTTAAGGTGGTATTTAATATGTTTTTTCTAGCTTGTGACAAGTAAACATTATTTTGGGCTGGCAGTTGCCTCAATACTGCCTTGCCTGTTTGCTGTTGTATCTGCTCCTGTGAAGTCACATATTTATTCTTTGTGTTGTGATTCCCGGCTTAAAGTATTCATTTAAAGAATATACAGTTCATAAATGTATTTGATTGAGACTTAAAATTAATTTCGTGCATATTTTAAGGTTAATACGCCCATATATAAGTAAAAATCTAAACTATGAATGAGTCTGTTTCTATAAGTGTAAGTGGGAGGGGGCGGCAGAAAATGGATAGCCTACAGGCGGCATGGCCTACTCCTAAATTTGGCCCTGTCTAAGTGAGCAGAGCGAAAGAGCTCGTCTCTCAAATTTATCGAGAAAATTAAATGTTCCGTTATTCCCCGGTAATTCTTGATAAATTACACACCAAAGTGCTCACAATCTCGAGTTTATCGGCAACCAAGAGGAACAGTCTCGCTATACCCTTGGTTTATCTATTCATCTGTCCAATTTATTTTACAACCATGCAACAGCTTTTGTACGTAATTATTTTCATACTCTAAAATAAGCAATGTTTGCACTGGCAAAGTGTTTTTCCGTCAAAGGGTTTTAATATTTTGGTTGAATATGATAGTTTCGGCCAAAAGACAAACCAATTGGAGTTGGTCTTGTCGCTGGGAAATCTGGTTTTCGTCCTAGAGCCCATCTATAAAGTTCCCATGTTATTCTTATGAAGATTGGTTGTAGCTACTTAGCCGACCGGGCGAGAAAGCGGAGCGAACGAGCTTTGTCTGAGAAAAGCAAGAGATAATATTAAATTTTACCGCGCATAAGCTCGGCCCCCCCTAGTAATGTACTATGTCTTTGTCTATAGTTTAAAGTTGGTGATTTCATTGCTGCCGATTCCACGCGCGCATCCGACCGCGGCGTTTAACCGGAAGTACTCTTCTTTAGACAATACTGTATTTCATTAAATTCAATGTGAATTCACATTGTATAGAGTTTACTTGCTGACTCTATAATACATTTAGACATTCGTAATTAATTCACAACACATGCCCTTATAAGTATCAACTAGGCTCCTATAGGATTTATTTTTCCAGAAATACTCGGTTTCATTGGAAATTTCGTCATCCCACATAAAAATCCCATAAAACATCATAATTATTCCCGCTTATCCCAGCAAGCCCCATAAAATCCCCAAACGCAGGTAAAATACCATCTCTTGGCAACCCTGCTGGTTGCAGATGTCATGGCAGGGAAGTCGTTCAAAAGAGCTGCTCTGTAAAAGAGCTGTTCACTCCGAACGACTCTGTAGGCGCTATGTTACAAATTCGATATTAGTGGCTATGTAGAATAGTTGCTAATCGAGATATACAGCAATTTGTCGGAATTAAAAGTCATTTTTTACTTTTAGATGCTACAAGAGAAATATATTTTACCAATATAACAGTCAAAATCAATGTTCTAAAAAGTATAGGTCATATTCTCGTTAACGCCTACACAAATTTGAAATGTTCTACCAGCGCCTACAAGTGTAGGCGCTAATTCACACTGCCATTTTAGTTGCTACGTTAACATTCAAATTATAGTTGCTATGAGCGTAGCTACTATGAGACCCCACGCATAATAGCTACGCTCATAGCAACTACAATTTGAATGTTGACATAGGTACTAAAATGGCAGTGTGAATTAGCGCCTACACTCGTAGGCGCTGGTAGAAAATTTCAAATTTGTGTAGGCATTAACGAGAATATGACCTATACTTTTTTATAACATTGATTTTGACTGTTCGATTTGTAAAATATATTTAAATTGTAGCAACTAAAAGTGAAAAAAGCTTTTAGGTCCGACAAATTTCTGTATATCTCGATTAGCAACTACTCTACATAGCCACTAAAATTGATGGTTATAAACCAAATCCGACCGAAGCCGAGGGGCGAGGGGTAAACTAGAAAAAAAGCTCCGCTGTGTTGTGTTTTTGTTTTTAGGTAAAGTATAAAACGATTGAACACCTATTTTTAGAATGTCCACAGTATGAATATGCTAGGCAACAGTGCTTTAAGAAAATAAATTCTATCACCGGCAACAATCATTCAGAAAAAATTATCTTAATTTTGAGCAGTTTGGATCAAGAAATATTCAAGGAATTAAACAGATTCTTACTCACAATCAAAAAACAAATATAACACAACACAAAAAATTTTCCTGGCTCGAGGGTTCTTCTTTCCGTGGTCCCCCTCCCATTTCGGGTTAGGAAAGGCCTGATGGACCCCTGGCCGAGAAGATTACCATACCCAACCTCATGTCCTATCAATCTCCTAACCTTTAGTACATCCCACTTTCAAATTGTGTACATAACTAACTACATTAAACATTAAAAGACATATACATAAATGTTCGTGTGAACTAACAAAACTAAACCTATGTTTCAGATCTATGTGTGCAACTACCCACCCTACCTAAGACAACCACAGAAGAACTCAGTGAAAAGAAATATAAAAGAGTTATATCGGCTGCGTGGAAGTACTCTGAAGCCAAGCCTTTTTGGCAAAAAAGATTAAAAAAAGAAAAGCAGTGTTTCCAGACGTACGATAATTATCGTTTCGTACGATAATTTAGCCCCCCGTACGATGTACGATATGTCACTGTACGATACTGCCTTTCGTACGATAATTTGGGCTACGGACGAAACTACGTATTTTATTTATTGAAAATTATATTAATTGTAAAGAAATTAGTACTAAAGTTTAAAAAGATTAAACTTTAGCAGTGTTCTACAGTCAATTTGGTTTTCCCTCTCGAAAATAAAAACATTTTAACGGTCACGACGCTATTTTTTTGTTAAATTTTGGTCTTTAAAGACATGACTAGGCTCTCAAGAACTACAGTAACAATAGCCTGGAGGGATATTTTAAAAAATATTACTTTTTCTCCCAATTGAATGTGCTGTAATCTATGACAAGGTTCAATAGTAATCATATCAACCAAAACAGTGTCGGCCTATTTGATAAGTTTAAAGGTGACAAACAAAATACACAGTAAATTAAGAAAGAAAGTTATGGAAGCAACCGGTGTACTTCGAGGTTGCATGGCTCCATAAAACCTTAACCTGTTTTCTTAGTAATTTTTTGAAAATTTGTAAATTTTTGACTGGTGAATTTAAGCCTACCTGAACATAAATATTAGACAAAAAGATCAGTAATCTGCTTTTTGCACACTGACACTGCACCAAAACGCTATCCCCTAACATAGTAACAAGTAATGGGTTCAGGTTTTTGGAGATACTTCACAAGTTTAATAAGTTAAAAATCGTATTAAACCTTTATTACGAAATGGATTTTAATTTTGTATTAAAGTTAGATTTATAACTGATGAATTTTACTAGTATTTAACGATTTACAAACCTATTTTTACCCAGTTTTAAGGCTTCTTACGGCCGTACGATAGTTGTGCCTGAAATACGATAATTTTGGGCTGCATTTACGATAGTTGGCCCTGGCCAATCTGGAAACTAGGGATGAGCATCGATAGAAAAACATCGATGTTGACCATCGATGTTAACATCGAACCAAAACATCGATGTGTGGAAAACATCGACCTCTAAACATCGATGAATATCGGACCTAAACATCGATGTTTTTATGAAAATCCCGAATTTTGAAAAAAAGGCTATCGGATAAAACATCAACATTTTAGTTAAAATTTCGTAGTTTCGTATAAAAGGATACGTAAACCACAATGACACACAACAAATTTAAATCAAACTTTATCAAAAATATATTTATTTCGTTAGTTTTAATAGTTACAAATTACAATGAATGGATTAACTTATTGCTGCCTACTCTCACTCCAAGCTCCATAGGGTATCGTCTTTATATTTTGAGAGTAGGGGGTTTATTTTTTCAAACTTGGTAAAAATAAAACTAACAATTTTATTCGTTTTTTACGACTACAAATATCAAACAGAAAAAAACATCGTGTATTGCAAATTATTTCGAAAAACATCGATGTAAAACATCGATGTACGATAAACATCGGTAACTCACCATCGATGGCAAAAACATCGAACATCGAAAGGAAAACATCGATGTTTCGAAAACATCGGCCATCGATGCTCATCCCTACTGGAAACACTGAAGAAAAGAAAGTTGTAGTTTATTCGTATTTCGTTGATTACAACAGCTAGTCCTTAAGTATAAAATCTGAAAATCTCTAATTAATTATGGTTGGAGAATTGGAGATAGAGATTTTGCTTTTGAGCTTATTAAAACGCTAGACAGAACTCAAGGAAGGCTTCTTCCTTTTAACGTAAGTATTTTTTTAACACCAGGAATACGCTCCGATGTCTGTCCCGTGCGAGAATATTTACTTACTTTTAGGTGACGCTTTATGATATAAGTTAATAAGTCAGTAAGTCATTTGGCCATTAAATACAATCTGTACAATAGGCTATGTAACTTAATGGTGAACCCATTACCTTGTAACAGTGAAACCCTCCAGGATTTCCAGACCATAGTCTAAAGTTGGAAGTGAATGCTCCCGTGATACTATTAATAAATGTAAACCCACCATATTAATAAAGTTATGCAATGGCACCAGGTTGCAAATCAAAACTCTTCACTAAAATGTATGCCTAATTGAGGGTATAGTGATCACCTGATGTGCTTGAGGGGAATCAGATTTTATATCACGACTTCCCCTGGCATTTGGGGTGCGAATAGTGATTTTTAGTTTCGATACGAATAGTAACGTTGAAATTTGTTTTAAACAAATAATTTATTTCAACTAAGATTGACTATGAAAATACATGATAAATTTACAACCAAGCAGTATTTCACATTATTTGACCAATATGAAGTGTTCTTCGGAATATAGCACTCTTGAACAATCTCCCATTGTCAAAACTTGTCTATTTTAGTTTAATTGAAAGCTACATAAGATATTCCATTGTACTTTGGGGAAATTCTAGTAAACATAACTTGAACAGGATTTTTGTAATTCAGAAGAGAGCAATTCGTTCAATGCTAAGACTTAGACCTCAAGACTCATGTAGACAACATTTTGTAGAGTTAAGAATTATGACTGTTCCCTCTCTCTTTATGTTTGAAGTAATTTGTTTTGTCAGAGAAAATAATCTCATTCAGTCTCACAATCATCTTTACAATACAAGAAATAGACATTTAAACCCTTCAGTGCAACATAGACTCACACTTTTTGAGAAGAAACCTGATTATATCGGTCGAAAGCTTTTTTCAAAATTACCCCCAAGTTTAAGAGAAATCAACGACATCAAAAAATTTAAATCTCAGTTAAAAAATCATCTGTTGGAAGAGTGCTTTTATAGTGTCCCAGACTAACCCAAATTCCTTTTCCAATCAAATTTGCCTAGCCTTTTTTATTTTCCTCACTAAGTTCCTGCCCATTGCCTTTTAATCCATTTGACAAGGCTCCTTTCGCCGCATAAGTTAGGACTATGACCGGTCTCATGCCCTGGAAGAGGGTCTACGAGACTACAGTGGAGAAGTAAGAAGTAAGTAAGTAAGTAAGTGTTTTTTACAGTTCCTGTTCCTGTTGTTCGGTCTGTTCCTGGACCTGTTCCTAGTCCAGAGCAACAATGGTAATTTAAGCATAGTGTTTAGCTTAAAATGAAAGTAACTTACAGGCCTATAGAAGTGCAATAAAACACAATTGCTGATAGAAAAAACGTGTTATTGGTTGTTAGTTTAAACATCACCAACAATTTTTGGTAAATCTTGAGTTTAGCTACTACCATCGGAAAATCAAAAAATTTTTTTTCAATATGTCGGAAATTTCATGCTGATTCCGAAAATGATAGTTTTTTTCCGCGGAAAAGCTCGGAAAATACCGGAAAATCGGAAAAACCGGAAATTACCTTTTTATTCCGAAATACGTCGAGTGGGTATTCAAATTAACCGGGATGTTACGCTGATCAAGAATATGTAAGAATTATTTCGATCCGATAGTAAATAAGCCGGAAAATGGTGAAAAAGGGTCGGAAAATCCATCAGATGAACTATTTCAAAAGTATGCCATGTGGGTACTCAAAAGACGCGGAATTTTATGTAGAATACAAATATGTATAGGCCTAAATTAATTGAATACAACAACTAGCAGTGAAAAAATATATAAATTGCTTAAAAATAAAATAAAACCACACTAAGTTAAAACTTAAATAAATGAACTACTAACAATGTTTCAAATTGATGTTATTGATGTAATACTTTAAACTATTATGTAATATGCAGTACTATATACATGGGTACTAACCTACATCACATATAATCTAACATAACCTAACTAACCTAACCTAACCTAACCTAATTACTAACCATCATGTGAGTACTAATTTTGTGTATTTTATTTAAAATATATGTACATATTTGTATTCTACACAAAACTTTGCTTGTTATGACTCACATGATACCTAGTTAGGTCAGGTTAGGTTAGGTTGGGTTAGGTTAGGTTAGTTATGTTAGTTAGTGTTATTTTAGATTATATGTGATGTAAGTTAGTACTTATGTATATTGTATTGCCTATTACTTAATAACAACCATTTGAAACATTGTTAGTGGTTAATTTATGTAAATTCAGTGTGTTTTAATTTTATTGATAAGTGTTTTTTCTCTTTATTTACTACTAGTTTGTTCTATTAAAATAATATATCCATAATTGTATTCTACATAAAATTCCGCGTCTTTTGAGTACCCACATGACATACTTTTGAAATAGTTCATCTGATGGATTTTCCGACCCCTTTTCCGCATTTTCCGGCTTATTTACTATCGGATCGAAATAATTCTTACATATTCTTGATCAGCGTAACATCCCGGTTAATTTGAATACCCACTCGACGTATTTCGGAACAAAAACGTAATTACCGGTTTTCCGATTTTCCGGTATTTTCCGAGCTTTTCCGCGGAAAAACACTATCATTTTCGGAATCAGCGTGAAATTTCCGACATATTGAAAAAAAAATTTTTGATTTTCCGGTGGTAGTAGCTAAACTCAAGAATTACCCAATTTTTTTATGAATACCTTTTAAGTTAAGATTTTGTGATCAATAGCCTACTTATTTCTTACAACAAGCTATTCAAATGAAGAAGTTGAGATAAATATTGGTAAATAAAAATAACATCTCTAATTAAATACTTGAGGCCTAAACTAAACTAAAAGTTAACACGTTGAGTGCGGCAGAGAATATCGAAAATCTTTCCCGCGGGCCTGAAAATTTTTTTTCATAAAATCTTACTTTTTTGTCTCCAGAGGTCCAGATTGAGGCGGCAAACTGACGTTCTTGCATTATTTCAACAACAAAAATGGCGTCCAAAAGTGCAGGTCTCCGGTGACCGAGCCGGCCCGCGCAACGACAATACATGGTTTTCGTAAGACAATACCGAATTTTTACATCAAAAATGTTTAATATGATTATAATAATGTTCAATAGAATTATAACTAATATTTACAACTATTTACAGCCCCTTCCACCCTCCCAACCATTGTTTTTTTACTCAAACTTCGTCAAGGTATCAAACTGGTCGATGCATTTCTGGTATTGGGGATTCCATTTTAAATAATTGACGATAAAACTAAAATAAAACAATATTAAAGATAATATTGTGTCACAAAACACACCAAAACACAGAAGAAACTCTTCAAAAAGAGTTAAAAGTAATTAAAAAAAGTTCAGGTCACAATGGACCGGAGCCGGCCCACGGGAAATGCGGGCAACGCACAACCGAAAGAAGGCAGGTTGTCCTAGTAACGCACGTATAAACAACTCCGAACTACTCCGCAACCCAGGGCCACACTGACTGATTCATTTCGTCGAGTCACGGCAGGCGACACGTGACCGGGCAGGCCGGCGCGCGTGTTTCGCTACCGGTCACTGGTGACCGAGCAGCACCCAAAGTGTTAAGGTGTGCGTATCCCAGCAACAGTTATAAAAACTATGCAAAAAGAGAACCCTGTAGGCCTACTCTGACTTAATTTGGTAACCAACAATTCATGGGTAAATTTAACTATGTTCCCAGAATCCAATAAGTTATGAAGATAGAATTCCTAAAAGTTTTGCTTGAGGTTTAATAGCCAACTTATTTGTCCTAAAATCACAACACAATCAAAATAACTTAATTACGTTGAGAAAAAAAAAACGAAATATTACCGCCAAACCACCAAGAAGTTAAACTATTAGTCAACTTCACAGCTGACCAAGTAAATGCTAGCGCCATTTTAATTTATAGTCCATCTGACTTGGCTTGACTGACACAGAGTATGATAAAGTTTTTGATTCACGAAATATTTACTGTCGGATTATAACATGCGCGATGTATCAATTTTTATTCAATCTTAAGATGTAGATCGACTAGGCCTATACAACTTTATAGGTAGCAAAAGATAGCTATACTAAAGATTATAAATCCTTCTGTATATGAAAAAAGTGCAATCATTTTACAATTTTAAGTATTGCACATCTGGTCGACGCGTGGCAACACTTGAAACTCAGAAACTATACTGTTATTCGTTCGTCTTTGTCAAGATTGCTGTTAATATTATTGGATCCATTCATTGCATTTAAATAATATTTCTGCTTTACACTATGCTGAATTATTCACTCAAACCTTTGTTTTGAAAATAACAACTAGCCGTCGGGTATCATTAGCGTTTTCGGGTAACCGGCGAGCTATTCGAACGGTTCAAACTATTCGGTTATTTCGAATTTTTTCTGAAATTTCGAATCGAATCGAATATTGCGATATTCGATTCAAAATTATTCGAAGTTCGAATATTCGCACACCCCTACCTTGCATCATGGCTTTTAGTCCAGCCTGTGAAAGCAAATAAGAAAGACAGAAAGAAAGACTTCCCCTGGTTCCTACTGACTACCTGTTTGATTTTAAAAGGTTGCCATTCCCTTTGAAAGTGTGCTTCGCCCTCACCATCAACAAAGCCATTGGAACAGTCACTTAAGATCGCGGGACTAAAGTTGTTAGGGTAAAACTATTAAACCTTTTGTAAGTTATGGTATGTAAGGTTCAGTATTAATTAATTATAATGTATCTTGTAACCAGTAATTGTTAGCTAACAATTTTTGAGGTTATGTTTTGCTTTTTTTGAAGGAAATATGTACCTATCCTTCTTTTGGCGGGAATTTAGTTTAACTCTTCATGCTTTATAGGTTTTAATATTGTGGTTAACCTTTTTCTCTTTTTTTTATTGCAAATTATTACTGATGCCATAATTATACAACCTACAATTCAATAATTTTATGTCTTAAAGACATACAAGTCACTGATACACACTTTTGAGGTTAGGAAGGCAGTCATCTTGTTTTAAGCTTCTCTAGCTCTCTGACATCACCGTTTAAAGGTCCCAATGTCTTGTGATGTCATCGTTTAAATTCTATTGCTAATCTAAAGCCAGTTTCACATAGGCTAAGTTACATACAAAAAATTTACATAAAAAAATGAATGAAAGAAAGAATCTTTATTTCAAAAAATGAACATATTACAATACATCAATATGAAATAAAACAATGAAATTGATCCCCAAATGGGCAAATGCCTGTGGGTGGGGAACGAGTTCATATAAGTCCATGAAGGAAGACAAACACAAAATGCTCACCATACTTAAAACACAATCTGATAAAGTAAGTCTGTATAAAGGGGAAAAAAAACTTAACTTACGAGAATATACTGCTATGAAAATGAGATAACATTATTTATTAAAAAAAGAGGAGTAGAAAGATTATTCAACATTATTTAACTTACAGATACATGCACATACAAGGATTATTTAAATTAACATTTTACGAAATTTTAATTAATGCGTAAGTATGAATCCATCCCAAAATTTTAGGAAACTTTTTTCCCAAAACTTTTTTTTTTTGTAAAACAGATACTTGGCCCTCCATTCACACACCTTACATACAAGTTCATCTTAGACGGTCATACAACTATTGAATTTCTTCACACTCGTTGTCACAGACACACACACACACACACACACACACACACACACCCTCACATACACACACATACACTCATATGACGTATACCCAAATGGTTCTACCTAGTGACATACTGCGACGAAAAATATGACCTTATATGACCCCTCCCAATTACGACTATCCATTCACTTACAGATTTTTTATTAGTTCCAACACTATTAGGACGAGGGTTTTTTATACTGTCTGGAAGTTTTGAAAAGACGACATTTGCGATATAGTGTGACGAGGTTGAATTAATTGTTTTGACAAGTCTGGGGGCAGAAATTCCTATATTAACTGAGTTCCGTGTTAAGTATGAATGTGATATCTGTTCGAACAAGCTGTCTTTATTTTTATAAATGTATAGAACTAAACTTCTAATGTATAGTTGAGGTATGTCTAAAACTCGAAATTCGTTGAAAAGCAAATCCGTGGGGTATATCCGATTTTTTGGTAATGCAGCTTTAATTATCGATTTCTGAGTTATTTCAAGGGGAGAAAGAACAGTTTGAAAACATCCACCCCAGGCTAGATTGCCATACTGCAGGACAGACTGAACGTACGCGAAGTACACTGTCTTAAGTAAATCCAAGACATTCCAAGGCAGATTGTTTTGCATGAGATAGTACTGTCGGGAGATGACTTGTTGGCCACTGAGGGGGTTGGGGGGTGAGGGGAAATTTACATCCGAAACCTACCAGTCATTTGGTTAACTAAGGAATAAAAATAAACTTAGATTGTACTATTCTGCACCAACAAATTTTGCTAAAAAAAGTAAACAATCTTTGTTGACAAACTAAGTTTTTAGCTAGCCTAATTCAATGTAGAGAAAGCCAGCTGACTGCAAAAAAAAGGTTGCTGAATGTTATTGGTTTTGTTGATAGCTTAACATATGGTGGAATAAAAAAATACCCCCCCGTCTCAGCAGACCTGCGTACTCACCAAATTTCCAAATTAGTAATATTAATTTTTACCTGATGAACGTGAAAACAGAATTTCATCACATGCCCATAAGTGTAACTCGGTTCATTACCATGGAACAAGGTTTAATCACCAGGTACTCTAATAAATGCAGAGCATTGCGCTGCATGGGCCCCCTAGTTATTTTGTAAAACATGTAGGCTAAGACAATTTAGTAGGCTCTGCTTTTTGCAAAACCAGGATACAGCATTGCCGTTGTATATAGCCACAAAGACACTCGTACTCTTGCAAGATTCCAGATCTCCGCTCCAATCTACATCGGAGAATCCATGTAGCTGTTGATCGCCCAATTTGAAGTAGTGAAGACCGATTTCTTTTGTGCCGTTCAAATAGCGTAGAACACGCTTGGCAGCTTTTCATGCTACTTCAGTCGGTTTACCAAGCACTCAACCCAACAATGATACTACAAAAGCAATATCTGGTCTTGTAGTACCTAACTTCCAGGTATAATAAACTACATACTAGACTTCTATATGGAACTTCAATGAGTTGATCACATTCAGGGACTGGTGTTTGGTAACCTACTTCCATTGGTGTATCTTGAGGCCGACAATTTTCCATTACATATTCTGCTAAGAGTTTGTTGATCATCTTAGTTTGACTAAGTTGCATACCGTCTTCTGTTTTGGTGATTTAGATTCCCAAAAAACATTTTGCACTGCCTACATTTTTTACTTTAAATTCTTCTTTTAAATGAGAGATAAGATTGTTCACCTTGATCAGGTTGCCAGTTAAAAGGGCATCGTCAACTGTTCAGGACTTTTGTTTGAACTGTATATTTGGTAATGCAGCTGTTTAGTCTAAATTTAATAATGCTCTAAAACATATGGTTGTTTTAAATTTCTTTGTTTACTTCTAGTGATTTATTTCTTATAGTTTGGTTCTTTTATAATTAAAATTGGTTGTAAACCCGCTACGGTCCTTCTTTAGTCAACATTTTTTGGCCCATTACAAGCCGGATTGAAACCAGATTATACCTATAGAAATTTTTTGTAAACTCCTCAAAATTGTATCTGCTTATAACTCAAAATTGTTAACCCTGTAACGATTTAACCCATGTGGATGCTATGAACTATCATCACGCTATCTTGTTATCAAGACAAAGTCAACCGTAACCAGAGCCAGGGTATTGAAGTTGAAGACCGCAACGACATGGATTATCTCAAGAGGAAGACGTCTGTCTGGAGAGGACTTATAGCAATTTGGAATGTAACTACAAAATCAATTTTAACCACCTTGGTCTTGACTGCCTTCGCACCAACTACTTCGGATGCTCCCGCATCATCTACTTTGGATTCACTCGCTATCACATCAACCGACTTGGATTCACCCGCTCTCGCATCATCTTCTTTGGAATCACCCGCCCTCGCATCAACCGCTCTGTAAACACCCGCCCTCGCATCAACCGACTTGGATTCACCCGCTCTCGCATCATCTTGTTTGGAATCACCCGCCCTCGCATCAACCGCTCTGGAAACACCCGCTTCTGCATCAACCGACTTGGATTCACCCGCTCTCGCATCATCTTGTTTGGAATCAACCGCTCTGGAAACACCCGCTCTTGCATCAACCGACTTGGATTCACCCGCTCTCGCATCATCTTGTTTGGAATCACCCGCCCTCGCATCAACCGCTCTGTAAACACCCGCCCTCGCATCAACCGACTTGGATTCACCCGCTCTCGCATCATCTTGTTTGGAATCACCCGCCCTCGCATCAACCGCTCTGGAAACACCCGCTTTTGCATCAACCGACTTGGATTCACCCGCTCTCGCATCATCTTGTTTGGAATCAACCGCTCTGGAAACACCCGCTCTTGCATCAACCGACTTGGATTCACCCGCTCTCGCATCATCTTGTTTGGAATCACCCGCTCTCGCATCAACCGCTCTGGAAACACCCGCTCTCATCAACCAACTTGGATTAACCCGCTCTCGCATCATCTTGTTTGGAATCACCCGCCCTCGCATCAACCGCTCTGGAAACACCCGCTCTCATCAACCGACTTGGATTTATCAGCTGTCGCATCAACTGCCTTGGTATCACATGTCTCAAATAATACTAACATTAACTGTCATTTATCTAAAACCTACTCAATTGCAGTACATGTACTTGTTCTTGACATACCATAGCCAATGTTTTGATAATGTATTGTCTCATCCATTAATTTGATTTTCCGGTTGCCCCTTGAGTTTTCTGTTGAAGCTGGACCACTTCAAGGGGGTTGGTATGTTCAGGACTTTTGTTTGAACTGTATATTTGGTAATGCAGCTGTTTAGTCTAAATTTAATAATGCTCTAAAACATATGGTTGTTTTAAATTTCTTTGTTTACTTCTAGTGATTTCTTTCTTATAGTTTTTTCTGTAACTTTTATGATTAAAATTTGTTGTAAACCCGCTACGGTCCTTCTTTAGTCAACATCAACAAACAACAACAAATAAATGTCTTTAGTAAAATAAAGACGGCAGTCATACTGCGACCTCTGTTGTCCTTGCTTCAAAATAAATTCACTAAACTGGTTATTCCAGCACTTGGGTGAACTTCTGAGTCGGTAGAGAGCTTGTTTTAGCTTAAATACTTCTTTACTTTTAACACCCTTTGGCCTCTTGACATACACTTCATCTCCTAGAACTCCGTTTAGGAATGCAGTTGGTACATCTATTTGTTTCACTCCCCAATCGTTTATTGTAGCTTGAGATAATAAAATTTGTATAGTGGATATTTTGCATACCAGTGAGTAAGTAAACTCATTTTTAGTGATTGGTTGTTGCCTTTTGCAACTAAACGTGCCTTTTTAGTGTCGTCGTCTTTTGTCTTAAATATCCATTTTACGTCTATTGCCTTGTGATTTTTGGGGATTTCCGCAGGTTCCCATGTCCCCAGTTTATTCAGTGATTCCAACTCACATTTTATTGCTTTGTTCCATTCTTGGTCTGTGACCACTTCTTTATAAGATTCGGCATCTTGGTTGAAGTTTGATAATAGACAGTAAGTGTTATAAACTTCATAATCTTCTAAATAGTTAAGCTTTTTGTTGTTCTCACTGGCCTTGTCTCAGTTGTAATAGTTTTGGATGACATAACTTGTAAGTTTTCATTAACAAGACTATCTTCTTCTGTTGAACTTTTGCTAGGAGTTTTCTGTTTTTCATACTGACTCTCATCTCCTTCTTCTTCTTCGTCATCCGAATTGAACTTCTTACTTTCTTGCTCGATACTTATTTCATTATTAGGCTTATTTTCTTGAGTTGTATTTTCATTCTGCAGGAAATTTATTTTTGTTTCATTAAATACGACATCTCTTGATTGTACGATTTTCTTCTCTTCGGGTAACCATAACCTATATCCGCCATTGCAGTAGCCCATCATTACTACAGTTTTAGACCTGGGGTCAACTTTAGCACCTTTAGGCACACATGTGAACCAAGTTTGACAACCAAATTTTTTCAGCTTTCAACGGTCTTACCTTCCAAACCACAAAAGAGATAGTGTTTGACCTCTTTCTAGTGTGTAGGTTGGACTTTGATTGAGTTCATAAGCTGAACACCTTAGAGCTTCGCCCTATAGATAATTTGGTACACCGGAGTCAATTAACTTAGTCCTTCCTTAGATCCTTAGTCCTAAACAGTGAACGATTCATTCGCTCAGATTTACCATTGCTCTGCAGGCTGTAGGGCATAGTGTACTGTAATCTAATGCCTTTGGATCTAGCATAACTTTTAAATTCATTTGAAGTAACTTCTCCTCTGTTGTCCAATCTCAAATTTTTTACTTTAGTTTCATGTTGTGTTTCAATTTCATTTATATACGGTAGTTTACTAGAAAATTTTCTGATTCACTTTTCTTCTTGAGAAGGTTGACTACTACAAAATTAAAAAAAACATCAATAATAACTTGAAGTACTTTTCTCCGTTCTGAGTAGGAGGATTTACGGGACCGCAAATATCAGAATGTACAAGTTCTCCTATATGCTTGGATAATTTTTCATGTTTATGAAACGGTAATCTTGTTCCTTTGCCTTCTACGCATGTTGAACATTTTACTGACGAGTAAGGCAAACCCAATTCTATTAGGCCTTTTTTATTTAAGTGACCTAACCTTCTGTGCCAAAGATTATCATCTGTCTTGGCGTTTGTTAAACATTGTTCGCTTGAGAGAATTTTACAGTCTAGAAAATATAGGCCATTAGTGTAGTTACATACAAACGAGGAATCAATACCATTGATGGTCATACTGTTTTTGTAGACAACAATTTGAAAGCTTTTTTCCGCTAATTTATTCAAAGCTAGTAGATTGTGCTTCAAACCAGGAACAATAAGCGCTTCTATACCTATTGCTCTACACCTTGGCACTTAACTCTGATCTTACCTCTTTCGTTTGTTTTCATAATGTCTCCATTTGCAATATGAAAAGAGATATCATTTTGTATTGTATCTTTATCGTACAAAAAGGTTTCAAGTTCTGCTTTAACTAAGTGGTTGCTAGCTCCATAGTCTATTATAAAGATATGATTTTCTTGGAGATCTAGGCCTAAAGGAAAGTTGTTGCCTCGTAGAGCAACAAATGATACTTCTGTTTCACTTAAATGTGCGTTAGACTTATTAGGCCTATTAATAGAGTTAGCGTTAGGCATACTGTTATTGAAATGCCTACTTCCTCTGAAGTTTCTATGACCACGCCTACCTCTTGTGAAATGACGTCGGCTTTGGTTAAATCTAATTTGATTACCTCTTGGACAGTTGACAGCAAAATGCTTTGTGTCTCCACAGTTGAAGCATCCTGTGTTACTTTTGAAGGTAACCTCATTTTCATTAGACCGGTGGTTCGGTTTTGATGTCTGGTCTGACCTTAACTTTGCTTCCTCATCAAGCAGACGAGATCTTACCATGTCCATTTTTAGGCTGTCATGGGTCTCTAACGCAATTATTACAGTTTCGTAATCCTTGGGTAATGACAATAACAGATGACAAATTTGGTCACTTTCCTCCAACTTGGTACCATGGTCTTCTAATTCTCTGGTGAGGGAGTCAAATTTCAGAAAGTGGTCTTCTAACCTTTCATTGTGTTCACATTTTAAATTAACCAACTTCCTCTACAATAGACAATAGACTTTATTGGTCATCAGATATTGGTTAACAATATATCAACTTCGTCACAAGAAACAATAAAATATAAAAGAGGTACAATTAATATCACAGCTTCAATGGCCATCCTTAGTTTAGTTTACACAACATGACTATCAGCAATAAGAGTTCCAGCTTATTGAAAAGAATTCATCGATTGATTATAAACCTTCAGATATTAATACACTTTTTATACTTTTCTTAAATTTAACTGAGGACATTGACTTAAAATGTACAGGTACAAAATTATACAATTTAATTCACATATAAAACCATTTTTTTTTTTTTTTTTTTTTTTTTTTTTTTTTTTTTTTGAGATTGACTATAGCTAAATTGTTGAATTCTAAGATTATTTTTATTTCTTGTATTGTAATTGTGAAAATCTCTATTAGTTTTAAATTTATCTAGATTATTATGAACAAAAGACAGAGTAAATAATGCATATAAAGAGGGCAAAGTCAAGACACGTAAGTTAACAAACAAAGGCTTACAATGGCTTAGGAAAGGTGCTTTACAAATTATTCTTATGACCTTCTTTTGTAAAATGAAAAGTCTGTGAGCATGGGAATTATGGCCCCAAAGTAAAATACCATAAGATAACAGACTCTGGATTTGTGCAAAATAGACATTGAGTAGAATGAAAGTATCAACAGTACTACTTAACCTTCTCAACATGTACAGACCCTTAGATAGTTTTCCTGAAATGTAATCAATGTGGGCATACCAAGATAAGTTGGAATCCAAATACAGTCCCAAAAATTTGAGAGAATCTATTTCTATTTGTCTACTAAATGAAAAATTAATGTCAAAAATTTTTTCAGAGTTTAAAGAAAACTTATTTGCTGCACACCAGTCTTCTAAAACCACAAGGCTATTACTAAGAGAATTTTCAAGTTCAGCTTTTGAATTACAATTTACTTTCAATCCAAAATCATCAGCAAATAAAAAAAACCATCATTATTAAAATCATCAATGTTAATAGGAAGGTCATTAATGTAAATGTTGAATAGAATAGGCCCTAATATCGACCCTTGAGGCACCCACATTCGACCAGTCTGCCAGAAGACAAAATTCCTTCTTTGTATACAAACTGAGTTCTGTCATTCAAATAAGAAAGCATTAAATTGGTGGAGCTTATTGACAATCTATAGTATGAAAGTTTTTCTCCAATAATGCCATGCTGGATTGTATCAAAGGCCTTTGAGAAATCATAAGACCTAAATCCCACAGAAGCGCCTTTTTCTAAATCATTAATTACCCCATGAACTAATCTAACAACTGAGTTACAAGTATTCCTGCCTGGTCTAAAATCCATACTGTTTATCTGCGAAAATGTTGTTAGACTCAAAATATTTTGACATTTGATCATGTAAAAGTGATTCGAAAACCTTGGACACATGGGAACGATAGATATAGGCTTGTAATTTTTTTCACATTTTGCACCCTTCTTATAGATCGGTAGTACTTTTATGTTCTTCAGTTCTCTTGGAAATACACTATTTGCAACAATAAAATCATTGAACAAGTGGGTCAAGACCTCACTAACAACACAAGCAGACAATTTCAAAATTAAAGAGTTGATACCATAAATATCTAAACATTTGCTATTACTTAAGCTAAATATTTTACTGTAAACATTTTCAACACTGACAGGACTAAAAGTAAAATTTAAATCAGGTTTAACTAATTTACACAAGTAATGTGAATTATCCTCCTTGCTGATCGGAATATTTTTACAGACCTGGGAAACGTTAACAACAACAAAAATTATTGAAATCATTTGAAGTAATCCCAATGTTAGAGACATTGGCCTTACAATTTGTGTTAGCTAGACTAAAAACAATTTTCCAAAGTGATTTGCTTTTATTCTGAGAGTTTTCTATTACTCTGTTGTAATATTGTATCCTTGCTCTTTTAGTTTCAGATCTATAAAGTTTTCTGCACCTTTTGTACTCTAAGTTCAACTCATTGATTTAAAAAATTTTAAAAAGGCTATATAATTTGTCACAATGTTCTTTTAATTTACCAAGTTCACAAGTGTACCATTTGTTGTCAGCCTTGGATTCAGAATCCTTTGTTGTTTTTAACTGAAAAGCTCCGTTTACAGCCCATAAAAAAGTTCCATAAATTTTTTGAACTTATCTTCCTTATTATCTAATGAATAAACAGTGAGCCAATTTATAGAGCTCAATAAACTAACAAACAATTTAACACTATCGTCATTTACAATCCTAACAGCTGACTTGTTTCCAGAAACCTTATTACTATTTTCATATCTATACTATAAGTATTGAGTATATAATTTGAACACAATCTGCTTTTTCTCTTTAGTGATTCATAAATATTTTATCATTATTATTGTAAGGTACAGATAATGTATTTAGGTATACGGTATATGAAATATTGTATCAAACCTGCACTTTGGCTGAGTCCAAGAGTATTTGTTAAAGAGCTACCTCGAGGTTTTAGGCCTAAGTATTTTGAAATGACTAAGCTTACGGGGAACATTTTAAATACAATTTATTTAAAAATGGTTTAATTATCTTGTTTTGTTTACAACAGTATTAAACGTCTAATGAAATAATCTGAAAAAACGACGCTCATTTCAATAAAACTACGAAATATTCAGGAACTGTAAACTTGTTTTTGGATGTACTACCATACTTCCTGCACTGTTAAGGGCGCACCACAATATCACGTCTATAGGTGGCTTGGTGGCGCAGCTCTCCAATAGCGGCGAGCTGCCGCGGCACAGACATAGAGCTTCAAACTGCGGAAACTCGTAAGGGCTGATCACTACTTAGGTCATACGCTATACTTTTTTACGGTTTAATGATTTTGATAAGTCTTCAAAAATACATTTATGGTGTTACTTCATGACCTATGCAGCAGGAAAAACTTGCTACTTAAAAAAAAAAAATACCTGAAGATGAGGCCCCTTGTCTCTTGAGGCCCAGGGCAACTGCCCCCTCTGCCCCCCCCCCCTCTCGGCGGCCCTGAATACAGGTACCACCTCCATTTATACCTGGCCTAGTGAGCTCCATTGTGGTTATATCCAGACCAAAACATTTAAACAAATTTAACAAATCTTTCTTAAATCTACAAGTATCAATAAAATTTACATTAAAATCTCCACAAATTACTAAGCTAAAATCATTATTAAAAACTGAACAAAGAATTTTATACAGACAGTTAAGAAAATTAAAAAAAACATAACATCATTATTATATGGCCTATAGATCGACAACACAATGACCCTTTCCTTGGTCAGTTCAATTCCAACTGCTTCGCAAACCATTTCCATTGACATGTCTTTGACACATTCAAGCTCCTTAAAATCTAATTTATTAGCTAAGAAAATAGCTGCACCACCTTTAATTTGGTGTGATCTGCAATAAATTGCCCCGTTTTATAACTAGGTAGTAGAATAAAATACACATCAGTTTCTTTTATCCAGTGTTTAGCGACAGCAACTACATTAACTTTATGTTTCGAGCACAAAAGAGACAAATAGTCAATTTTATTATAAAAACTTTGCATATTTCTAAAAAAGCAATTTAAATTTCTTAAACTTAAGGAGGAGTTGTCAGAATCTTTAATAGGCCTATTTAACACACAAGAGGCGCATCTTTTTGTTTCCAGTTGGATATCACAGGGTAAAAATTTTTTCATTCAGGGACTCCCACAACCCCATTGTCAGAACTACAACTTACATTTAGGTGCTGACTAAAAAAGAAGAATAATTGAGTGGAATAGGCTTACAGTTAGCCAAATTCAAATTTGAAATTACATTGCAAACAATATCAAGAACCTTGGTGCCAATGAATCTCTTTCCCACATTGTTCAGATGCAGGCCTTGAGAGGTATGAAACCGTCTCCCTAGGTTACTTACCGTAATTGTAAATAAAAACAATTTTTAAAATGTTTACACACCTTCTTGATTTGTTCGTTGGTTTTCAACACCTGTACGTTGACGCATGATGTTGGAGCTAGGTCGTGACGGAAGGGAACCGAGCACACCACCACATTGGTCCCACGATAGGCTAGTAGTCTATTACGAAGTGATGACAGCAGACCTTTTGCCTCATTCTTAGCTACGTCGTTGGTGCTGGAGAGAAAAACAGCAAAATCATGCAAACCAAGTCCGCCAGCAGTGTCAGGAACAGTCCTTTCAAATAAAGCACCTGGTTTTACAACCGATGTCACATTCAGGCCTTCATCGTGTTTGGATATTCTAGCTATTTCCGAATGCAGATTCCTACCCTTGCTATCTGCATAAAGATGGATTTTAGTTGGCTTAGATGAAGAAAACAAATTTGTATGCTTGCTCTTCCAGTCGGGATTTGAATTAGACCTAGGCTCTATACTGGACCTGTGAGTGGAGAAAGGATGTTCTTCATCAGATACAGGTAGAGAGGATAACATATCAAACTTGTTATGCAACGGAGGAAAACTGTCGAGATTGTTAACATTTGGGGGTCTTTTACCCGTTACAGGCACTGATTCCCATTTCCTTTCATTGACTGAAAGGATTAACCTTGGGCCTACCAACTTCAGCTACATCCGACGGTTGCTTGAGAAAATTGTTTCTCATAGCCTCGTAGTCACTTTTTAATGATATAATGTCCTGTTGAAGAAGAGATATTTTCTTGAGCGTACAAAAATATCTTGAAGGGATTTTAGCATTTGTTTAGCCGTTGTTGTGTCCTTAATTATATCTAGATGTTTGTCTGATATGCCTTGAATGATTAACACTTTGGCCTTGGCGTCATTTACCATGAATTCCTTCTTCTTAGTAGCATCTGTCGGTATGTCCTCTGTAAGAACTGAACTCAACTGTTCTTTTTCCAGGATAGCATTTAGTCTGAACTTCCAATTATTAAAATTGGATCCCGAAAATACTGGAACGTTTATATTGACGTTGGACATTTTCAAGTTGATAAATTAGCTTACACGACCACACTACCACTGACTACTGACTTTGACTTTAAACTTTATACTTTAAGTTGCACTTTACTTTTATATTCACACTGGGACCCCATAACCTTTTGGGGGTTTTTAAAGAAATTAATAATATCAGAAATCTCTGCAAAACCATATAATTTCTTCTAGACTTCATTGCATTACATAATCAGCATATTAACAGGTAGCCATTTTCACTGACGAATTAGATACGAAAACAAAATGTACAGCAGCAGAGCAAAGAGCAACAGAGGATAAATACATAGAGGTATAACAAAAACAGTGTTATTTTCCTTAACAAATAGACTTTGAATTTTTATGCAAAGGGGCAAGGTTTTATTACAAAGGTACTCGGGTAAATGCAGCGCATTGCGCTGCACAGGTACCCCTAGTTTAACTTATTCGTTGTTTGATGCCTACAGAACTTTTTTTATAGACTAGTTGATATAGGTGTACACATTCAGTCAACAGTTCAAACTAGTAGAAAAAATCCTACATATGTTTCGGAATACAGGGCTCCATCATCAGGGTAAAAAATATTATTCATTAAATCATTTTTAACTTATTCATTAAGTTAAAAAAAATAACAATACAACACGCAATTAAATGAGTTGGCTGAAGTCTACTGCCGGCCAGCCAAAAATTCCTGTCTAAATTCAATTCAAGTGTACTGTGCGTGTCTGTGTGTTATTTTTTTAACTTTGACAACATCAGAAGATTTAATGAATGACATTTTATTTTAATCAACCCTATATCACTATTTTGAGACAAGGACCTCATATAGTGGGTATTTTAACCTGAATGTGAATGAGAGATGAGTGTAGGATGATTGTGGTTTGATCTTGTAGTCTTGTTACTGACTAAGGCCGACTTTCTCCTTAGACAGGACTGTTAATTAATAGCCCAACAGCCAATGACATCTAGGGACCTACAGTTTAACGTGGTATCCGAACCACAATTTCGACCTCATTTACCTATATATGAATTGGTCTAATTATGAGGATGGTCTTTATGGATGAACTAGTGCGGATGTTAATCCCCACAAGGGAATATCACATCCACAAGCCGTCGCTAATAAACTATCAATAATTCGTGACCTCCAAGTAGCTTGGTTACAGGACGATGCCTCCGTCCCAGTCTGATGATGGAACCCTGTGTTCCTAAACATATGAGGAATTTTTTCTACTGGTAAATAATTTAATACCAAAAACACGATTTTCTCTTTAAAACATCTAAAAGTCGGTCCACTATGTTTTAAAAATAAGATTTTGGTTTTTTTACAGATGAAATGTTTTAGAAGAATGCTTTCACCATCATCGTATTAGAGAAACAAAGCTTAAAGTGAAAATAGTAATTCTCTGATTAAAAGGAAGACAAGTGAAGAAACCAAATACAATAGAGAAGACTAGTAATAAGTGAAACTGAAAATTATGACACAATAAACCATCACATGTGAACTCATAGTGATATGCAACCTCATCAGTGTGTGAGTATCTTCACTGAAAAAACACTTTAGACAATCACATGTGATCCATACTGGTCAGTGATCTTATCAGTGTCCAAAGTGTGATAAATAATTCTCCCCAAAATAAAATATGGGGAAACACATGTTGACGCATACTGGTCAGCGACATCATCAGTGTCCCATATGTGACAAATTCTTCTCTCCAAGAACTGATTTGAAGAAACATGTGTTAACCCATACTGGTGAGCGACCTCATCAGTGTCTAATATGTGACAAATCCTTCGCCGTAAAATTTACTTTGATGGAACATGTGTTAACCCACACTGGTGAGCGACCTCATCAATGTGCTATCTGTGACAAATCATTCACTCAAAAAAACATTTTAATCAGTCACATGTTGACCCACACTGGTCAGCGACCTTCTCATTGTACAAAGTGTGATAAATCCTTCTCCCACAGATCAAATTTGAAGAAACACATGTTGACCCATACAGGTGAGCGACCTCATCAATGTACAAACTGTGACAAATCATTCACTCAAAAAAACACTTTAATCAGTCACATGTTGACCCACACTGGTCAGGGACCTTATCATTGTACAAAGTGTGATAAATCCTTCTCCCACAGATCAAATTTGAAGAAACACATGTTGACCCATACAGGTGAGCAACCTCATCAGTGTACAAAGTGTGATAAATCCTTCTCCCACAGATCAAATTTGAAGAAACACATGTTGACCCATACAGGTGAGCAACCTCATCAGTGTACAAAGTGTGATAAATCCTTCTCCGACAGATCAAATTTGAAGAAACACATGTTGACCCATACTGGTCAGCGACCATATCATTGTACAAAGTGTGATAAATCCTTCTCTCACAGATCAAATTTGAAGAAACACATGTTGACCCATACAGGTGAGCGACCTCATCAGTGTACAAAGTGTGATAAATCATTCTCCCAGAAATCAGAATTGAAGAGACACATGTTGACCCATTCTGGTGAGCGACCTCATCAGTGTACCAAGTGCGACAAATCCTTCACTCAAAAATGTACTTTAAACACTCACATGTTAACCCATACAGAGGAGCGACCTCATCAGTGTACAAAGTGTGATAGATCCTTCTCCCAAAAATCAAATTTGAAGAAACACATGTTGACCCATTCTGGTGAGCGACCTCATCAGTGTACAATGTGTGACAAATCCTTCACTCTTAAAAGTACCTTAAACAAGCACAGGTTGACCCATACTGGTGAGCGACCTCATAAGTGTACGAAGTGTGACAAATCCTTCACTCAAAAATATACTTTAACCACTCACATGTTGACCCATACAGAGGAGCGACCTCATCAGTGTTCAAAGTGTGATAAATCCTACTTCCTAAAATCACATTTGAAGATACACATGTTAACCCATACAGGAGAGCGACCTTATCAGTGTTCAATGTGTGAGAAATCCTACTTCCTAAAATCACATTTGAAGATACACATGTTAACCCATACTGACCCTTAAAAGTACCTTAAACAAGCACAGGTTGACCCATACTGGTGAGTGACCTCATCAGTGTACAAAGTGCGACAAATCCTTCACTCAAAAATATACTTTAAACACTCACATGTTGACCTCATCAGTGTACAAAGTGTGATAGATCCTTCCCCCGAAAAGGAAATTTGAAGAAACACATGTTGACCCATTCTGGTGAGCGACCTCATCAGTGTTCAAAGTGTGATAAGTCCTTCTCAATAAAACCAACTTTGAAGAGACACATGTTGACCCATACTGGTGAGCGACCTCATCAGTGTATG
The DNA here is from genome assembly GCA_030545055.2 of Neoaliturus tenellus. Taxonomy (NCBI): domain Eukaryota; kingdom Metazoa; phylum Arthropoda; class Insecta; order Hemiptera; family Cicadellidae; genus Neoaliturus; species Neoaliturus tenellus. Next base: position 114,911,503 of record CM061531.1, read on the forward strand.
AAATGGGACAATTCCTTCACTCAAAAAAATAAGTTGCAGTATTACACATTAACCCGCACGGGTGAGCCACCTCATCAGTGTACAAAGTCAGACAAAACCTTCACTCAAAAAAGCAGTTTAAACAACCACATGTTGACCCATACAGGTCAGCGACCTCATCAGTGTACAAAGTGTGATAAATCCTTCTCCAAAAAATCAAACTTGAAGAAACACATTTTGACCCATACTGGTGAGCGACCTCATCAGTGTCCAAAGTGTGATAAATCATTCTCTCAAAAACCATACTTGAAGAATCACATGTTGACCCACACTGGTGAGCGACCTCATCAGTGTACAAAGTGTGATAAATCCTTCTCCAAAAAATCAAACTTGAAGAAACACATTTTGACCCATACTGGTGAGCGACCTCATAAGTGTCCAAAGTGTGACAAATCCTTCACTCATAAAAGTACCTTAAACAATCACAGGTTGACCCATACTGGTGAGCGACCTCATCAGTGTCCAATATGTGACAGATCCTTCTCCGTAAAATTTACTTTGATGGAACATGTGTTAACCCACACTGGTGAGCGACCTCATCAGTGTTGTATCTGTGACAAATCATTCACTCAAAAAAACATTTTAAACAATCACATGTTGACCCATACTGATCAGTGACCACATCAGTGTATGAATTGATGGACCCTTCACTTAAAAAGTCAATTGCAATGTCACACTTTAAGCCATACTGGTGAGCGACCTCATCAGTGTCCAATATGTGACAGATCCTTCTCTCTACAATCTAATTGGAAGAAACATTTGTTATCCCTCACTGATGAGCGACCTCGTCATTGTACAAATTGTGATAGATCCTTCTCCCGAAAATCAAATTTGAAGAAACACATTCTGACCCATACTGGTGAGCAACCTCATCAGTGTTCAAAGTGTGATAAGCCCTTCTCAATAAAACCAACTTTGAAGAGACACATGTTGACCCATACTGGTCAGGGACCTCATCAGTGTATGAAATGGGACAATTTCTTCACTCAAAAAATCAGTTGCAGTATTACGCATTAACCCGCACTGGTGAGCCACCTCATCAGTGAATAAAGTCTGACAAAACCTTCACTCAAAAAAACAGTTTAAACAACCATATGTTGACCCATACTGGTGAGCGACCTCATCAGTGTCCAAAGTGTGATAAATCATTCTCCCAAAAATCAAATTTTAAGAAACACGTTGATTCATGTTTTGATTTCATGTATGATAAAGAAACATGTTGATTCATACAGGAGAGCGACCTCATCAGTGTACAAAGTGTGAATAATCATTCTCTCAAAAATCATGCTTGAAGAATCACATAATGATTCATACTGGTGAGCGACCTCGTCAGGGTCTCATATGTGACAGATTCTTCTCTCCAAGAACTAATTTGACGAGACATGTGTTAACCCACACTGATGAGCTACCTAGTCAGTGTACAAAGTGTGACATCCTTCTCTTAAAAGTATAATTTAAACAATCACATGTTGGACCCATACGGGTGTGCGACCAGTGTTGTTTGATTCAGTGTGCAAAAGCAGTGGCGTAAATACGGGGGTGTGATCAGTCTAACTATATATCTGACAGTATACTTATGTGGGACCCCTTTACTTTTTTAGTTTGATTTCAGGTATGTATTTCACTTTCCAAAATTTCTCCTAATTTTTCCAATATGGCGGCCAACTTGAAAATTTCTTATGAAACAGCCTACATTTTAGAGTATTTTTTAAATTTCCATGTAATTTTTAAAACTTTTTTACCTTCAGTAATTTTTCTCTAAACCTAATGGTTAGGGAGCTAGAAGCAATTAAAGTTCATTTTAGTTCCATAAGAATAACACGGGACAAATTTTATCTGTCCATATCTCCGAAACCATCAGTAAAATAAAATACCCCCGTCGCAGCAGACCTGCGTACTCAGCGAATTTCCAATGGAATTTTAGATTATTTACTTTTCCCATAAAAACACCATAGGATCAAATATGTAGGTTTGCTGCCATGAGGCGTTGTTATACAATCTAAGTTAATCAATAATTGGTGAATGTAAACACAAAATTGTATCAAGCTCTGACAAATTTTATTTTCCCCATAAACCCCATGGGGGTGAGTATGTAGGTTTGCCGCCATATGGGTTTTGTAAGCAAGTATAAGTTAAACCCTATCTAGATAATGTACATACCAAATTTGACTAAATTACGTCAACAAATAGGTAAAATATAGGGTTTTCTTGATTTCCCATAAGAATAACATAAAAAACACATTTTTGGATTTTCTTCGTAACCATTTAAGCTAAGTTAAAAATTCAAAATACTAAATTGTTTGTTTTTTTAAGCTCTTTCGAATGGTTTTAGTTAAAATTCACGAATTTTTAAAATTGAGGTCCAAAAATGCCAAAAACCCAATTTTGACCCCTTTGAAACCCCATAAAACCCCGTTCCCATAACCCGACAATGCTGGTTTGCGAACTCATGAAAGTAGACCTGGTCTTACACCTTCATACCAAATTTGATCAAAATCGGAGGTCTGCTTCAAAAGTTTTCGGTACCACGGACACACACACACACACACACACACATATATATATATATATATATATATATATATATATATATATATATATATATATATATACATACATATATATGAAAATGAACGAACGGTGGTTTTGGCTTCTGGGGACCTCAAAATGAAAAAAGTAAAGTGGTCCCGGGCTTAGGTCTTACCAACGGTAGTAGCCAACCGTAATAGCGTATTCCCTATAGGGAAATTCGGTAAAAACTTAAGAATAAGAATGTCTTAGAATTATGTTTTGAGAACATTTTCCTCAAAAAATTTATCATTTAGCCTACGCATAAATTAACTTCTATCCAATATTGCCTGTAAAAATTAAAATTCAAAAATTTTTATGTTACTATAAGAAAAATGTTCTTAAAACATCAATAATTTAAGACATTTTTATTCTTGAGCACTTTTTATTAAACTCTTAATCAATGGTTTCGGAGATATGGGTAGATAAAGTTCGCACTATGGTTCAATTAAAATGAACTTTAATTTATTTATTTTTATTTATTAGGACAGTCAGATACAATAGTTACATATTGTGTTGACTTTTTGGAGCCCTAAACAGATAGAGCCACCAGTTTATTAAAACCCATCAAATAATTCGGCAAAGTGCACTTTATTTAGGCTATAAAACTATCAATTTAATTCTAAGTTTCTCAGCAGGTGTTTGCATGGGTATGATTTATAAACTCTACAACACTATAAAAAGCATTATTTATTAAATATTCTCTTAGTTTTTTGTAAAATAGTTTAATATCATTAATATTTCTTATGCTTTCCGGGAGATGGTTAAAAAGTTTAGCACCCGCGTAACATGGCAACTTATGGTAATTTTCGAGTCTGTGAAAATCAGTTCTGAATAAATTTTTATTTCTAGTATTATAGTTATGAAAATGTGTGCCGAATTTTGAGTCACATTTTGTTAGAAAAAACTTAATTGTTTGATAAATATATAAACCTGCTAATGTTAAAATTTCCATACTACGAAAGGCTGGTCGGCACGATTCTCTTCTGCCTATCTTTGCTAGGGTTCGTACAGATTTCTTTTGTAGAATAAATACCCTAGAAAATTATTGTATCTAGCTCCCTAACCATTAGGCTTAGACAAAAATGTTGGAATAAAAGTCTTAAAATTACATGAAAATTTCAAAAACACAATAAGGAAATGTTAAAGTTGGCCGCCATATTGGAAAAATGGCGGTAAAATTTGAAAAGTGACAGAACATCAAAAAGTAAAGGAGGTCCCCCATAACAAGAATACTGTCAGATATAAAACAATAAAGTTAGCCATTGGAACACTTTAAGGAACTCATCCTGATAATAGAATACTACTGTTTTATCATCAACCGTTAAACAGCAAAAGTCTCAAAAAAATTTGGTTTTAACTAAACAATGTTGGAATTTTAAATTTAAAATAGAGAAAGGAAGCAGCGATATATCTGCTAACCACAAATTAAATGAGACAAGTGTCATGCGTTTGTCCATAGGCTTATTTTGGACACGGAAACACCACTGGCTCGGGGAAAACAACACTGTTGATGGGTGGAGGAGGGGCAATTACTCAGTATATACCGCAATGAGTGTTGCTGTTATTGAAAGTAGTCCTTTAAGAGTTATTGGTCATTGTGGATTGGCAATAATTTTGGTTTCTTGAAGATTTTTAAGTGAGTCACTTGTATTATAGGCAAAGCTTTGGAAAGCTTTGGCCAAAAATTGTTATTATTGTGTATTAACGTTTCAAGAAGTTTTTTTCAATCCAACATAATCTCTATTCATAATAGTTGCATTGTTCATAAATATGGTAACAAAAAAACAAAAGGCAACAAAGTCGCTTGAATTTTGTTTTTAAGAGTATACATTTTCAAAAGTCTCAGGGGTAGCATTTGATACATTTCTTGAAACCCCGACGTATTTTTAGGTGAATATTATTGAAAACACGAGAATAAACTAGATATTTAGAGTGTTACAAAGATAGAGAAGTTTTGCTCCCTTTTGATTGGTGCCATTTTACCCTAGATGCCAGCGGTTTTCTTGGTACAGTTGGTTGCAAGAGACGTGAGAAAGCCCGCCAGAATTTGTGCTCCATATTTGCAAGTTGGCTCTATCTTGTGCAATATGGCGTTGAAATAATCATTATAATGATATACAGTAAAATCATTACTAAGGTCTTCATTTCAAATTCAGGCTATTAAACTGCCCATGTGTAGCACAAATCCTTGATTGCTGTTCATGTCTCGTGTAACTGTAATCTGTCATTTGTTTACAATTTTTCATATGTTAACTGTTGTTCTCAACGAGATTAAATAGATATAGAGTGCTCACCACATGTTAATTTTGTGTCCCTTTTTGATTTGCGCCATTTTACCCATGATTCCCGCCGTTTCCTTGGCAACCATCCCACACTTTACTCTTGTTTCCTTGGTTACTAGTTTAAGCTATTCTGCCTTGTCGCTACAAGCTTAAAAAATTACTGATGATAATTTTAAAACATATGTTTATTTGTTGTTTGTTTTTAAATTAGTTTGATTTGATGGTCTGTGAGCAGGCTATTGAAGTTGGTTACCATAGAAACGTGTGGGTAAAATGGTAAATTACTGTTGGAAAAGTGTAAACAAAGGACTGGTTACCAAGGAAACGGCGGGAATCGTGGGTAGCATGGCGCCAGTCAAAAAGGGACACTTTTCCCTATCTGGTGAGCACTCTATATCTATTTAATCTCGTTGGTCGTTCTACTCTCACTTAAACACTGCTTTTCTATGGAAACCAATATCAATAACTTCATCAAACCCATCAGCGGTTTAAAAAACAACAACAATCATATGTGTTTTATAAGTAGAACCAGGGGACCGAGCTTATGCTCGATAAAATTATAACTTTAGTTTTTCTCACAAAGCTCATTCGCTCCACTCACTCGCCCTTTTCGCTTTTTGGAGACGAGCTCGTTCACTTCGCTCACTCACCAGGACGAGGGGTACTGCACTTTGGTATAATTTTCATAAACCACATGTTAAAGACGTAACATATTGGTTTATTTTATCTACAGTTATCAGCTGATTTTTGTTCAATTAAAAAATCTCCATTAGGATAACATGGAAACTTTGATGTACTCTAGGATGAAAACCGGCTTTTTCCCAGACATGGAACCAGCTCCAATCGATTCCTGGTGGCCAAAACCCCCTTATTCAACAAAAAATAAAAAATGTTTGGAGAGAAAAAAAGCTTTGCCCGTACAAGCAGAGCTTGTTTTAGTATATAAGAAAGATAAGATGAGATAATCTGTAATTTTTGGAGCTTGTTGGAACCAATCAGAATAGCTCAAATTGGTAGCCAAGGAAACTGGAAATCGTGAGTAAAATGGCGGTGATCAAAAGAGGGCAACAAATTAAGAGGTCTTTCTGTTTCATCTCTATCTAGTTTAACCTCGTTGGACTGAAGGGTGGCTATGATCATATGAGGTGTAGCTTTCTGATGACAAATAGCAGCTGATTCATTTGTCAGGATCATTCGTAACAGCAAAAATGATAATATTAAGAGACCCTCACTCTCTGATTTTAGATGGGGAATCCCTTAGATAGTGTCTCTCATTTTAGGTTAATCACCCCCAAAATAAAATTCTGCCTACGCCACTGGCTCAAAATGTGATAAATCCTTCTCCTTCAAATCAAATTTGAATACACCCTATAGGACACCAATATGGGTCACCCAATATGTTGACCCATATTGGTAAGTGACTACATAACTGTCAAAAGTGTGATAAATTCTTCACTCAATAAAGTCATTTGCAGAATTACATGTTGATTCTCACTGGTCGAGTGACCTAATCAGTGTAGAAAATCCTATTATCTTTCACTAAAAAAATCCATTTGCAAAAAATTGTTGACCCATATTTTTATACAGGTGCGCGACCTCTTAATCGTGCAAATTGTTATAAATACTTCTCGTTAAATGAAATTTAAGCACTCGTATGTTAACCCATACTGCTAAACTACTTCATTAGTGTCCAAATGGTAAAACAATCATTCTCTATAAAATCAAAATCTTATTTGAAGACGTTAAGTGTTTATCCATACTGATGAGCTACCTAATAAGTGTCCAATATGTGACAGCCTCTTCTCTGTAAAAAGTCTTGAAGGTTCACATATAGGCCCATTATTAATTTAACCACTAAATGCATCACTCACATCTGTCTTAAGATGGAATGTTTTGGTGGGGTCAGGGTGATGCAAAACGTTAGTTTGGGAAAATAGTTCTTTAATTTGTTTGAATGTTTCTTCATCTTGTTCTGCCCAGAGAATTTTTTTTCTTCAAAGTTAATCTTAATAGAGGTTGTATAGTTTTTGGGTATGATTATGATGTCAAGAATTAGTTATAATACTTCATTATTACTTCAGTTTCTAAGTAACTTTAAGCTAAAAATAAAAGGTTATATTACCTTGTTGCCGTCTTTGTGACATTGTAAAATCCTTTTGATTTTACGCGTTTCGACACGTTATTGTGCTATCTCCAGAAATCTACACCAAGCTCGTGAAGAGGTCATCATATTGGTTTTAAAAAATAAATAAAAGTTTACAGACATTTAAATAAATTGAGTCCACAAAACACAAACTACAAAACATTTAACACACGCAACAAGTCACGGACGTGAGGCCTCGACACGCACTGGTACGGGAGCAGGTCTAGACTGCGGTCTTCTTGTCAGGTTTAATCGATGTTCTCCCGTGTGGGTTCAAAGGTTGTCGCCGTGTAAATGTTTCTCCTGCAGTCTCATCAATGTATTATATAGAGAGTTCGACTGGAACCGTACTTTTTCATTTAGGATGTCATCAGGATGTTTTACTGAGGCTTTATATTCTTCAAATTCCTCCACTGCATCCATGAATTTTCCTTTTGTACAATAATGGAGGCAGGGCCGCCCACGGGGGGGCCTAATGGCGCAAGTTGCGCCATTGGAAAAAATTTTGGGGGGGGGGGAATGAGATTTTTGGGGGGGAATTGAAAAAGGGTTTTTTTAATGTTATAAGTACTAATTTGCAGTAGTTAAACAATGAATCTTATGAACATGTCAATACATATTAGGAGACTCTTTGTCTGTCCTGTTGTTCTGGATCAAAACATGTAGGCCTAATGTTAGCCGCCCAATCTTGACTATTATTGCGGCATTGTCGGCTAGGTACTCCGTACCCCTCCCCATTGGTCACCATTTCTCTCAATCACCTAAAGTTTCGTCTTTTCTTAGTGGTCTAGTGTCTTTATTTTGTTTACCTTATTTTATTTTCAACGGCAAGCAGCCAATTACAAAAATATGTCTTTGTACATGTTCGATCAGTATATTCCGCCGGTTCCGCGTCTCTGGCGACCACTTTTGTGTCAAAGAATCGCCATTAAGAGAACTGATATTACAAACGGCTCAGCGAGAGTATAGACCTATATCACCTCTGAGTAACGCAATGGGCAAAATCGACACTGGGAATTCCTAAACAACATAGCCTCTAAGGCCGCAACGGTGTTCATAGGACGGTCGTCGAATGAATGAACTTATGATTATTTCTAGCTTAAAAATTTTTTTACGATAGAATGCATTGTGAGGTGCCGTGAACTTATTAAAATCAAGCCTTAAATCTAACAAAATAACGTTTATTAACAAAATCTTAGTTGTTACTAAACCAAACTATGTTTACAGTTTGGGAGAAACTTTAGGTTTCTAGGTTTCATAGTTAGTTTCAAAGTGTCATTATAATAGCCTAAATTATTATTTTATATAATTTAATTTTAATTACTTGATAAAAAAAAAAAAAAAAACATGCTAGCTAGCCAGCAAGTGAATGTACCGTATTCCAAACTGTTTTTCAGTATGATGTTTTATTGCACTAAACACGTAGGCCTATAATATATGCTGAAAAAATAGATGTCTTAAACCAATGATGAAACTTAAATTCATGCCATAAAGGAACATAGGCTTACGTATGTTCAGAAGGTAAGAACAAGCAAATACACGGTACATACAATACTAGGCCTACAAGCCCAATATCTCTATTATTTTTCAGTCTGTCTGTCTATATGTAGGCCTATGCATTTTTAATGAATCACTTATAAATTTTTATCGATTCGTGCTAAGGAATTAAAACTTGGCACAACTGCTACATATTTTAATACCTGTATTCGGTTGTTTGTTGTACACAAGCCAGCTATTTTTTATGTTTTTTGAACTGTGATCTTAAAAAATATATAAATTGCAAGCAGACTATTTACTGAACATTAGGTAAAAATTTCACGTTTTTAAGTTTTACTGTTTTTGAGTTCTGCTCGCTTAAAGTCCACCATGTCACTTAATTATGGGCCACAATTTGTGGCGTACGCCGGGGTCTTGACACCAGTTCAGTTACTATACTACAATTAATTACTCAACTACACGTTACACACACTATTTGCATATAGTGATTAGCTGTGTGTGTTATTTTAACTGTAAATAACGTTTGTAAGTATTTTTGATCTATACATCAATAACAACTAATAATCTAACCGCTGCAGCGAGCTCTAAACTTGGCTGAGTAAGTGTAGCTGGCTCGATGACGAGGCCGTGAACGGAAGATGCATTTGCCGCGATGATCGATGGCGTGGCTGACTTCAAGCAAGACATTTCGAACTTTTACTGTTCCAAAATGGCCGTAATTTAAAATTTTAAGAGCTAAAAATCCCCAGAAATATAAAAATATTATAAATTTAAATTATATAACAAAAATAACAAGATTGTAACTATCAAACAAAAGACGTAGAATAATTGACTTTTTTTACAAAAAAATGTTTGTTGTGGAAGTGTGCATGAATTCATAGGTAAAACCCCTATATTATCTCCATTTTTATGCAACTTATGCTTATATGCTTAGCTAAAAGAAATACAGTATTTTGAAACAGGTTTCCACTTTGGGAGGGGGGGCGGTATATGGTTTTGGGGGGGAATGCGCCATCACCTTTGGGGGGGATGGGCACCCCGAATGGAGGGGTGTTAAATTTTTGGAAATACTGGTGTTACACCAGTCTACAGTACAGGTCAAAGTTTTTTTCTTTTTTTTTTGGAATTTTAAGGAGAGACAGGGATTTCATTTGTGGAATTGGGTTCACACCCTGTATGCGCTCAGTTGAAAAATATTGATAAGCAGTATCACACGTTCACCCATTCTGGTAAGTGACCTCATCAGTATCCCAACCTAAACCTTTAAATACAAGCAGTATTTCAAGTATCATAATTCCTTCTTTAAAAAATTTACTGTTAAGAAAAACATTATAATCCATGTTAGTGAGCGACATTAACAATGTTTATTTAATTATTAATTTACTAAGGAGTTAAGGATTTTTACGAAAACATTATTTTCTTCATATACTATGGTAAAGGGGGAGAAAGTAAAAAATAAATCTCTGTCTTTGAAGAAAGAATTTTCCACCCCTCTCTAAATCCCGCCTAGGCCAACATCCTTGTCTCTTTTATATTTTTATAATTAAGGCTTAATTTGGATATTTTTATCAAATTATTAGTTTGCAATGTAGTACAAACTTTTTATCTACGTAAAGAATTTAACATTGTTTTATAGTTTTAATAGGTGATAAAGATAGGTCGTCAAGATGACGGTGAATCTACAATAAGATTTATTATGTATTAAATGTATAAAAATGTGATGTTTTATTAACTTTATTTACTTGTTCCTGAGTTTCCTTAAAATCCTGATTGATATCCCTTGTTTATTTATTTATTTATTCACCAACGGTATACTGCCGTGCTAAGCACAAAGGAGGTATCTGCACTTGAGCTGATTTTGAGAAAAAGAGGCTCAAAGTTTAAACCTTTTAATTTCGGTAACTATGAGCCTAGGAATAATATCGCCATAACCACTGAATGTGTGTTTTTTCTTTATCTAAAAATAGTATATTTACATCAAAATGACTATTTAACACATTTTTGTGGCAGATACACTGCTAATTGGAAAAACTAATTAAACTAAATATTCTAGGTTATTTAGTCGTAGGCCTATGTACAACTTACTAAGCTGATTAAGTTGTATCTGCAGTAGTTACGGCTAAATTACATTAGTAGTTGACACTTACAACTAGGAAAGCTTAGTAATGTATGTAGAACTATCTAATCATATAATTGTATTTGCCAAGTCCTGAACATAATTTTATATAACTAAAAGCACGGTAGACAACTTAAGTTACTGACCTGGTTATCAGAATTACTTCATGAGCAATAATAATAAAACAGCAGATGAAAACAGAATTTATTTACACAAACTAGTATGTGTTGCTCGAAATCGAGCAATTTATTTAAATACAGTACAAATGTTACTTTAGCTCTAAATCAATGACATCCGACCAACCCAATAATGTTCATATCTTCAATCGCCAATAACTACACGTATTTACAGCTGATTATTAACAGATGTTTCAAATGCTTCATTCAGTCCCCAATGTTATTTATTATTATTTTTTTATAACTTTATTTAATTTACAATCTGTTCACAATTTTGAACATTAAGTAAATACTAGGGGCCCGTGCAGCGCAATGCGCTGCATTTGTCAAGAGTATCTCCATAGGTAATTTACCGAGTTACATGAATGAAAATTGAACTGTTGTGGAAATCTGATTACACCATATTGTTGTTTCATCAATCGATCTTCATCAATAATTCTCCAACTTCCCAATGTGACAGTGTTGATATTTGGTGTTTGTTCTTTTAGGTCCAAAGTAGCTAGAATTAAGTAATGGTTCTCATGCCGATTTTTCTTAGAGCCTCTGCCTAAAAACTCCTTTACAATTTAGAATAAATTCACAGATGTTGGATATAGATAGTTCATCAAACAAAAAGTAAGAAAAATCAACATTTAATAAATAAATCAATATTTAATTACAACTCCCCTGTCTTGTATGAGCTATGCAGCTCTCACTGCGGCTTTTCTTTTTTCTAGTAATGTATGAGTTAGTACGCCAAAGTGAATAAGTTAACACTATTACTATTTATAACGGACTAAATCCTCTTTAACTTAAATTCCCATGGCATTACTGAATTTAAACAAACATATCACAAATTAAGAAAATCTACATCTTTGTTGGTGTGGCCCATTTTGGCTTGATGTAGCATTCATATCTTGGTTAAAAATTCTCCTTATACAAACCACTTTTGCAATAAGCTTAGTATCTATACTGGAGGTAAAAAACTTTTAAACCTCGTCTTTTCAAAACAGGTAATTTAATATGCGTAGCATTCTGCATTAAATTTGTTATAGTATCACAGTAAACAGGTTATGAAATTTACACCAACAATCAATTATCCCTTTTCATAGTTCACAGCAGTTTGAAACCCCATGCGCAAACATTAGTGTTCTATTTTAATTTTTATTAACTTTCGTTGTTGTTTTAATACCAATCTGACAACCCATAAGAATCACGTCAAAAATTTCAATTTCCAAACCTGTTTTTGTACAGGAAAATGAATTTTCTGGGGGCAAAGATAAGAAACTTATTTTTGTGCCCAAATTAACATAAATACAAAGTTGAAGCAAATCTACCACTTTGAGGAAAACGTAAAACACAAAATTTGTTCCATACATATACACTTCTTGTATAAAGTATGGAATTGTGTTGATATTTCAGTACCAGTAGTTCAATTACTTCTATTAAGCTAGTTTTTATAACATGTGTTTGTTTGTTTTACTATCAACAGCTGTTTTATTTTGCAATTCAATAAAAATTGTTCCCCATGTTAATCTTATGGACAAAAAAACTAACTTTAAGGGCTTCCCGTGGGATTTAGAATTAAAATATCAAAAATCTAAAACCTTTATGCAAAACTACAAACTGAGACCATTATTTTGACACCTTAAACGTTAAAATCGGTCCAGAAATAACGGAGGAGTTTTGTTCACAAAAAACAGCCCTCACGTATTAATATAAGAGATGATAAACATAAAGACATGAGTTAAAATCTATCCATTGACAGACTTAACATAAACAATTGTGTCAACTTAACACAAAAGGAGAACTAAATAAACAATTTGCTTAACAAAATCTTGTAGTCAAATCTAAAATGTCGAATCGTTTAAGCCTGTAAAGCAGTGCTGTTGTCCAATAGATTTAGAGCCAGGTGATTGGGATGATTTTCAAGTCTGGACTGGTACTTTAAACTGAATTTGGTTATTTCTTCTTTGACGGTTGAAATGCAGCTGTCTCTATGGAGAATGTCATTATTCACAAACCAAGGTGCTTGAAGGATGTTTCGCAAAGCTTTAGGATGAAATATTTGAATAATTTCAATGTTAGAGTTGCTTATTGTTCCCCAAAGTTGGATGCCATACGTCCAAACAGGTTTCAAGATGACTTTGTACAGTAAAAGTTTATTTTCAATAGTTAATTTAGATCGTTTGTTTAGCAGCCAAGAAAGATTTTTGAGTTTTAAATTTAGTGACATTCTTTTGTTTGGGGATTTGGACATTATTTAGGGTTACTGGAGGTTACGAGTCAAATCTCGTTGTGAAAGTCACGTGAGTTGATTAGTCTTCATTCACTTTTATCCTCCATTTTTTTTTTTTTTTTTTTTTTTTTTTTTTTATTTAAAAGGGAAATTTTGAGATTTCAATGTTAGATAGCGCCTTTATTTTCATTCAGATTCTCATCAATTTTGGGGGGAAACAACTACAGACTAAGCCCTATCCAACGACACCAAAAACTTGAAAATCGGTTGAAAATTGTAGGAGGAGTTCTCAAGACAAAAAAACCCTTAGCGCATTAAATAAGTATAGATATGGTAAAACTTGTTTGTGTAAAAAAATTACTCTGCTAACTAAATTAAACTTCCTTCTTAAAAATACTTATAAAACAGTCCTATCTTAAAAACAGTCGTAAATCATTCCTACGCCTATTTCGGTGAAATATCTTATTATTAATAAAGTGATTATTATTATTAAAGTGATTGAAGGTGCGAATAGCCAAAATCTTATATTATTTAATCATGAAAAGGCTAAGTCAGGAGCTCCGATTACTAACGGTAGAAGTCAATTACCAATTAGTCCCATCTTAGTAAAAAATATAAATGTGTGTAATATGTAGCCGTATTTACCTAGAGTATTCTTTTAACATAAAGTTTATTTTTCATGTTCCGAATTTTTATTTTGAACAACTATTTTTAGGTACTAGGTCTACATTGCACCTAGTATCTAACCGACACACTCTCTAGCTTTCATAGATTATTTTGTGCCCACTTTCCTTCTGCCCGGAGCTCAGATTTGTGGGACGGAAATTTGAAGGCGCTAGGGTTGCAGAAATGCTATTATTACCGGAATGCTATGCGGGTTGCGTCGTTTCAGTCCTACAAACGTGCTTATTTTTATTCACTTTAATGTTAGTTTTTACAATGTTGAGTAGACCCAAGAAATCTAATAATATTCTAGATACTGTGAGTAGACCTAGAGTAATGAATGAAGACGGTTCAAAAAATTGAAATGTTCAAAGTCTTATATTCTGTGGTGTGCATTTAAATAAGCCTCGCATTTCTTACTCGTGGAGGTAGTGGTAGCAGGAGGGGGCCAAACTAACTCAGCTTAGGGGCGCCACACTTTTTAATCATGCCCGCATAGACAATGGTTTTACAAAAGGAGTATTTGTTTAAACTGAGACACATTGAAGGCAAATAATTGAAATCAAAACATAAAGTTGATCAACCACCAACACTTTATAATTACCTGAATTTTTTAGAGCTGATGGTAAGCTTACTGTCGTTCTTGTTTTAGCTTTTAGATGGAGAAATTTAATTCTATTTTAATGGTGTTTATCTTTAACATAATACCTTATGTAAATATTAAATTTAATTCACTGTTAGCCTAAACATGCGTATTGTTAAAATAAATAAAAGATATTCTGCAGTGCAAAACACCTGCGTCAGTACATTTAAAATTAAACTAAAATAAACATTTATGATCCCTCTATAAAGCTAAATACAGGGCGCTAAGCCATTGCAGCCCAGCTTCACTTGCACAATGCAGGCCCATCAGACCTTCCGGGAAAGCACTCAATGGGCACTCGGTGACAATGTGAGTCATAGTCTGGAACTCTGCACCACAGCTGCATGACTGGTCTTCTGCCATTCCCCATTTGTATTTTCAATAATAATTACATTTCCTTACTCCAGTGCGGAATAGATTGAGTAAAGTCCACTGATTCCGAAGAAGAACAATTACGTATCAACAGTAGATTTTTTCTTCATGATCTTATCTATTTTGTGTGCCGAATATCGCACAGTTAAAAGTAGCTTTTAGCCGTAATACGGTGAGGTAAAATTTTAATACTATCTCTACTCGAAGAATTGTAATTTGGTTATTATATTACTGCTTTAAATATTGGATAGTTGAATCAATTATTAAGTGTTTATTTTCGACTAAATTGTAATATGTAAACTACTAAAAGCTCTGTGTGATGAATATTTTGTTTTATTAATTCTCTGCTTCTTCCTTTACGTAGGTAGTACGGAACCAATAAACGTCCGTTAATCCATGAGATGGAGAGCTATTCATATGTGAAATATTATTCACTTTAATTATCATGGAGAAAAGACACCTCGACACTTTTAATAATAACAAGTGAGGAACAAACAATGAACATTTTACTTTTTAACTAAACCCTGGATACAATGTTGAATAATCTATATATCAATACGTAAGCATGTTTCATTTCCTCCTTTTTTCTCAACTCGTGTGCATCGTAGGATAAATCCGCGCATACCGTTAGAAAGATATAGTTCTGTAGATGAGCAGAATCACATTCTAATTCAGATCGCTCTCCAGGGATACGCCCCACAGGCTTTCAAAGTTCCAATGTTAATCTTATGGAGAAAGGAGAATTGAATGAATCATTAGACAGCTGTTGTAAAAACAACTGCTAGAAAATTATGAAGAACAGATGTTTTAGTTCTAAAATGTTTTTAAGCTTCTTGGGTCCACATCAACTGAAATTTTGATCGAATTTCGATCAGGAGGCGATCTCTAGTAATTGTTAAAACATCAAAACTTTACTTTCATTTTTACCCTTGTTTTTCTCTTCCATTAATAATATCTTGTTAAAAAGTAACACTTTTAGAAGACACGTGCTATTTTTGTCTAGTGTATTTCTTTAAAAACAGTTAGTAATTTTCTTTTTAAGATTGAGTTTTAAGTGTAAAATGTAGCTTTGATATACCCGGAACGTTTTTGTGAACATTTTTGGACTATAGTTTTTGTTTTACTCGTTATTTTTTTAATTCATCTCACCGCTAGCTTGGGATTTTGTTCCGTTGCCATGGGAACGCCAAATAACCAAACTACTTCTAATTCTGACAACAACCACCAGATGGACCACGAATCGCACGATGAACGCCAACCAAATGTAAGTGACTTAAATAATCAATGGACCACCGTTGTATCACCGAGAAAACGAACCAACAGTGATAACTCTATACCTTCTCGTCCTAACAAACTAGCCCACAAAAATTCTAAAACCTCTCCTGCGTTGCTAACTTCAAATAGGTTTCAACCTCTTGCAAACTCGAGTGATTCTGAATCAAACCAAACTAGGAAACAAAGAGTGCCCCCCATAATTCTCCAAACAAATGTTCAATACCTTGAACTTTGCAAATTATTGTCCCAATTGGTTGGTATCGACCAGTTTAGGTGTTCTTCGACCTTGAAAAATGTTACCATTCACCCTTTTTCTCCCGAGGCTTATAGGAAAATTGTTCACTTCTTGAGGGAAAACAAAGCCGAATTTCATACTTTTCAACTTCCTGAAGAAAAAGTATTTCGTGTAGTTATTCGAGGACTTCACAGCTCTATTGACCCAGATGCTATCAAAGATGAATTAATTGCCAAAGGATTTTCAGTTCAAAGCGTAACTAATGTTTTGTCTAGGGACAAAACTTGCTTGCCTCTATTCTTTGTTGATCTAGATCAATCCCAAGCAAACGATACTATTTTCGAACTATCTACACTCCTCCATTCAAAAATTCAAGTTGAAGAACCAAGACCTAAACGGCAGATCGTGCAGTGCATGCGTTGCCAACAGCTGGGACATACCAAAAAATACTGCAATCGCCCTCCAAAATGTGTTAAATGTGCTAAAGACCATGAATCCACAGCCTGCACGAAGCCGAATAACACACCGGCAACTTGCGCGCTATGCGGGGACAGTCACCCTGCTAATTATAGAGGTTGTATTGTTCACAGGGAACTGCAAAACCGGCGATCCCCTAGATCTAGACCTTCGAAGGAAGGAAATCATGTTCCCCAACCTCAATCACCTCCTGACCTTTCACCATCATCATTCCCACAACTTCCGAAACATAAACTCCATTCTCATCCCTTCAGCACAAGTGACCATCCTGTGGTCTCATAACTTAACTGATGAACATAACTACGCTAAGCGTCTTCAAAACTCAAATACCAATGCTACTTTAAACCAAGAAGACATCATTTCTCACTTCACATCAATCCTCACGGAATTTAAAGCGCTCTTCACTCCTCTATTAACCATGATGACTCAGCTTATGCAAGTCCTCATCAATAAACATGACAAATAATATATCAAATATTTTTCTTACAGTACTGCTTTGGAATGCAAATGGTTTACATCAACATGCTCAAGAGTTGGAGTTACTTTTACACGAAAAACGCATCGATGTTGCTTTAATAAGTGAAACACATTTTACAAATAATACGAGATTTTTCATGCCAGGGTATAACATTTACAGGACTGACCGGCCTGATAACAGGGCGTATGGTGGAGCTGCGGTGCTTGTCAAGAATAACATTAAACACTTTGTTCACCCGTCAGTTAATCCAACAAACTCCCTTCAATCAGCATCAACAACCTTAGTCTTTAATAACATTGACATAACATTTTCAGCGGTTTACTGTCCTCCAAGGTTTGCAATAATTCAAATGAATTTTCAGAGTTATTTTCTAACTTGGGTACGCATTTTATTTGCGGTGGCGATTTCAATGCCAAACATATACAATGGGGCTCAAGACTTAACAATCCCAGGGGTCGTCAGCTTCTCCAATCGGTGTTATCTAACAATCTTGATATTCATTCACCTGGCACTCCCACATACTGGCCTACTGCCGCAAATAAAATACCCGATTTACTTGACATTTTTATTTCAAAAGGAGTAAATCAATTTCACAAAACCGTACACTGTCTCGACAATTCTCCTTCCGATCATTCTCAAATTCTTCTGCACATATCTGTGGCACCCTTAGAAAAAGAGGTAAAACCCTCATTAACATCTGGAATTATGGACTGGGAATCTTTCCGACACAAACTCGATTCAACTCTAAATTTGAATCTCCCTTTGAAAACAGGTGACGACCTCGAAGCAGCTGTTGATCATCTGACGAAATCTATCCAACAAGCCGCTTGGACTTCTTTAACTCCCAAGCCTCTCAAGAAACGATCTGGCCCTTCCTACCCTCAATATATTTGTGAACTAATAAGGAACAAGCGGATAGCCAGGCGGATATGGCATCAGAGCAGACTACCGTCCGATAAGACCACCCTCAATAGATATACTAATCAATTAAAAAATGCTATAAAAGACTTCAAAGTTTCAGCTTTTGAAAGGAAATTGACAAATCTTACCCCTAAAGACGGTTCTTTGTGGAAAACTACAAAACAAATCTTACACTACATACCTACAACATCCCCGATTAAACGTCCTAATAATTCTTGGGCAAAATCGGATAAGGAGAAAGCTGACGTTTTTGCAGACCACCTTTCTGGAATTTTCAGTCCACACGAAGAACAGAACCTGGCTTTTTCATCTGAAATAGAAAATTCTATTACCTCCCCTTTACCTATGTCCCTGCCACCTCCCTGAATTACAGCTACCGATGTTTAAAAGGCCATTTGCAAACTACCCCTGCGGAAATCGCCAGGATATTATTTAATCACAAGTGAAGTTTTACGTGAAGTCCCCTCCTCTTGTATTACTTTATTAACACAGATCTTTAATGCCATAATTCGAACGACTCACTACCCTATACAATGGAAACTGTCCCAAATTATCTTGATTCAAAAACCTGAAAAACCTGCTCACGAAGTTTCATCTTATAGGCCGATTAGCTTACTTCCTGTCATTTCTAAATTATTCGAAAAATTATTTTTGTCTCGGTTGCAAAGTATTGTTGAAGAAAGCAATGTTCTACCAAATCATCAATTCGGCTTTCGATCCAGGCATTCGACTATTCAGCAACTTCATAGGGTGGTCGATACAATTGCGTCCGGCCTTGAAAATAAAAAGTACACAAGTGCTGTGTTTTTAGACGTAAGCGCCGCCTTTGATAAAGTGTGGTACCCTGGCCTGTTATCAAAATTAAAAGCTTTTCTTCCATCCACCTACTATTTAATACTCAGGTCGTATCTACAAGATCGATTCTTTACTGTTAAACAAGGACTGGAGTACTCTGGCTGTAAACCTATCTCTGCTGGCGTTCCTCAGGGGTCATTGTTATCCCCTCTTCTCTACAGTATTTATACAGCTGACTTGCCTGAAACTCCCAATACCAAGATAGCCACTTATGCAGACGACACCGCTATCCTCAGCACTTCAGAAGATCCAACTGAAGCAAGTAGCCACCTACAAAACCATATTAATGTTTTAAGTACCTGGTTAAAAAATTGGCGAATGAAAGTTAATGCGTCAAAATCTTCACATGTCACCTTCACTCTAAAACGGGGCCTGTGCCCACCGGTTTATATAAACAACACTAGAATCCCTCAAAGTACAGACACACGTTATCTTGGACTCTACCTGGACGAAAAATTAACTTGGAAAACCCACATCACAAAAAAGAGAACTGCTCTCAATGCAAGATCTAAACAACTATATCGGCTGCTTCATCAAAATTCAAAATTGCCTCTTAAATCAAAATTACTTTTGTACAAGACCCTATTAAAACCAATATGGACATATGGCATTGAGGTTTATGGCACAGCGAAATTTACAAATATGAAGAAAATCCAAATTTTTCAGTCAAAAATACTACGTTTAATATCTGGGGCTCCCTACTATGTAAGCAACAAGACTTTGCATAATGATTTCAATTTTAAATTTGTACATGAAGTAGCAAAAGAACTCTATTTTAAATTTTTCCTCAAACTTGATGGACATGAAAATCTCCTGATACAAGACCTTTTCACCTTAACATTGCCAGGCATCCGTCGAAGGAGGCTGAAACGGAATTGGAGTCGGGACTTTCTAGTTTGAATCCCTAATATTGAAGAGGACTACCCCTAACATCTACAATAATAAGGAGGAAGACTTCTGAGCCTACTCCTTCATGTTTTATGTTTCATGTTATTGTTCTTTTTATGTTATTAGCGAATTTGCTCGTTGTATTTTGTTTTGTACAGTTGCAAATATAAAATTAAAGACAAAAAAAAAAAAATTAATAATATCTCCTCACAAAAGCACATGGCTTTGTTTACGTTTAAAATTAACAGCTGACAGTTGATTTAATACATTTTTTACAATAGTTAAATATTTCATACAAACAGTCCAAATGAAAATTCCCCACATACTCCCACCTTTACAATTTTTTTTACAATGCAAAAAAATGCAAACTCCAATAAAAAAAAAATAAAAGAATTTACAGATTGAGTCTTTGTGGAATTTTTAACTTTCTTACAGATCGAGTCTCTGTGGGATTTTTAACTTTCTTCCACTTCTTGAATGTGTCACATCCACTTTGGAATGGTTTTCCTTTTCTGTTTTGCGTTTTTCAGTTTTAATCTTTTCTTGATTTTTTCTTCTTATGGTATCGATCTCTCCGCTCTTGATTTCTAGAGGGTAAAGTCTTTGAACTGGTCGATTAAACTCTCCACTTGCTGTTTTCAAACGAACTACTCTTGTTTTTCTATCCCGTCCTTCATATATTTCTTTTACAAATTAAATGCAAGCGGCCATGATATTCTCTTTAAATTTTCCATCACCAATCACCAACATTTACACTGTGTCTTTTTGAATCTCCATAGTTGAATAGCATTCCCAAGTACTCTTTCCTAAGGCTACGGCCACACATGGCGACTTAGTCGCCGCGACACAAATGCCGCGACAAAGAAAAAAGTGTGATACATTGCACGTCGCAGGTCGCCTCGTGTGGCCGCCTTCATTTGATTCAATGTATCACACTTTTTCGGCGTTTGTATCGCGGCGACTAAGTCGCCATGTGTGGCCGTAGCCTAAATCTTGATCGAAGTCCCTCTCTCAGCTTTTGGATGTATCGCCATCTTTTGGTTAAACTTGCTTGATCAACCTGGTCAATATCGACGACTTCATTAGTCCCCAAACTTTGCAGAAATGTTGGAGGACTCAAAGTTATAAGGTCCTTATTGTCACTTGATATACAAGTCAATGGCCGTGCATTTAGAACCGGTTCACAATCACACAACACTGTACTCAGTTCCTCATAGTACAGCGATGACCTCCCCAGACTTCGTCGCAGATCTTTTAGCATCCCGATGATTCTCTCCCATCATCTACTTTTACATAAACTTTTCACGTTACATTCGCTTGAAGGTAGGTCCGCAGGGTTCATATGGCCTGGTGCATTATGCCAATCTTCTGGATCACTGTTCTGCCTAATTTCTCTGCATCTGTTTGCAACAAATGTGCTCCAATCACATCTTTTCTATTAATCCAAGTTAAAACTACTGTAGAATCCGTCCAAAAGTAAACCTTTTCTATAATTTCTAGTTCTTTCCATTCTGAGAAAACATTATTGTATTCTTCGAGTAAGTTTTCATTATTCAACCTCTTAGTGGTTGATTGAACTTGTTTTCTGGCCATATCTTATTGCTTAATAGCTCTGGATGTCCGCTGATCCATGGTAACTGTACAACATATCGACCATCTTCCGTTTTTGTCACAGTTTTCTGGAAATGCTCCATCGCTTCTTCTTCTATAATTAGTTTATTCTTCTGCTCCGATGGGTCTGTTATCCCAATGGTGTCTAGTTTCCAAAGCTGTGAGATGACTAACGAATTTATATTTGTGCAGAAAAAGGGTTTCTTTTGTCTTGGCTCACCCCTTTGCTGACCCATCACGGTCCAACCTAATTTTGTGTTTACAGCCACAAGACCTTCACTTACTGGTACTACTTCAGTAGTTAATAACTGACCTATAACAATAATAATAATAATAATAATAATAATAATAATAATTTATTTCCTGAACAATTTACATTGCATCGGATACAAGGCAGTTATATGACAATTTTACGTTATTCTTAATTTATTTAAATTACTAAGTTATATGATTGCTTTGTCTTCAAAATAATCTTCAATTTTATAATAGGTTTTCTGTAATAATATATTTTTTATTTTCTTCTTATAAATCTTGAAGTCTTGTTCTTCTTTTAAAATTTTGGGTAGTTTATTATAAATTTTTATGCCGTTATACAAAAGATGTTTTTCAAATAGAGTAGTGTTATGAACTGGAATTTTGAGGTTGTTGTTGTGCCTAATATAACAAGGTGTATTTTGAACTATAAAAAGAGGTAAATTTTTCTTTACAAACTTTAGGGTTTCTAATATATATATACTGGGGAAGGTTAATATATGATTTTCCTTAAAAATGTTGCGGCATGAATAATTTCTTGGTTTTTTAAATATAATTCTTATTGCCTTCTTCTGCAAAATAAAAACATTTTTTATATTAGCACATGAATTTCCCCAAATTGGGACGGCATATTGTAAAAAAGGAAAAATTAAGCCGTAGTATACTGTTAATAGTAGATTTAAATCATTGAATTTGGAAAGTCTTCTCAAAACAAAAATATTTCTGTTTAATTTTGCACATAGACTATCAATATGTTGTCTAAAATTTAAATTGTTGTCTATACTTAGTCCCAAAAACTTCAGTGCGTATTCTGATTCCACTACATCTTCACCCAGAAGGAGATTGTTAATGTTTTCTTGAGCATTATGTGAAAACTCTATAATTTTAGTTTTTGAACTGTTGATAGTGAAACCATTTTCATTGAACCATTGCATTAGGTTATTTACAACGGTGTAGCTGAGAATTTCAAGGTTTTCTTTGTTGTTTTGGGACACAAATACTGAAGTATCATCAGCAAAAAGAGTAAGCTTTAGATCGTTTCCGTAAGTTATATCATTAATATAAATAAGAAAAAGTATCGGTCCAAGGATGGACCCTTGGGGTACTCCAGATTTAATAATTAATTCTTTTGAATGTTGGAAATAAGAGCATTCATCCACACCAGTATAAGGGATTTCAACAATTTGTGTTCGGTTATTTAGATAACTCTTAAACCAATTTAATGCTGTTCCTCTTATTCCAATGCTTTCCATTTTGTTCAACAGAAGATCATGGTTTACTAGATCAAAGGCTTTCCTTATATCAAAAAATACAGCTAAGGATTTTTCTTTTCTGTCTAGTGAATTTACAGCATTATTTATCAATTGAAATATGGCTTCGACTGTAGATTTATTCTTCTGAAATCCAAACTGTTGTTTTGATAAAATTGCTAATCTTTCTAAATAATTACTGAGTCGTTCCAATATAACTTTTTCAAATATCTTGCTGAAACTTGGTAGAATTGATATTGGTCTAAAATTACTACAGTCAGAAGTTGTTCCATTTTTGAAAATAGGAATTATTTTTGACTTCTTCAATTCCTGAGGAAACTGCCCGGAAGTTAAAGACAAGTTTATTAAGTATGTCAGTGGGGCTGCAAGTTCATAACTACATTCCTTAATGAGTTTTGATGAAATGTTATCAAAACCACAAGCCATTGATGGTTTCAAAGAACGAATAATTTCAATTATCTCTCCCTCATAAGTTGGATTCATGTAGATTGAATGTGGATAATTTTTATTTTTGTATTTGCAGCAGTCTATCTTATTTGTTATTCCATTGCTTATATTAATAAAAAATTCATTAAAAGTATCCGAAATAATTTTTGGATTATTCGTTATATTTCCAGAAGAATCCTGAATCCTGTAATCTATTGACTTTTCTTTGCCTTGTTGTAAATTATATTCTTTTACAGTTTGCCAGATCGTTTTTGATTTGTTGTTTGAATTGTTAATTTTATTTGTTATCATCCTTGATTTTTCAGTTCTAATCTTATTTCGATAACGCAATTTTATTTTATTATAAGTTTTCCTAAGAGGGTCATTTGAGTCTAAATCTTTAGTACTTTTGTACAGAGTTTTCAACTGTTCCCGTAGTTCAATTGCTTCACATGATAATTTTATTTTACCTGTAATTGATTTCTTATCTATTTTAATTTTCCTTGTAGGAAATGAAGATGTAAAATAATTTTTCACAATATCTATAAATTGATTATACTTTTCGTTAATATCAGTACTGTTGGTTGTATATAAAGAATTCCAAGATTCGTTTGATAAACAATTTTTAAATTTTGCTATTTGTGATGCGCTAAATGATGTTGAAAATTTATATTTAGGATATGACTTGCAACCTTTAGTGTCCCTTAAAATTGCAACTTGAGCATGGTGATCTGCTAAGCAGGTAATTAAAACATAACTTGTTATTTCACCATGTGTTACATTTGTAAATATGTTGTCAATTCTGGTTTTTGAATTTTTTATTTCTCTGGTGTATGCAAAGATAGTTTGACGTAGGCCGTATGATGCCATAAAGTCAATTAACCTTTTTGAATTGGGGTTAGCTGTAGCACAATCTATATTAAAATCTCCAGCAATTAAAATATTGCTGCTGAAATTGAAATTCTTTTGTAAACATGAGTTTAAGTTGTTAAAAAAATTATCAATATTTCCCGATGGACTTCGATATATTGCTACCATCAAAAGGTCTTTAGGTGACATGCTAATTTTTCCTGCTATCACTTCACAGTCACGGTCCAGACAAAATTCTGAAGTATCTATTCTCAAAAAGTCTAAATCATTTTTTACAAATAAACAGACTCCCCCTTTTCTCATGTTTTCCCTGCAATATGAAGTACCATATTTTAAATTTAATAGTTTGACTGTTTTTAACTGATTATCTTTGAGGTGATGTTCAGATAAACAGAGAATGCTTGGGAATTCTTCTGAAATCAAGTCCTCTATAACATCAAATTTGTTTTGTAATCCTTCAATGTTTTGGTGAATAATTTTGAAATTGTTTTCATGACATATATTCTTTTGGATGGTTTTTTTTCTGACTACCACTAGGTTTTTCCTTTTGATAAGTGTCTTAACTCTAAAAAATAGTTATTTTTTTGATTTTGTAAACTGGAATATTTTGTATTAACATAATAATTATTTCGATTTGTTATAATTACTGGTATTTTATTTCCTACCGTAGAATTATACATTAGGTCTTTAATTAAATTTGAAATTCGAATTTTACCAATCTTGTTAAAGTGTAAACCATGTTGCGTATAAAATCTTCTATTCATGCCTTTAAGAGTTAAAAAATGAGCATGTTCAAACTTCTCAACAATTTTTCTCAAATTGTAATTTATATTTAATATTTTTTTATTTAAATGAGGATAATCATACCTAAAAGGAATACTAGAAACAATTACGTTGGTATTTATAGAACTTTCTAGTGTTCTAGAGAGTTTTTCAATCATTACATCTAAACTTACATTTTCATCTATATCATTGGTACCTCCTAAAATAATTAAAAAGTCATTTTTTGTCATATTCTTTGTCTCAGACTGAGCACTTTGTGTAACATCATGAAGTCTTCCATTCGGTTTTATAAAACTTGTAACTTTATAGTTTGTAAATAATTTTTCATTCAGTAGGTCATTCAGACCTCTCCCATGGCTATCGCCAAAAATTTTAACTTTATGAGTGCACAAGTAGTTGGGTTGTAAGATTTCCTCATGAATTTCCTGGCATGTTGTGTCTGAAATTTTCAAATCTGCACCAATATTTCCGGTGGTTTGGGAAAGACTGTCTTCTAAAGGTTGATTTAACGTATTATCATAATTAAGTCTTAAAAATGAATCAACATCATAAGAAGAACTGACCATTTGGTATCTTATTATGTCAAACAAAATTAGTCTCATATTTACTATCACGTTAATTCCACATTCAAATCCATTTTGTTGTTGCACACATTCCAAGATCTTAACATTTTCTTTCTTAATATGTAACTTTTGTGCAACCCTGTTAGCTGATTCCAAGTTTGTGTTTGAAGCGGAGTCTAAATAAAAGGCATTTCTTTCCTTAGGTTGACAAACTAGTAGACTCCAGTGACTACCACTGTAATCCACATCTGGATTTTCACTATCATTTATTGTCATAAACACATATTTTTTATTAAAGTAGGATAGACTTTCTAATATTTCATCTATGCAAGTCTGCTTTCCATGTTTAATAAGGTGTACTGTCATTGGATCAATTATTAAAATATCAGTTCGTCCCTCAATGCTGTTAGAAATAGAATTGAAGTAAGCCTGTAAGATATTGTCATCAAGCCATCTGCTAGTTGTATCACTTTTATTTATTTTCAACAAATCCAAGTTATTTCTGACCATTTTATTCTCAGATTTCAGTTGTGCTATTTTTCTTTCTAGAATCTGGTTTTTATTAATTAAGTCATTTAAAAGGGTTCTTAAATCAGAATTTTCCGATTTTAACTTAGTCATATCACGAGATGTCTTCCTTAATTCATCTTGTAATTTTGAAATAGTTACTTTAAGATCATCGTTACAAAGCTCTTGTTTGTTTACATCAGAAAGTAAAGGTGTTTTTATTAAAACGGGGGAATTTTCAAGGGTTAATTTTTTTTCAAGTAGTGGCAAACAGTCCCGATGTGATCCCTTTAAATGGGATTCCAGTCTTTTGACCTTTTTGAAGCAATGAGGACATATTTCACCTAACTGGTTTTCTTTGGTTCCTTTAAAGTCTGTTTTACTATTTTGTGGCCCGGGGTTCCGTTCTACATCTCCAGATAATAAAATCAAAATGATTAAAAGAAGTAGAATTTCTTTGGATATCCCTTTTGTTATGTTAGAATTATTACTAAGGTGTTTCTTTCTTCTTGCTTTGTTGTTAATTTGTTTCAATTTAAAATTAGCTGTACAAATTTTCCATTTTTTCAATTGTAGTTCATAAAAAAGGTAGCTTATTAGAGGTTCATCCTGAGATACACAGTTTGGGAAGGTATAATCGATTTCACTAGATATCAAAGTTGTCAGTCTAAGATAAACAAAGATTTTAAGAAATGTTGAAAAATATAGTGACTTGTCCCCTCAGATTTATTTAGGGCTACTGTATTATTTTTATTTGGTTTTGCATCAGTTGCTTGTTTGATTTCAACATCATCACACTTAAGATTTGGACACAGATAGTGTGATGTGTTTTCCTACATAAGAGACATTTTACAAAACTTCGACAAACTTTAGCACTATGACCTAGCTTCAAACACACCAAAAATCCTCCAGACTTTTTTAGCTGTTCCCTTTTCTTGTCTACCGTCCAATCATATACAGATCCGCACTCAGATGTCACGTGTGAGGACTTACCACAAAACAAGCAACTTATATTTGAACTTTTAGTGTTGGCCACCATTGCAGCAGCTATGGGCTGACTTGCCTGTAGACTCATTGATCTGCGAGAACGGATAGTACTATATGAGTCTGCTTAAATTCCCCCTTGGTCTGAGAAAATCCACCACGAGCAAGCTTAATCCGTTCTTCACTTTCTACTTCTGTTTTAAGAAATTCAAGGAGAAAGTTGAGATAGTTTACAGACTTATTACTAATTACACTACCGTCACCAGTCAAAGTTGGCCGCTGCGAAGTGCGATGTCTCTCCCAGGCTTGTAGTACTGGTACTGGAAGAGCTGACTCCACTAGAGGACATTGAGGAAGGGCATTGCTGCATACTTTTCTGAGGTAACTCCAAGAGATTCTAGGGCATGCAGTTTTGTTAAAATTTTGTCATATAACCGACTTAAATTTAGCTGGTCTTTCTTATTTTGTTGATCTAATACCAAACTGAGAAGATCTCTTACGTATACTTCAATAAGCAATTCATCCCTCGCAAACCTATTCT
This sequence comes from Neoaliturus tenellus, assembly GCA_030545055.2. Classification (NCBI taxonomy): domain Eukaryota; kingdom Metazoa; phylum Arthropoda; class Insecta; order Hemiptera; family Cicadellidae; genus Neoaliturus; species Neoaliturus tenellus. The sequence goes on from CM061531.1 coordinate 114,939,160, forward strand.
AAAGGACATCAATGGCCTTTTGATAATTGTCCTTCGATGGGGGGTAACTATCAACTATATCCCTAGCTGGACTGTTTGGTACTGTGGATTGCAATAAGTACTGAAATTTATCTTCTGGTTCTAGCTTAGGGTCTTCATGAATTTTACGGAACTGCCCCCAAATAGACAACCAGTTTCTTAAATTTCCATCAAAGGCTTTAATCTCTAATTTAGGAAGACGAAAGTTTTTCTTGTCGTATGTCTGGTTAGGACTAACAGTCTGTTTCTGATCTGATTCGTTAAAGATAGGTTTGCTAATCAGATCCTCAAATTTTACTTTTAGACCTAACCATTTATCTCTGTATGATTCCCAAGAAGCAAACTCATCCGCCAGAGCATTTTCTAATTCGTCATCTCTTAAATTACCTTTGATAATTGCCTCACTCACCTGAGCGTCCAGCTCGAATAGTCTATTAGCTTTGTCTTCAATACTTTTCAAATCTATTTCCAATTCCTGTTTTGACGTAGTATCTTGATCCAAGGCTTCTAATTCATTACAAATTTTCGTGAATAATCATCTGACTTGTTTCCGCTTCAACTTCAAGCTATCTAACTCCATGTCTTATTGATATTTTAGTCCTAATCCACGGTCACCACTATTTTAACTATGTGAAATATTATTCACTTTAATTATCATGGAGGAAAGATACCTCGACACTTTTAATAATAACAAGAGAGGAACAAACAATGAACATTTTATTTTTAACTAAACCCTGGATACATTGTTGAATAATAATTGTTAAAACATAAAAAACTTTACTTCCATTTTACCCTTGTTTTTCTTTTCCATTAATATCTCCTCACAAAATCACATGGCTTTGTTTACGTTTTAAATTAACAGCTGACAGCTGATTTAACACATTATTTACAATTGTTAAATATTTTTTAACTCTTTATTTTGGCTAAGTGACAAAATGCCATGACAAGCCCTCAATTGGAATAAAATTATGATTTTAAAAAACTAAACAATAGAAATTTTACCACAAAGCAATCAAATAACAAAAGATTTAAATAAGGATATTTTCACTTTTGATAAGTTCAAAGATAACGTCCAAAACTTCAAAATTTTCATATGATAAAATAGATAAAATATTACAAGGAAGTTCCACTTTCAATTTCGTTAAATCTTTGATCATTTTCTTCCTTTTGTCTTCATTAAAAAGCATGCATGCAAAAAGTAGATGATCAGGTGTAGCAGAGTCTTGAAGACAATCACAGACTTGACTGTTGGACAAATTAATACGATAAAGATGATTCCTGGAAAAAGTATGACCACATCTTAATCTGCAAAATAGTGTGACGAATCTACGGCTCCTGTTACAATCATAAAACCAGGGATGAGTAACGACACAAGGTTTTAGAATGAAAACCCTGCCTCCTTTAAACGCACTAGAAATTTCCCATTCCTCTTGCCATTTCTTGTAGGCATTTCTCCGGAACAGGGGTCTGAGGTCGAGAAAGGATGGGTGGTAGGACGAATTGTAATATGTGGCACACTTTGCAGCATGATCCGCTTTATCATTTCCTTCTATCCCTGAGTGTCCAGGTATCCATACAAAAACAATTTTGAAGCCTTTTGCAGACAATTCAAATATTTTACTTTTGATTTTGATAATTGTTGGATATGGGAATTGAAATTCATTTTCAAGTTTCCAAGGGCCGTGATGACGCTTTTAGAGTCCGATAGAATGACAGATTTTTTATAATTTTATGTTTCAATATAATACAGGACATGATGTATGGCAATCGCCTCTGCAGAAAATATGGAGAAGTTATGATTAATGGTAAAAGATATAGTGCAGTTTTCACGAGAATCAACTAAAGCACACGAGGTAAAATGTGTATCCATATTCTTTGAAGCATCAGTGTAAATGCGATTGAATTCAGTCCAGTATCTATTCATATATTGAGAAAATTCTTCCTTAATACATACAAAGTCCGAGCTTTTACAATTAAGGTGGTATGTCTGTACATTTACTAAAAAAGCATTGTAATCTATGTGAAAAAAATTGTTGTAAAGATTATATAATGTGTTCCTGGTTATAATTCGGTTATCAATCATATACCTATAGCTTTTAACTAAAAGAGGGATTCCTTTCTTTTCCCAATATGGGAACTGAACACAGGATCGATTGAGTTGATCAATTTGTTTTTGTAAAGGATGAAAAGGCACGGAAAATGTTTTTAACACATATCTATCACTCAGAAGCTGTCTTCTAAGGTACAACGGAATAATGTTTGCTTCCACTTCCATGGCATTACAAGGTGAAGATGTCATTAGACCTAAGCAGCTTCTGATAGCCCTGTATTGTATTTTATCAAGTTGACAAATAATATGGTTAGAAGCATTACCATATATGAAACATCCAAAGTCCAAAACTGATCTTATAAGGGACTTGTACAACATGAACAACGTTTGTGGATCCGCCCCCCAGTAACAAGTCGAGACCGACCTTATTATATTTAGTCTTCTATTACATTGTTATTCTAATACATTTATATGTTTCTTCCATGAGAGTTTGCGGTCAAATGTGAGACCTAGAAACTTCTGTTCCTGAACACACGAAATGGGGCTGTTATTGTATAAGATATTGAGAATAGGAAGAACATTTTTTCGTGAGAATACACAAACCGCAGATTTCGAAACTGAAACTTCTAGCCCTCTATGCCTACACCAATTGTAGAGATTGCATAAAGATTCATTCAAATATTCTTCACATTTCTTCCATGACTTATCGGTTACATATAATACCCAGTCATCTGCAAACTCAAGGGTTTTGATTTGAAAGTCAAAACAACTTGACAAATCCTTACAATATATTGAAAACAGCAGCGGACTCAACACTGAGCCTTGAGGTATACCTTTGCTGGTCCACTTTGGAGGTGATAGGCAGTTGTTAAACTTTACTTGTATTGAACGTTCAGAAAATAAATTAAATACATATTGCGCAATTTTACTCGGGATATTTAGGGACAGTATTTTTTGTGATAAAATGTGGAGATTCACACTATCATACGCCCCTTCGATATCCAAAAATACAGCAGCAAGGAATTTAGATTCATTGAATGCTTTCTGAATGTCAGTTGTTAAACATTTCATTGTTAAATATTTCATACAAACAGTCCAAATGAAAATTCCCCACACATAAAAATGACAGTGTGTTGTGCGAAAACGAACAACATTGAATCAATGTTCTACCTCATTCAATTAACAGACCAAATAGACTACAATCATAGCACGAGGGACGTTGGTGGCAAGGGAGGCATTGGGGGGCGCGGAGGAGGCATGGGAGACATAAAGGCATTGACTTTACATACTAAATAGACGAACCAAGCAATGCTAAAGCTTTTGAGAGCGCGACTAGCGAACTCTGTTGGATTCTCTCTGTTGGTTCCCAATGCAGTGCTGCTTCCATGGTCGTCGCTGGAACTAACGGCGCCCGTGGCATCGTCTGCTTTCCGGCCGAGATATTTTGGTTTGGCAATGCTCCTCTCCACACCCCACCTCACCGCTACCGATGAGCCGGCCGGCGGCCGGCGCGGACCAGCGAGCGGACTGGCACGAGTGCCACAACGGACCGGCTACACGTAATAATGGTGTCTGTCAGCATGATGCGAAAAGGCCTTATTGTTTCTCATTCACTTATCTGCTGATTAAATTTACATATATACACATATATGTGTACATATATATATATATATATATATATATATATATATATATATATATCTAAGAAAATTTGCAAAGGAATATACATTTTAAGAAGATTGAAAGGAAATGTAAATTTGGATCTATTACTGAATGCTTACTATGCTCATATACATAGTCATTGAAATTATTGAACAATAATATGGGGCGATTCTTCAGAACCAAAAGACATATTTAAATTGCAAAAGAAGGCCATACGAATTATTGCAGGGGTAAAAAGTAAAAAACGTTGTAAACCTTTATTTGAACATTATAGAATTATAACACTAACATCCCTTTTATATTCTGCAAAATCTAATATATGTAAAAAATAACCATATTGAATTTAAGTGTAACTTGGATATTCATCATCATTCAACGAGATATAAATCAAAGTTCCATTAGTGAAATATACGAAGAGCCATCAAAAATTAAATATGGAAATCAAATTATTTAATTATTCACCCCAAAGCTGGAAATTACTGTCAGACAGGAAGTTTAAAGAAAAAATTAAAAGTGTTTTGATAAAAAATGTCCATATTCCATGAAGGAATACAATGAACACTTCTGGAAATAGTGATCATAGATAAATAACTTTTAAAATTAATTTTATGTATATCTTAATATTGTCATGTATTTTGATGTAAATACCTACGACAATAATGTATTTATTTATTTATTAAAAAAAGATTCTCCAACTTCCTGACTAGCTAGAGTGCTGAAATTTGGTATACTCATTCTTTAAGCTTAAAATAGGAAAATCTAACTATTTTCATATTAATATTCACAAAGGGCTACGCCCTAGACCTCCTCAAAGTTAACATGTTATTCTTATGTAAGCAACATTTTTGTATTCTAACATATGATTACAAATTTTTGGCGATCATTAATTTAATAAACAGCTCTTCTCATTTATATTATTGAGGGAAGATTGGCAATAATAAAAAAAACAGACGATATTATAGACTTGCAGCGAGTGAGCGTAGCAATTAGCAAACGACCTAAGCCTGACGGGGAGTGAGCGCAGCGAACGACCTTACCTGAACGGCAACAAATTTCTCAAGTTGGCACTGCGAAGCATGCCGGGTAAGCTAGTATAATTAAAAATCAATGCAGTCAAAATGTAATTGATAATAATTATAAATCAAATATACATAAAACATACTTATACACATATACAATAACCTATAACAAAGAAAATTTCATGGGGAAATAAGCTCCGCACTGAGCATACTCGCGAGATAGGGCGCACACAGAGAAAATCTCCTCCCCCTCTCTCTCTCCCCCCCCCTCCAAACCCATGCTGGGCCTCAAATAACAGTCAAGGGACTGCTTTCAAAGTACCCAACAATCTAGTTCTTCAAGTGGGTCTCGTAAAATTTGCAAAGATAGGAATGACAGATATAGAGGCCTGTAGCTTAACATGGCTTCAGGATTATTCTTTCTTTATTTTAACCGGAAGGGTTTTAGAGATTTACACTCCGTAAACACGTTCGGGAAAATTTTATTATCAATCTATTATTAATTATTAACTATTATCAACCTTCAAACACAGGGCCGACAAGAGGTACCGTCTGGCTTTCCACCTCACATATAGTTTATAAGTGATTCTGGGGAAAATATGGGGGTTGCGAATTTGGAAAATAATCAGTTTGTTAAACATTGGTACAACAATACGGCCTATAGGGCAAACCATTAATTCGTTTAACAAACTTTAGGTCGAACAGTTATTTGTTATGAATTATGCTTACAAAGAACTACATTATATTTTCATTTTTACTAACTACCTGCATTATTAAAAAATTAGCCTATTTGTCTCTTTCAACAAAAATAAAACATACCCCCCAAATATAAGTACCCTTCTTAACAACCTCAAAATGAGAAAGTAACTTGGTGCCGGGCTTAGGTCTTACCGTGACTATTACCATAATAGCGTATTCCCTATAGGCCTAGGGAAACTCAGTAAATAAAACTACATCGAAATTGTAGAGTTATTATATCATAATCTTTATTGTATAATCTTTAGTACCAGGAGGACCGAGCGTTGCTCGGTGAAATATTAGTAAATTTAAATATCAGAATAAACTTTATTGACATTTAATATGCAGTACATAAACAGCTGTTACATTTCTTTTTGAAGTTCTGAATGTACTTCTTGTTTATATGTTGTTAATTCGTTGCCAACATGGCAACCCATAAGCCCAATGTTAAAATTTTGTAATTTTAAACTTTAATTTTTAGCAAAATTAGATTTTCCCTGGGGGCGAGACCCATCTCAATCGTATTTTTAAGGTAAAACTAAGTTTATTCCAAAATTTGAAGGAAATCGTCGGAGCCGTTTTTGAGATAATTGTGCAAGCAAGCAAACAAGCAAACATTGCTCGTATAAGAGTATAGGATTGTATAAGGCATCATTGATGCATTAATATATATATATAAATACTTATACACATATATAGGCTGCTAATTTACAACTATTTTAAAATATTCATTTGTTGAATAGAGACAGTTTTCTGTTAGTTTGATGTAATCTTTATTATTGTTATGATGTTTACATTTTAGTTCATAATGGTTGATTAAACACGAGTTTCATATTTCTTTTTAGTTTATTTTGTTAATTTTTTTTTTTTTTTTTATTTCGGCTTTGGCAGTGCACCATAAAAGCCCACTTCAAAAATACAAAATTTTTGTACAGAAAACTATAACACTAACAACACAAGTAACAAAGTTCAACAATAAATTTGAGGTCCAAATGGCTTGAAGTTTACACGTTTACATCACACTAAATAATTTTCTTCAACTAAAAATTTTGATAATGAAAACCAAACTAAAGGATTGTCGTCTTTTAATAAATTTATAATTCTAATATCTTGAGGATTTCGAAAACCGAGATTTTGAAGAGTTGCCAATAGATTCGTTCTTGATTTGGTTAAGAGTGGACATTCAAAAATTATGTGATCCAAACTTCCTTCTGGAGCAGAACAGTCACATGAAGGGTCTGATTTTAGATTAATTTTGAACAGATGAGAGGGGAAATTTCCGTGACCAATTCGTAACCTATTGATAATAATGATTTCTTTTCTTCTGTCTGATTTAAATGACTGGAACCAAGGTTTTCCTCTGATAGATGGTGAAATGAAATGAAGTCTTGAACCTTTTATGATAGCTTGCGAATCCCAGTAGTTTTGCCAATCTTCATGTATTTTCATCTTGACCTGGGTTTGTAAATCACTAGGTGAGGGCAATTTGTTATAACTTAAAATTATGCCATTAGCAATAGCTTTCTTAGCCATGTAATCCACAATTTCGTTCCCAATTATTCCACTATGGGATGGAATCCATGCAAATCTAATGTCAAAATTACCCGTTTTCAGCTTCAACCAAATTTTTCTAATGTCCAGGATTATAGGTGATGTTTTACTAGAAATGTTTAACGAAACCAGTGATTGTAGAGTGCTTTTGGAATCTGATAAAATAAGTGCTTTTCTTATATTGTTGTGTTTAATGTAATTTAGAGATTGAAGAATAGCAAATGCTTCGGCTTGGAAAATTGAAGTGCAATGTGGTAGTTTGAACAAACCAACAATTTTATGTTTATGATCTAAGAAAGCAGAACCCACTGTATCATTGGCGGACCGTTTTGAACCATCAGTATATATTAAAGAAAAGTCGGACCACACTGAATTCATTGTGTTGAGAAAGATTTGTTGAATTTGTTGACAAGAAATTTGCTTGGTAACAAAATCGTCAAAAATATCGATAAGAGGAGGTAAACAATGGATAGCTTCAAAGGATTGATCAAATATAGGAGGAATTATTGTCTTGAATAAGTTTGAGTAACACAGCTTATTTTCTACAAAAACTGAAAGAATAATTGGATAACTTTCATGTGGAAAATTAGGAGAGAAATCAATCAGGTTATTAAAATAAATTAATCTAAGTACCAATTTATGAGCGGCAAAAATTAGCCTGTTCAGTAGGAACGTTGAACACAACCATCTTCTCCTTATGTTAAGAGGCATGATTCTTGTTTCTGCTTCCATTGCTGCTATAGGTGAAGATCTCATCGCTCCTAATATTATACGCAGAGCTTCGTTTTGAATCTTGTCAACCTTGGTTAATTTTTTAAAATTAGAATCGCCATATCTAAAGCTGCCATAATCAATAATGGGTCTGATCCAGTTTTTATATAGTAGAAGTAGTACATTTGGATGCGTGCCCCACCAAGCCCCAGTTAATGATCTCATAACATTCAGTCTTTTTACACAGGTTGAGTGTAGTCTCTCGATGTGAGGCTCCCAGGAAAGTTTTGAATCAAACACTACGCCTAGAAATTTGTGATGTGACTTTATCGGAATAATGTGTTGATCCCATTTAAATTCCAGATCTTGGGGTTTGTAGCGTTGTTTAGAGAAAATTACAATTTCGGATTTATTAGGTGAGACAGTAAGTCCCATTCCACTCGTCCAGTGATATAGTGATTTGAAAGCTTTGTTTAAATCCAGGTTGCAAGAAGAAACCGATTCATTATTTGTGTAAATGACTAGATCATCGGCAAATTCTAACACTTGAATACGCGGATCAAAAATCGTGTGCAAGTCAGATGTGTAGACCGTGTAGAGAAGGGGGCTTAAAACCGAGCCTTGGGGAAGTCCCTTATATGCAATTCTTGGTCCATGAAGGACTCCTTTGTAGAGTAGAAAAGTATTCCTCTTATCAAGCAACAAACTGATAAACCTTGTTAGTTTATACGGCAACTTCAGTTGTTGAAGCTTACTTATTAATATGTCTACGATGACATTATCGTAAGCTCCAGAAATATCAAAAAAAGCAGCAGTTAGCGTATGTTTTTCGGCAAAAGCAATTTGTATATCCGTTGAGAGGATACTTATGCAGTCAAGTGTGCTGCGGCCCTTCCGGAATCCAAACTGGGTGGGACTTAGTTTTAAATGCGATTCGAGCCACCACTCCAGCCGTAACTTCAACATCCTTTCCATCAACTTGCAAATGCACGATGATAAAGCTATGGGTCTGTACGATTCGTCTTCATTTGGATTCTTATTTGGTTTCAAAAGAGGGAATATGAGAGTATCCTTCCATGAATCGGGCAATAGACCGGCCATAAACAATTGATTGAAGACTTTTAATATGATTTCTTTAGTTTTAATTGATGCGTTTATTAGCAATTCATTGGGAATATGGTCCATGCCAGGGGTCTTACATTCCTTAAGAGAATTTAAGGCAATAATTAGTTCCGAAAATGAAAATTCTTTATTCAAGTTACTGTTTTCAAACTCTCCTTCAAATACAGAAGTTGATAGTATTGGGACAGAGGGAGGAGTTATCCTTTGAAAAAAGTTTTCAAGCCAGTCATCCGTCGAAGATTTAGATTTACATTTATTGTTCATAATTGACAGCCTATGACGAAAACGTTTTATAGCGTCCCATACAAAATTGACCGATTTATTTTCAGTTAAGGATTCACAAAATGAAGTCCAACACTCACGTTTTTTATTCTTCAAGAGACGTTTAGTTTTTGCTTGAATCTTTTTCATATTTAGGTAGTTCTCTTTGGTCATATTAGTTCTAAATTCAATAAAAGCTCTCTTGCGTTCTTCTACTGCCGCTTTACAGTCGTCGTCCCACCACGGTGTAGAGGGGGATGGTGTATATGGTTTACGGCTATTACGGAGTTTTGGTATTGAATTGTTAGCTGCAGAGTTTATGATACTCAGTAACGTGTCATACAAGAAAATGGGATCATTATAAAATGAGGGGAAGTCTTCTATCTGTTCATCTAACAACTTACGGTACAAGGGTCAGTTAGCTCGCTTGGTGTTCCACTTCCTTGTTGAAAACGATGTAGTTGTCTTGCCGGGTGTGATATTAGAGCTAGCAGTGTCGGTTGAGTTGGCGGTTGAAAATAATTTGCCGGGATAGAAAAGTAGCTGCAACTTTATCGGTAGATGGTTTGAACCTCTTGAGTCCTCTATTATTTGCCAAGATATTAAGTTACTTAGGTTGGAGGAACATAATGATAGATCAATAGCAGTTGGGGAAAAGGGATACCGCGGAATAAATGTACTTGCACCATCATTCAAAATTATCAGATTATTGTACTGAATGGACTGATGTAGAGTTATACCTTTACCATCATTGAATTCATTTCCCCATGCTGTATTATGACAAATTGAGATCTCCACATAAAAGTAAAGGGGGTGAAAACAAAGAAAACAGTGCATTCCAATCAAAGAAAGAAAGTTTTGCTTTTTGCGACACATAAATCGAAACAACAGTAGCTTCCATGTCATGCAATTTTATTTTAGCTGCAACCCATTGTACCAACTCAAATGCAGGACCCAAATTGGTGTGGGTTATTTCAACATAGTCAAGTGAGTTGTGAATAAGCAAGGCAGCACCACCGCCAACGCCTTTATCATGACGAAGTAACCTAAAGCCAGGAAAAAGTATTTGAAAATGAGGTTTATACCAGGTTTCACTGATACACGCAATTTTAAAATCATGCTGAACTAGTAATTGTTCAATTTCAGGTTTTTGTGCAGTGGCTGAGTTGCAATTCCATTGAAGTATGCTAATACTCATTAGGGAGATTGCAAATAAAATAAAGTACGAAACCTGCCTTCCATTCATAATAGGAGCATGATTATTATAAGAACTGAAGAATATCTTGAGAGCAGCGTTAAAGTGATTCATCAGACATGCTTTCCTTACCATTATTTAAGAATGGAGACAAATCAATGTTCATGACAGGTTGAAGGTTAGTCAATAGGTGAGAAATGTTGATTTTATTATCCTTGAATAAAGAGAGTGAATTCATTATGTATTTAGATACATCTTCGTCTTGTTTAGAGGTACCGGGAGTCGATACATTAGTGTCCACGCTGTATACAGGTTTAGTAGGCATTACTGTTTGATTGTGGAATTTATTGTAATAGTCATTTGTGTATTTAGGTTTTATTGATTGGCTCGATCGATTAACAGAGCGTGAAAAAGTTACATTTTTATGAACCTTTCTGGGCGCCTCACTATTATTCCTTGCAAGACGGGGTTGTGCAGGAATACTAATGGTTTCACGAAGCTCATTTGAAGTTTTCGTGTTCAAAGCAGGGAAGGATGCATCACTATTAAGATCCAAGACTTTTGAAAAAGACAAGGAGTTTCTTGTTTGTTTTGGGAAAAGTAGGTTTCTTGCCTCCACGTACGGAATATTCCGATACGCCATAGTTTCTTTAATTTGCTTTTGGATGTCCCACTGTGGGCAAGATTTGTCAAGTGCAGAATGAGGACCTTTGCAATGAACACAAACTGGGTTAGTATATTGGGGACAAGAAGCACGGTCATGATGAGAGGAACACCCATTTGGGCATCTGGCAGAGCTTTTACAGTTTTTTGATGTGTGACCATAACGCAAACATTTGAAACAAATAACAGGGTTGGTGACGTAAGGTTCCACTGGACACCTTGTAAAATACAAATACACGAATTCTGGAAGTTTTTTACCTTTGAATTTAACTGAAACTAGAGGCAGAGCTTTAACAATTTTTTTGCCGTCCTCTTGGGTAACAAGTTTTGTTAATCTTTTCACTGAGAGAACCGTCATATCATTGGATGCTTGTAAATTTTCAAAGATGTCGAGTTCAGAAAGAGACGGGTCAATGTATCTAACCAAGCCAATCCGTTCTAATTGAAATGAAGGAATATACACACGGACATTATGGTCTACAGCAAAACTTGAGTTGAGAAACTTATTGGCTGAACCGACAGTTTTGAAAGAACAAACTACTCGATTTTTTCTGTTACGCTTTACTTCTTCAACTCCATCAATGTCACTGTCAAAAAGTTTTTTACCTATAGCAATCGGGTGCATTGACGCAACGTGAGAACCTGGGAGATTTTCAATAAAAACAATGTACGGTGCTGAATCATTCGCATCATAAAAGTTTTGAGGTCGACATTGTGATGAATCATTTCTAGAATTATCGTCTTTAATCAAGTCATTATCTACCTTAGAATAATTGTGATCATGGGATGTTTCTATCTCTACTTCATTGGTTTTATCAGTATCCATAAATGTATTGTCTTCTGGACTAGTGTTAGATGTGTCATGAACAAAAATTATATTGCTAGGCGCATGTGTAGTTGGGTCTAGATGGTCGAGTACCTGATTGTGTTTGTGAATCTTCCTTGGTTTCTTCGGTGTTTTCCAATCATCATCGGGTTCAGCTTCCCTATCCCCCGGACTACTTCCCCCCATACCGCCTTATTAAAAAATGAATATGTAATTGAACGCTTATATATATACAAGTTTGTTTGATAAAAGAAGGAAAAAAAACTGTCCAAAAAGTGGAAAACTATAGGGAAGTAAACAATAAACACTAAATTGCCTTTATTTTCTCACTTCACAAAATAGCCTCCTTCTTCACAACCAAGTAAATGTGAGATTTTCCTGAAACATAAACAAAACAATACCATTTTGTTAATTTAAGAACTTAACATGTAGAGTTATTGTCAATATCATATGATCTTTATTATTGTTACGATGTTTACATTTTAGTTCAATGTTATTAATGGTTGATTAAACATGAGTTTTATATTTCTTTATAGTTTATTTTGTTAATTTTAAGAACTTAACAGTGGCGACGATGGAAAAAGAATAAAATAAACTGAACAAAATAATGGATTCAACAGAAATAACACTTAGTTTGAACAACTACAAAAGAATTAGAACTTCAATAAAGACACAATTCACCAAGCTAACAAATAAGTTGAATAATCACGAAACTAACATTGACTATAGTATCCATAGTCAATGATACAAGACCAATGGGAGATTTCTCATTTTAAGATGGGTGAATTTTTGAAAGTTAAAGTGGCAACATTGTTTATTTTTCTTAGAGTGATCAGATCGAGTGATGTCAAATTGAAAGGTTAGCGTTTAGCTCGCGTGTTATTATTTCAGAACCAGGATTGTAGCCGAGTTTTGAATTATACCTCCGTTCTTAACATATTTTACTGAGTAATTATGGTAAAGCGCAAAAATCAAGTACTGCTTGATTCGGATAGCAGTAACAGTGAATCTAGTGGAAGCGATTTGGAAACGGTAAGAAACTATTTTACCGCAAGCCCTAGGCCTACCTTTTCTCTTTTGTGAGAGACTGAGCGAGGACGATGATGAAGATGCAGTAACCACATTGATTTGAATGTCACCCTGAGACAAACTATTTATTATTTACATTTACCTATTATAAATTCTTCATTACAATCTAGAAAAAATACAATCCTGTATATGAAACAAAACAATTTAGGCCTACTGCAAATAGCCTAAGCCTAAGTTTACCTTGACCATGAATAATGCTTAATGATTGCATAGGTTATGTAGGCATCTTGTAGTCCTATTGACTAAGTTGCAATAAAGAAAGCTTAATTACACTTTTTCAGTCATCTTGAGGACCACATCAATTAATTGTAAAATTTTTACAAACATCATTAAACTTATTGTGTAACTGGGTAGCTGGGTGATTGTAGAGCTTGCCTCTGAATCCGAAGGTTGCAGTTTCGATCCTGAGAAAAGTTTGTGCTTTTTGATGGTTTGTTACTGGACCCAGCTGCCTTTGGTCATTGGACTATTATTAAATTATCCTGACAAGTGAAACAGCAGCTATTTGGCAGTGTTACTAGTAAGAAATTTTGTTTGTGCCTTTGGCGAATCTCCGGTTATAGGCCCTACCATCTTTTATGAGTTTATATCGCCATTCTTCAAATTATCCACAGGAGACAGCTGATATGTTTTCAGCATTCTTTTCATCAGTTTTCTCCAAGCCCTACGTCTCCACCTGTAAACTTTAACTCCGACTCTTCCCTTCCTATGATCTCTTTCCTACATTGTAAGTTTTGGAAGCCCTCAGGAATATCAATGTCACGTAGGGTTCTGGCTCAGACAATGTACCTCCGTAGTTTTTTTTGTGTTTATCTATGCCAGTTGTTGCATTTTTAACGGTTTGGCGGGGAATGGTCCAAACCCCAGTCTTGTTACTATCTAACATCGAAGAGTTGTTAGAAAGCATCATTAATTAACCCTCCGAGCGTTATTCATCGATTTTTCGACCTCTGAGCGTTTGAGTAGATTTTTCAACGCTTCAAAATCGTGACGTAACTTTATAGTGAATGACAGAAATGGACCCGTGAACGCTAGCGCTGTTACTGGAAGGTTCAAAGCTATCCAAAAACACTCATTTCAAATGGCAGATCGTCATTGGTTGTTTGTAATATGCAATGAAACATCTGGGAAAAACTGCTAACTTTGTAAACAATGAAATAAGTTATGTAGTTTACCAATTGTTTTGAGGTTATAAATGATTAAAAGTGTTACTAATACTGTTAATTTACAATATTGGAATAAATTAATATGTTTTATCGAGTTTATAAACATAAATATGAGTGGAAATTAGTATAATACTCCTAGCTTGATTTTACATGTGTTCTTATGGGATTAGGGTAAGTACCATAGGACATATTTGGTTTTATTCAACATATATTTTTTTCAAATGCTTCTAGCCTATATTAATTTATACATTTTCTTAAACTGTATGAAATTCTAAACCAAATGTATATCTTGGAATTTTGATTATGTGTTTTTAAAATTATTTTTGGGGAGAGCAAAGTTACATAAAATATATTTTTTTTAATTTTTTAACCTATAGCCTAATTTTTGTAACAATTAATAAAGGTAATAATTTTTGTATTTTTAGACAGTCCATTTTATTTATTTTCATATAATATATAGCCTACATTTATAGTGCTAGGTCATAAAATATATTTTTTATTAATTTTTATTTGAAAGTATGCAAAACCTTTAAAAAAATGCGTAACGCTCCAGGGGTGTTATATTGAACGCTCAGAGGGTTAATAGCCCAACGACAAATGGTAACTGGGTCCGGAATCGAACCTTTAAAAAGTTACAACAAACTTTTCTCTGGATCGAACCGGCAACGTTTGGATTCAAAGGCGAGCACTATAACCACTCAGCTACCCAGCCAGTTCTACAACACTGCAGTGATACTCTGGCCAACCTCTGGCTATGTTATTCAACTTGTCCACTCTACATGGAATCTTTCCTGACACTCTCAAAATAAGCGTATCTGCATACTCTTTCCCTATTTACCTATTTATGAACACATGATGAAATTTTTTTACAGGTTCATCTGGTCAAAATTAACATTACTCATTTGGAAATTCGCTGAGTACGCAGGTCTGCTGCGACGGGGGGGGGGGGGGGGGGGAGGGTCCAGATCAACTGAAATTTTGGTCGAATTTCGAACAGGAGGCGATCTCTAGTTTTTTTTAATAACCTATTAAAATAACTTTAATTTGCATTGATGCAAAATCAATGTGACAAACTTGGTATCATTGGTTAGATAATTAAATTTTAAAACTTATTTGTGTCTTTTGAAATTTTGATAAAATTTACTGTTTTTAAGATATTTGAGTTTATAAATTTGAAATGACCGCCATTTTGAAAATGCATTGGAAAAAAAAATATTGTGGAAATGGACATTGGTATTATGAGGGTCCATGCTAAATGAAGTTCCTACATCAATCTGTCACAGAAATAAAAATAATTAAGTGCAAAAAACAAAATGGCGGATATCTGGGTAAATATGCACATTAGGACATATCTTCATATGTACTTTTTTGCTTAATTTGACCCAATTAGAAAATTATGAAGTCTGATGGAGGACTTTAAAGACACCCTGTACATATTGCATGGCTTTCATAGCCAGCCACTAACTTTTGAAAAATATAAAAGATGCAGTGCATAGCTTGCGTGAATACATTTAAAATAAAACTAAAACAAACGTGATCTCTCTTTATAAAGATAAATCCAGGGCGCTAAGCCAATGCTTATAAACCAATTCCGTAATATACTGGTATAGTTTAGTCAACATAACTGTTTTATAGGAGCTGTTGTCTCTGGCTAAAAAGAAGAAAATGAAAAAGAGTGATGATGATTCTCCAACAGAATCGAGCACGAAAAAACCGACAGCTGCTTATTCTGATTCAGACACCTCTTCTGGCTCAGATGATGACTGGGATGCAAAAGGAAATAAAAGTGGAACCAAAAAGAAGAAGAAAACCAAAACTGCACCGAAAAGAACTGTATCAAAATCTACTGATGATGACTCAAGTGATGAGGAAGAGCCAGAGAAAAACAACAAAAGTTCAGAACCGGAAGAAGGTGAGCTGATTTGGAACACAATTTGATTTTAAAATACAATTAACAGTTTGTTCAAAACGTGTTTGATTTGATTTTACATTGTTTCGAACTCTACATAGCCAAATTAAATTAATTTTATAGATAACTTTAATCAAGGTATCATTTTATATTGAGTTTGTGATTACAAAAACCAAATTAATAGATCTTAAATTGTTGATCAAAACCATTTTATCATGTTGATACAATTTCTTATGCTACACGCTGTGTGTTAAACTCTTCCTTTTTTGGAGATAGGCCTACAGTAGAGTCCCGCTATCGGTAATCTGGACCCCTCTTATCTAAAAATCCGTTTAATCCGAACACATCCCGCCGGAAAAATACCGATTATTTCATTGTAACTTTTAAAGAGGAAAAAATAAGAAAATATGGTCTTTTTGTAAAAACACAATCATTCAATGTTACACACAATGTTAATTTTATCACATTAGATAGTAATTTGTAATTAAATATGTTGATTGACTGTAATGTAAAACAAAAACAAAGCATAAACTAGCTAAGACTTAGTTGATTGAACATCATCAATATTGATCTGTTGTCAGCTGATGTATACAGCAGAGTAAATAAACACAAATTAAACAAGGTACAAAAGGTAGTTAATTCGTAAAGTCAGGAAGAAATAATAATAAATCACCTTTAACAGTTCATAAAACTAACAAAATTGAACTCTGTGATTTCTGGCCTACTCCATAACACTGGCTGACAACACAGCGCAAAGTCTGATGCCCTAATGACTCATATTTGGAGGGTGGGAAAAGTGAAGATGACCGGTATGAACGGGGGAGAGAGTTCTCTATTTCTATAATCCTATTTTTGAGTCAATGGTCAACAGATAATGGACTTCCGGCAGTCTGTGCACCTGTTTGCGAAACAATACTAAAGAGCTGAGAGTTGGCATTAGCAGATGTCTCTATGATTAATTTCAGATATCGTGAATTCTTTACTGCGGAAATATATGCTGTTTGTACATTTTAAAGCTTTATTAAATAAAACAAAAGTCAACAAAATATCCTCCAGAATATATGATACAATTAGTTATATTTAACATAGACACATTATATAATCTGTGAATTACAATATATATACGATATAGTATTCGCTTTGTTAAAAAAAAATCGCTAAACCCAACATGCTCTAGTACCAATTAGTTCAGATTAGCGGGATTCTACTGATATCAACAATCAAAATCTTAACTTATTAATAATTTTTTTTAAATCTCTTGTTTCAAATATGCATATTTTTACTTTGTAATATTTTCTACTTTAACCTCCGTATATTGTTTTCTTAACCATTTATATTCCGTAAGTGTCAGTGTGTTTGTTTATTTGACACATTAATTATGTGTTATCGCAGGTGAGGTTTCTGACTCGGACGAGAGTGGTTCGGACTCGTCGGACAGCCAAGAGGAGTTTAACGACGGTTACGATGAGAACCTTATGGGGGATGAGGAGGACCAACGCAGGCTGGCGCAGATGACAGAGAAAGAGAGAGAACAAGAAATCTTCAAACGGATCGAGCAGCGTGAAGTGATGAAAACTAGGTAAATGTTATCTTGGTACTGACTCTTGGTAGGACAACTTATTTGGTCTAAAGGCTTTCCCTATTGTTAATGATAGCTGTATCTTTGGAAAAAAATCTACTACTAAATGTAAATAAAACCACCTTTATAAAGTTTGGATGTAAAAACTCAAAAAAAATCTGTCAAATAATTTTGTGCCTGAAACCAAATTTCTTGGCCTCACATTAGATGGTACACTCAATTGTTTACACAACAATTGATGTTGATAACATTTGTAAAAAAATTAGCTCTGGAATTTTTGTAATTAGACGCTTAAATCGATCATGCAGCACAGACATTTTGCGATCAGTTTACTTTGCCAACGTTCATACTCATATTTCTTATGGTATTGAAATTTTATGGGGGGACAAGTAAGTTTAACTTAAATAAAATTTCACATTTACAAAAGGAAGCCATATAAGGTGCATCCTTAATTTGGATGAAAATGAATCATGTAAGAATCATTTATGAGAGTTTTTGACTGTTTACAGCCTCTACATATAAAACCATAATGTATGTTAATAACCATGAGGCAGAATTACTAAGACACCAAGACATACACAATTATAATACAAGAAACAGACTTTAGATTAGAATAATAATGAAAACCGATAGATATTTTACATAAGTACTAATGAATAATCATCTGCAACTTAAAGAATAAACATTTCAAAACTTTTTAGTAGGACTCATAAAAATGGCAGTAATTTTATAATACAAATATTTCAAAATTAGCAGGTGTATTTAAGCCAATTTGCAATTTTTACTCAAAGAAAATTTACTTATGCTGCAATAACTACCAAAATCTTATATTCTTTTGACAACTTTATATCTTATATAAAAAGAATTTATAAACATTAAAATCTGTGTGGAATTCGAAAAGAGTGTAAAACATTGTTAATTTTCATATTTAGCATTAAAGATGCAAGGCCTGAAGAGCCGTTGAAAAGCGGGAAGTTATTGCAACGTAAGATCTGTTAATTAAGGAATACATATTTTATTTAAAACACTTACATTAATTTTAGATTTTCAGCTGCACTCTTCCAATTCTCCGAATTCCAATTACAGCTACAGATAACACTTCACGAGACTTCTAAACATTTACGATCCGTATTTCTATTGATTACTTGTACTGCTAATGTTGACTTTGTTACTGCGGTGGAGGAAACTTCATGATACTGCTAAACATGTACGATCCTTACTTGTATGGTTTACTATTGACTGTTGTTACTGCTATGGATGACACTTCATGAGACTGCTAAACATTTACGATCCTTACTTCTATTGTTTCATTGTTGTTAGGTACTGTTAATCTTGACTTTGTTACAGCTATGGACACTTCCTGAAACTATTTACACTCCTTACTTGTAGTTGTTTACTTCTTCAATTGCTATCCTTGATTTTTATTCTTAGATTTTACTAATTTTGGATTTTGCCTTTATTGCTAATTGCACTGTTTTTCTGATCTTTTTTGTTCCTCTTTATTATTTTTTATATTTTTATTTTCTTTAATTATTCTTTGATTTGATTAATTTTTAATTTTCTCCTTATTGCCAGTTGCACTATTTTTGACAGTTTTTGTTCTTTTTCTCATTTTTTTTATTTATTTTTATTTATTGTTTTGTTGTTTTGTTATTTTATTAGTTTTGAAGTTGGCCTTTATTGCTAACTGCACTATTTATATAAATTTTTCGTTCTTTTTTAAAATATTGTTATAGGCTAGTTTATTTACTTTTTATTGATTTTATTTATAACTGGTACTGCAAACCTGCAAATAACAAGAAAAACGATGTTTTAGTGACCTTTTCTCTTTTTTTGTTGTGCAATAGAGGATGGTGAGGCTCATTACAGACCTTAAAGTTGGAGCTTACGGTAGAGAGGCATTATGCAGTCTGAAAATCTTGACACCTCCTGTTATTTTCGTTTTTAAGTACAGTATTGCCCCGCTAATCCGAACCCCGTTAATCCAAAAATCCGCTGAATCCAAACACGTCTCACTGGAAAATACTGATTTTTCATTAGCTTTCAAAGAGGAAAAATGAAGAAAATTTTTTTCTTTTTGTAAAAAAAATCATTTATTGGTACACAAAAAGTTAATTGGATCACACTAGATAGTAATGTAGTGAAATATGTTGATGACTCTTATTTGGAATGGGGTAAAGTGAGAGACGACAGGTATGGGGCGGGGTGTCTATTTTTATAACACTGTCTTCGAGTCAGTGGTTGACAGACAATGTCTTTTTCCTGGCTGTCCTTCCACGTGTTCACGGAACAATTCTGAAGAGCTGAGTTGGCATTAGAAGATGTCTCCATGATTAATTTCAGATATCGCCAATACTTTATTATCACAAGTTTTAAAATAAAGTTGTGATGACAAAAGTCATTAAAATATCCTCTAAGCTATATAACGTGATTAGCTACGTTTAATATAATTAACTGCTGCACTACACAATCCGTTAATTGTAATATGCATGGTATCCGTTTAATCCAAGAATTCGCTAAACCGAACAGGATTCGGTCCCAATTAGTTCGGATCAGCAAGACTACTGTATTTTTATTTGCTAACATCCATGAACAACCAGCCACGTGTGACCATCCTCATAGCACGGATTCTCTCAGCTGTAAATTGACGTTTTTCACAATAGGCCTACCAAACTGATTGGAAATCAATCTTTTTCTTTGTTAGAAAGTACCAGGGGGACCGAGCGTAAGCTCAGCAAAATTATTACTTTCGTTCTCACACAAAGCTCGTTCGCTCTGCTCACTCGCCCTCTTCCATTTTAAAAACGAGCTGGTTCGCTTCGCTCACTCTCCAAGCCAAAGGGTGCTGGACTTTGATATAATAACTTTCTTAAACTTTAGGTTGAAGATGTAACACATTGGTTTATCTCTACAGTTATCAGCTGATTTTTGTTAAATTAATAAAATCTCCATAAGGATAACATGGAAACTTTGAAGGGCTCTAGGGCGGAAACCGGATTTTTCCCAGACTTGGGACCACTTCCAATCGATTTCTGGTGGCCAAAACCCCCATATTCACACAAAAAATCAAAAATCCTTGGAGTGAAAAAAACTTTGCCCGTATAAACGGAGCTTGTTTTAGAGTATAAGATAAGATACAATCTATCCCACCAAATATTTTAAATAACAGTTTTTTTGGCAATGTAAGTATTTTTAAGAATCAATCAACCTAAAATATTCTTTATGTAAAAATCTGTGTTAAAGATGGATGAATTAAATAAAAATTGAAATAATCTGTTTTAATGGTCCAATAAGTTTTACAAGCAGAATTCAATATTTTGTCCTGACATATTCCATTCCCATTGTAGGCCCATTTAGGCTTATTGTAAGGGCTATCAGCTGGTTCATAGGATAAAAATCAATAAAGTAAATATTGTATAAATAGAAATTGATACCATGTCATCATAAATTATTAAAAATAAAAGCAGTGAAATACAATGAATAAAGTGGAACTCTCATTTACCTACACTTTTATGCAACAATATGTTTTTTTAAAATTTTCATGTCATCGTTATTCAATTAATTGTTTTTAAATAATGAATATTTAATGTCCTAGGTTTGAAATAGAGAAAAAGTTGCGCTTGGCCAAAAAACAGGAAATGAAGAAGAAAAAAGGCAGCACAGCTCCGAAGAAAAAAGAAGAACGAATGGACCCTAAAGAGCGCAGCAAAGAGAGAAAAAAGACTGTTGAAGAAAATAGGGGGAAAGTTGACAAGAAAGCTCAAGCCATGAATCTTTTGAAAGCCAGGAGAGAAGAAAAGAAAGAGCGAGGTTGGACTGATGGTTTTTTTTTTTTAGTTGTAGTCTAGACATTATAGAAAAATCTTTTCGGCATTGTCAGTCTCAACTAACAGTGACCCTTAGTCTGAAATAAAAATGAAGTAGGCCTGCCTTTGTAAATTTGCCTAATGATATGTATTAACAAATTTGTTAATGAGGCCCAGAAAAGGTACCGTTTTACTTACTTAGGTGTTGTAAGGTTAAAATTTGGTTTTAAGAAATTGTGATTTTTCTGCCATAATGTGCAATGAACTGATTTGATAACATACACTCTAGTACTTGTTACCAAACTGAATAATAACTTTGCTTTTGAAATGAAAATAATTGTTATATTCTTCCATTCAAATTATGCTCAAGGGGGTAATAAAAACTCTCAAGTTTATCTACCGTGTACCATTAACTAATTAACTTATTTGTCTTGCTGTTAGGATTTGTCTTTCATCCAGAAAGCCTGGATTCGATTCCCTAAATTCCCAAAGGATCATTTCTGAAGGATTTTTCCTACTTTGAAGGTTTCACAGCATCTTGCAGGTGTGCTCTAACAAGAACATCATTTGAATATCAACTTAACAAGAACTCTCAAAACCAGTATTTACATATGTTAAATTGGATTTCAATTTCAGACTTTAAAGACATTCGGAATTTTTACAGAGGAGAAAGAGAAGCAGCAGAAAATTGAACAAGAGAAGAAGAAAGAAGACGAGGAGAAAGAAAAGGAAAGGGAGGAAGGAGACGGGGGTGAAGAGGGAGACGAGGACGATACAGCATCGAGCAAACCCAAGCTCAAGGTAAGGACAAGAGGCACTTTAGTATGAACTTACTGGCACTGGAAACAACCTAACTTATCCATATTGACCTTCGGCATTTAAAATTTTCAAATAAAATCATCTTTATTCACATTTGCATTAACATACAAAGAATAGGGTCACAGTGTTAACAGATTTCTTTAACTATTCAATGGAAGGATGCCAAATCAGACCAATAGGCCTTGGTTGATTTAAAAAAATTGCTTCCACTTGTTCTAATTGGATGTGTCTAGGCAAACAGCCATAAACTTTCTACCTGTGTACCCAGTGCCCTTTTCGTACAAATCTAACATGTTTTTCAACAAATTTATTATTTCTTGTGCTAAATTGATGTTTCATTTTTTGTATTTAATATGATTATTAGTATCTGTACATGTTCCTAAAATGTATATTCTAGTATTTTTTATTATTATTAAATTAAATTGTCATAATTTCTATACTACTTTTAACCTATAAAAAGTCAATTTAAAAATAACAGAAATTCTAATTTCACATAATGAAGGATAAATCGCTTTGCATGGTGACACACAATAACATCTTCCCAAAACACTGGGAATTTTTAGGAAAAAAACCAATGAAGAACTTCCAAGTATTTTTGTTATATTTGAAAAAAATATTTTTTATATCTTAGAGCTTTATTTATTTATTGAATCTCATGACTTTCTAAACAATGTTGATTATGGGTTAAAAAAACAAAAAAAAACAGTCGAGTATCCATTTCATTTCAAAATTGTTATTATTGGGCACTACCCACCTTCAGGTTTATGGCGAAGTTTTGTAGAGATGCGGCGAATTCTTCAGCCTTGTCAGATTTTAAAAAAACACAAACACACACGGACATTTACACGGACACAGAACACGAATAAACTACAAAACACGCCAAATTAAGCCCGACGTTTCGGAAAACTATAAAAAACGTTTTCCGTTATCAAGGGTTTTTTAATTTCCTCAACCGAGCCGAGCGCCTGACCACGACTCAGTCCTAATGGCTCGGCTCGGTTGAGGAAATTAAAAAACCCTTGATAACGGAAAACGTTTTTTATAGTTTTCCGAAACGTCGGGCTTAATTTGGCGTGTTTTGTAGTTTATTCGTGTTCTGTGTCCGTGTAAATGTCCGTGTGTGTTTGTGTTTTTTTAAAATCTGACAAGGCTGAAGAATTCGCCGCATCTCTACAAAACTTCGCCATAAACCTGAAGGTGGGTAGTGCCCAATAATAACAATTTTGAAACATCAGTACCCCACCTAAAACATGTCTTTTAAGGAAAGTATCCATTTCATTGTTCATTGAATCACTTTGTACTACGCCGACGCTATCAAGGTGTATTTTTTTAACTCGAATATGAATGAATTACGAGTGTCAGATTCAGATTCAGATTCAAAACACTTTATTCAAAAGTACATACATAATGTTTGTACATGAATGGCATCAGATAGTACATAGTTTACTACGTACAGTGAAACTTAAGTCTAAGAAGCTTGAGTTGGTTAAATAAAATCATCTTAAAAAAAGAAAAAAAATTTAATTCTAAAATATAAAACATGTTTGAGAATGGCATCCATATATATTTTTATTGAATAGAAAAAAATTCTTCCAAGGAATAAACAGGATTATTGATTAGAAAGTTATTTAATTTTCTACGAAAAATTTTTTGGTCATTTATAATTTTTATTTCCTGCGGTAAGCTATTAAAAAATTTAATTCCTGCATAAGTGGGTTGTTTGGAAAATAAACTCGTTCTATGAGGCTCAAAAACAAAGTTATTTCTATTTCGTGTATTATAAGTGTGTATATCTTCTAATTTTAAATTTTCCCTTCCATTACACTTGACAAAAATTATTGTTTGAAAGATATATAGACTAAATACTGTAAAAAGTTTTAATTCTATAAATTTATTTCTACACGATTCATTAGGTCTCATTTTTAACATGGCTCTAATTGCCTTTTTTTGCATGACCAAAATTTTGTTGAGGTTGTTTTGTGAAGTTCCTCCATATAAGATTAGGCCAAACTGGATATGCGATTGGACATGTGCATAATAGAGAATGAGTAGGGTATTAAGTTCACAGTAATGCGACATTTTTCTTATTGCGTACACTCCAGAGCTCACCTTTGCACAAACATGATCAACATGGTCACTCCATGTTAGCTGTTCATCAATTATTAACCCCAAGAAAGTAGAACTATTTTTCCTTTCAATAATACTATTTGCAACAGTTATTGTAAAATTGCTTTCATCTATTTCGTTTGAATAAGAGTTCTTAAGATCAAAAATTATGTAATTTGTTTTGTTTGCATTTAATAATAAATTTTTGCTCTGAAGAAAATCTACTGTGACTCTTAAAAGTTGTTCGGAGAAGTGATTTAGAGTTAAGAAATTTTCCTCTGAAAGTTTTAGAGTTGAGTCATCAGCATACAGAAAAACCTGATTGTTGGTGTTTATCTGGGAAAGTTTTTTACTAAGTCCTCTAAAATAACAGATGAACAGGAGTGGCCCTAATATTGATCCTTGCGGCACAGAATACTTAAGTTCTTTCAAGCTTGATTTATAATTCATTATGGTGCTATTCTCAGTACATGTCAACTCAACATACTGCTTTCTTCCCCTAATAAAAGACTCTAACCACTTGAGAGGTAAGCCATATATTCCACAATTCTGCAGCTCTTTGATAAGTTTACCGTGACATACCCTATCAAATGCTTTAGTTAGATCCATGAGTACTGCAATTACTTTTTTCTTTTTATCAATGTCTTTTATTACACTTTCTATAAAATTTGTAGCTGCTGTTATGACAGATCTACCACGTCTGAAACCGTGTTGTTCATCTTCTAAGACTTTGTTGTTTTCAAAAAATTCAGTTAGTCTATAATACATGCATTTCTCAAAAATTTTCGATAGTGTTGGTTGTATAGAAATTGGCCGGTAATTTATTGTTTCTTTTGGATCTCCTTTTTTATATATTGGAATTACTTTTGATATTTTAAGTTGTTGTGGAAACACTCCTAAAATAAATGATGTATTTATTACATGAACTAATGGTTTTGTTAAAAATTTAGAGGCTGATTTTATTACACTTACTGGTACCTCATCATATCCACTTGACTTTTTATTTTTCAAATTACTAATTAATTTTGAAATTTCCTCTTCATTTACTGGTTTGTTGTAAAATTTTGGCAAAATCGGATCACATATGCTATTTGTTCCTTGGTAATTAATTGGTGTGGAATCTACCACGTTTATGTAATAGTTGTTAAAAACATCTGCTACTTTCTTAGGATTGGATTCTATAATACCATTATTCTTAAGTTTAATTTTTTTGTAAGCATGTTTCTTAGTTTTGGAAAGATCTTTGTTAATAATCTCCCATGTAGTCTTTGATTTGTTTTGTGATTTATTTATTAAATTTGAGTAGTACTTCTTCTTAGCATTATTAATTTTCTTTTTATAATTCTTTTTTTCTTTTTTATACTATTTTTTTAAGAAAAGACTTTTTTTGTTTCTAAGTTCTTGATTTAGACTAATGAGATTTTCTTTTTCTTTTTTTATGATATCACTCATCCATTCCAATTTATGATTTTTCCCCCTGTATCTAGATTTTATTTTTGGGAATGACAAATCAAAATAGTACATAAATATGTTGTAGAAAGTATCAAATTTATCTTTACAAGCGGATGAAAAGAGCTCATTCCACTTTTCTTTTTCTAAGTATCCTTTGAAAGTATTAAAATTTTCTTGACAAAATCTCTGTTTATACACTGTTACTTTTTGAGCCTGCTTAGTTTTACTTTTTGACTGTAGTAATAATTCTAAAAGGATTCCATCATGGTCTGACAGGGCTGTTACCAAAGAGCTGCTCTTACAGTTGCTTTGAGGAATGTTGGTTAAAAAATTATCTATGGCGGTAGCTGAGCTTATTGTAACTCTGGTTGGCACATCAATTAAATATCTCAAGCCGTAGCTTGTAAGAAGGTTGATAAAGTTTTTTGTGTGGTTATCATTACTTAAAACATTAACATTAAAATCTCCTGCCAAAACTATATTGTTGTTGATTTTTAAAAGAATAGAAATTAATTCGTCTAGTTTTTCAAGAAAAATTTTATTGAATTGTTTTTTAGGCGATCTATAAAATCCGCATATTAATAACTTATTTAAATTCATAGTAATTTCAGTTACACAACACTCAAATACTTTTTTCAAGGCAAAGTGCATTTATGTCAGGCCGATTTACTGCTTTATGCTTTAAACCTTCTTTTGCATAAATTAGAACTCCACCTCCCGGAGTCTTTTCCCTTGCATAATATGTAACCATATCGTAATTATTTAAATTGGTTTGTTTAATATTATTTTGTACATATTTATGTTCTGTTATAATTACAACTGTAGTATTTATTTCTTCCAAAGTTATTAATAAAGGGTCAATTCTGGATTCTAAATGCTCAATATTTTGGTGAAAAATACATAGTATTTCACTCTTATTTTCCTTATTTAACTGAGAGGATGTGCTAATAGAGTTACAATTTACAACAAGTTTTTTGGATGGTTAGAAACACTTAAGCTAGAAATATCAGTCATTGAGATTTCTTCTATTTCTAAATGACATTGTATTGTTGGTGAGGAGCGTATATTTGACTATTTTTTATTCTTGGGCAACACTCACCATAGAAGAATGTGATGAATCTTGACGTGAAGTCGTTGTCAGAAAAACACAAAACACGGACACACATACACAGAGCGGACTTCACGTACACATACACAATTAATTTTCACGACGTTTCGCGGAACAAAAACGATTAAAAAACGTTCCGCGTTTTCAAGTATTGTCGCGGCGACGAGTTCTTCGGTCGCGCAACCGGCCCGATTGTCTAATCCCGACTGCCACCGTTGACCTTGCTGAGTCATCCCGCGAAGAGCCAGGAGGGGGCGGGGGTGCATTGTTGCCTGTACTTTGTACTGATAACGTCACCGGTCGACTCCTATCGTTTGCATCCTTTATCCCCCTGTATAAAGGATCCCCCTGTCAAGATTCATCACATTCTTCTATGGTGAGTGTTGCCCAAGAATAAAAAATAGTCAAATATACGCTCCTCACCAACAATACAATGTCATTTAGAAATAGAATAAATACCCGGTATGGGCCCGGTGTTACTGACATTGTGCGAGATCTTGAGAAAAACCTGTTAAAACTGGCCTCGAACTCTAATCACCTGACATTTTTGACCAAATGTAAAAAGCAGAATTTTATATCAAAAGGACTTTGTCTGAAATCACCTTTAAAAGATGCACGATCAAGAAAAACTGTAAATGAAACTAGCTTGAAACTGTTGAACAATAGGATTCATCAAGTTAGGGTTGCCAAATGTATTATTGGTAATAGGGTAGATGATTTAAAACAACAGTTAAAAGAACAGCTTGACAATACAGATTTTGAACCAATTATATCATCAATGCTATCTAAGTATAATAGGACATTTCAGGCAATCAAGCATAAACAGAAATCAAAGTTTGATCGAATTGTTTTAAACCAGAGACGAAATCAGGAAGGCAGTGGCACAGGTCGAGTCCGGACTACTGATAACAATGTGGACATAGATAAGCTCGTGGTCAACCTGTCGAGCCGGTCGCTTAACAACAATGAGCGCCAGGCTCTATGTAAAGGTCTGAATTTCAGTATTGCTCCATATCGTATTTCAAAAATTGAAATGGTTACATCAATCGAACCTGCCGTCTCATTATTGCCTAATGATGAAAAAGAGTTATACCGTAGTGAAATAATTAATACTCTTAAGAAACCATTTACGTTAAAATCTAATAGTACTAATGCTGAGAGAGTAGCTTTAAATAATTTAGCCAAAGACGAATCTGTCGTTGTTGTGCCTTCAGATAAAGGAGGGGCGGTTGTAATATTGGACAAAGCTGTCTACAAAAATAAATTGGATGAATTAATTACAGGTGGCCAATACAAAAAGTTGAACAAAGACCCTACAAAATCAATAGAAAATAGAATTAAATCTGCTCTAAAATTAATTAAGCCGCTTGTACCTGAGAGTACTTTTTTCAGATTAAGCCCACAGTTCTCCAAAGCACCACATCTATATGGGTTACCAAAAATCCACAAAGATTGTGTACCATTGCGACCTATTGTTAGTGCAATAGGTTCGCCATATTATGAATTGTCAAAGTATATTCTGCCAATATTAACGCCTCTTTTTGGTTGTTCAGAAAGTTTTATCAGTAATTCAGAAGATTTTGTACAAAAATTGGCAGACTGCCCTCCTAATGACAGATCTCTTATTGTAAGTTTTGATGTTTGTAATTTGTTTACTACTGTACCTGTGACTCAATGTCTAAATGTAGTAAAAAGAAAGCTGGAAAATGACCCTGGTCTACTGGAAAGAACTAGGCTACCAGTAGCGACCATAATGGAACTGCTTCACGTTTGTGTCTGTTCTAATTATTTTCAAGTTGATAATGAGTTTTATGAACAGAACAGTGGCTTAGCGATGGGGGGTGTATTAAGCCCAATTTTAAGTAATCTGTATATGGACGATTTTGAAGAAAATTTTCTTAAAAAAACTGAATTAAAGCCTCGTCTTTGGTTACGATATGTTGATGACGTTTTTTGCATCTGGGAAGGAACCATGGCAGAGCTGACGTCATTAAAAGACGAACTCAATAACGAGTGTGATTCCATCAAATTCACACTCGAAATATAAACTAACAATTGTTTGCCGTTCCTGGATGTGATGGTCATGAAAACTCCCGGAGCATGGAAAACCACTGTTTATAGGAAACCCACTGCTACAGGTCAATATTTGAACTATAACTCTAACCATCCTGAACACGTAAAAATAGGGGTAGCAGTTGGACTCATAAAACGAGCCAAAAAGATATGTAGCGATGAAAAACTGTTTTATGAAGAGCTCGAGTATGTGAAATCATGCCTAAGAAACAGTGGCTATCCTGAGAAAATAATTACTAAGGCTGTAAATCGTGCCTCCCGTCCCAGGGACGAAAATGAATCTGAGATGTCCAAGCCGTTGACAACTATATGCATCCCTTATGTTAAAAACTTATCTGACAAACTGAGACGTATAAATAATAAACATAACATAAGAACTGTTTTCAAATCTGGTACTACAATACGAAATAAGGTTGTAAAAGTTAGACCTAAGAATAGTGATCAAAACCAAAAGAACGTTGTTTACAAAGTCCCATGTTCTTGTAAAAGAAACTATATTGGCCAGACATCGAGACCGGTTTTAAAAAGAATTGATGAACATGCAAAAAAAGTTAAAAATAAAGAGCGCTATGGGTCGAAATTGAGTGAGCATGTGCTTGACACAGGACATACAATTGAATGGGATAAGTCGTGCATTTTGTACAAAGAGGAAAACTGGAAAAAAAGAAATTTAACAGAATAACTTTTTATGGCGATGGAGTCGGCACCGTTATCCAGGCCCTCAATTGAAATCAACCCATCATATTTAAAACTGGTTGAGAGGGAAATAAAGGATGCAAACGATAGGAGTCGACCGGTGACGTTATCAGTACAAAGTACAGGCAACAATGCACCCCCGCCCCCTCCTGGCTCTTCGCGGGATGACTCAGCAAGGTCAACGGTGGCAGTCGGGATTAGACAATCGGGCCGGTTGCGCGACCGAAGAACTCGTCGCCGCAACAATACTTGAAAACGCGGAACGTTTTTTAATCGTTTTTGTTCCGCGAAACGTCGTGAAAATTAATTGTGTATGTGTACGTGAAGTCCGCTCTGTGTATGTGTGTCCGTGTTTTGTGTTTTTCTGACAACGACTTCACGTCAAGATTCATCACATTCTTCTATGGTGAGTGTTGCCCAAGAATAAAAAATAGTCAGAGATTTCTTCTGTACAGTCCAAGTCTTGTGTGCAAACTGTTTCACGAGGTGTCAGAGTTGAGATGTCAAGTATATTTACCTCATCAATTTTATCATCTTGTGCCTCTTCTTTCTCTTGTGTCACAGGTTGAACTTCACAAATAGATTGTTTTGTTTCCTCTGATTCTTCAGTTTGCTGGACTCCAGATGTTGGTGTAACTGAGGGCAGTGCATGATTAGGGGATGAGAACGCAGCTGTTTTAGTGTCACATATTGTTTTACTTTGATGCTCTTCAATTTCCTTTTTCAGCGACTTTAAAAACTCTTCATGAGAGAGGCCATTTCGTAGAACTCTGTGTGATTCTTGTTTGTATGATACTATGCATATAGTAGAGTTTGTAGTTTTTTGGAAATCAACAATATTTTTTGAGAATTTTTTGAGTTCTATGTGATCCCTCACACAACCCATTGGTGAACACAATAGTGTTTTTAGATTTGTGTGAAGGAAGTGTTTTGTCAGTTGTTTAACGGCACTGTCGTAGTTTTCAACTGTTGGTTTGCCATAGTAATTTGATTTAGTCACAAGACTATATATTGTAGCCCCATTGTTGACCTTTTGGCATGTTAGTTTTCCATCAACATAGTCCAAGTATTCAGGCCTCCCAAATGTGCGTCTAAAGGTAACAGCGACCCCAGCCGACATGTGCCTCTGGTGGTCAAAATCCGCTGAGATAGTATGTGCAAGTCCCACTGATTGATCATGTTTGAAAGTGTCAATAATTTCCTTCATGTCTACATCCACAACATTTATTTCATTTGGGCGCAGGTTGAATTTTGAAGAACTGACTTTATTATTTTTAGTTTCAATTCCCTCCTTTATATTATTCTTTTTTACCAGCAGTTTTGCTATAGTAATAGCAACTTTGTTTTTCCCCCTTCTATTTAGGTGCAGGCCATGCTGGGTGAAACAATGTCTCGGAAGTAGATGTAGAGGGAGGGTGACAATGTTTTGATGATTATCAATAATCTTCTCTAATTCAGCATTGAAAGCTAGAATATCTAAATCAAGCTCAGGCATGTCATATCTAAGTGGTAGGGTAGCTATTATAACATTAGTGTGTTGGGTTATTTTAATAAGTTCCTCTACATCATTAACCATTTTTTCCTTATCCATTGTTACTGAGTTATTTGCCCCTCCTATGACTAAAAGGTGGTCATCTTTTTTCAGACCCTCAGTGATTTGTTTTGAATCTTTGACAATTTTATTCAGTTTTGCCCCAGGTTTTATAACAGAGCAGACATTTGTTGTGGTTCTTTGTTGTACTAAATCTCCAAGAAACCTACCATGACTATCGGCTAGGATTAACAATTCATTTTTTGCTGTTTTTTTAGTTTTAGTCTTATTAGAGAGATTTGAACTTGCCATTTTACAGTTGATTTTTTTACTACCTGTAGTACTTGTTTTAGTACTTGTTTTAGTTTCACTGCTATTTTGATGATTTTCCTGTAGTAATTCAAAACGGTTTTGGCTTAAAAAAGTTGGTTGTGATGATTGGATATTTCTATGTGTGGAAGTGCTACCCACTGTTCTCCAGGGCACTTCAAGGCATTGATTTTCAAGCAGAGGATAGCAATGAAGGCATTTTGGGTTTTGTGTGTTTTTCTCCAGAAGTTGATTTTCCAGTTTCTTATTATCATTCTGTAGCAATTCTATGGCTTTCTGCAGGTTTTTATTTTCTGACTTGAACCTACTCAGCTCTTCTTTGAGGATTTGTGTGTGAAATTTTCTGTTGTTTGTGTAGATTTTTTGATTTCATCCTGTATTTTTTTAAATTCAGTAATAGCTGCTTCCTTTTCGGCCAGTGATTTTTCTAGAGTAACACATTTCTCTCTAAGTTCATTTAGTTGGAGGGTAAGATCATTAGAATTTACTTCATTATCTTTCATTTCTTTATTATTTAGTAAGGATACATTTGGGGTATTGTGATTTTCAAGATCAGTTTTACTAGTTTTGACGGGAGTTTTATTTTGTGAAGATCTTTGGTCTAATGACGAAATGATTAATGATTGTTGATAATGATTAATGATTAATGATCATTAATGATTGTTTAATGATTTGTTTCACATTTGTTGGTGTTGTTATGGGCTTTACAGTTGAAGGACTTGATAATTTGTTTTTTTCCCATTCCTTTCCAATCTCCATTAGAGCTTTTTTATAATCTTCTTTATGTTTCTGTGCAACTATTTCCAGTGGATATTTGAGTTTATTCTCAGAATAGTAACAGATATCACTCTTGTTTAGGATCGAAGTATCATTGGTAGCAAAAAATTTTACTTTATATTTTACAACACTTTTGTAAGATAATGAGTCAATATTAACTATTTTTGCTGGCCAATGTGGGAATCCTTTTACTTTGGCAAATATTAGATCATTAACAGCAAAGTCATGTTTGCAGGCCATTGTTTTATTTAATATTCCTTAATTGTTGGTCAATCATAACATTCAAATATGCCTCTCCAAAATGTAGATAATTGAAATTATAAACAATTGTAAATATAATTGTAAATATAATGTGTAGAATGTGTTTGATGCCTTGTGTAGCTTTGCTACTTCCTAAGACCAACTGATTCTTTAGAAATTTTCATTAATTAATAGTTAAACACCAATGGCAGGTGGGTCTAGTTTTGAACATTTAAAAAGCTACTAAATTTTCTCAGGATCTTCCCGGCAACCTTCAGATTAAAAAATGAGCACCATAACCACTCAGTTACTCAGCCGATCTTATGCCGACTTATGAATAACCACTAATATCCAAAGTATCGGACTTGCAATTTTTTCTTTATATTCAATTACAGAGTGTAACAAAAAGAATCATCGGATTTGGAAGCTCTATATTTTTGAAATCAATAAATCCCTCACAACCAAACGTAAATTGTGTTCTTTTCAATACACTCTGTATTGCAGATTTTATTGCAAAACTTTAACACCCGATGCATTGAACGTTGGAGAGCTAACGACATAACTGTGTAGTTTCCGGTACTTAGTTCAGTTAGATTTTCTGCTCTTATATCAGTCTATGTTTCATAAATATTTGCAGGCTTCGGATATCTACAGCGATGACAGCGGGAGTGGTTCTGACAGTGATGGAAAAGAAAAGACGAAAGCCAGGTCAAGAAGTAGTTCCAGCTCTTCACACAGCGACTCAGACTCAGATAGTGGCTCGGATAACAGGTGGGAAGCCTATATACTTAAAAAAATTAAATTATTGCAATTAAAAATTACTTAATTTGATGACTTAACTGATAAACATTATCTGATGTTTTCATTTATGGTTCATGAATTTGAAATTTTTTCTGTAGGTCTAAATGTGGCAAATTAGAGAAACAGTAGTTCTAGGGCCAATCATAATTACTGGGAGCAATCAATTCAAACTATTATAAACTCTTTTATCTTTAGATATTTATATTTATAATGAATTCCGTTGTTTGTCTCTACTACTATCCTTGTGTTTTAGATCTGTGGCCAGCTCAAAGATAAAGAAAGTGCAATATATTTCATCCAAAGAGGAGTTGAACAAGATAAGACTTTCAAGGCACAAAATGGAAAGGTATGATGAGCTTGATTAATTTGAACCTTTCAGTACCACGGAATGAGCTTATTTTCAGTAAAATTATTGAACATCACTTTCCTTTCCCAGGCAAAGCTCGTTTGCTGCGCTCACTTACGCTCTTAATTAATTTTTAAGAACGGCTCATTTATTTGCTCCGCTCACAGGGTGCTCACTTTGGTATAAATATGTTAAACACAGGTTAAAGAAGTAACACATTAGTTTATATTTACTAGGGATGGACGGACGGGAATACTTTTTAGGATCAGGATAGGATTGCTCGTCTCGAGCTATCGAGAAATATTCATTAAGACTTTTATCTGATTGTAGTATAAAGACAAATTAATGTTAAATATCAACTGGTACTGTTTTAAAATTGTTCCAACTTGTTTTTGTATAAGTTGCTATGAACGTCCTTCTGTTGAAAAGATTTAAAATATCTAATTTTATATTTCCAATATGAGATCAGGTAAAAGTATAAATTTTCTTATAACCAAAGAAATTTAAATCAAATTGCTAAATATATACATATAAAGAAAAAAATTTTGGCCATGTTAAATTTTATACAAGTTTTGTTGCATGATATATTAAACGTTTGGTAAAAAGAATTCAAATAAACATTATGTACATTAAAAATATTAATTAAAACAATTGGAACAATTCTAAAGGAAACAAATCTGTATTACAAAGTAGGCCTAAGGCCTGCTCAAATAAAAAAGAACAAAAAACAACAAATTGAAATTGGAATGAATATTAACACCCAGGAATGAAGTTTTTCAAGAAACCAATGCTATTTATAAGCCCAAAAAATGTTTTGCGTATTTTTTATATTCATTGATTTTACCGAGACAGGTTCTTACTTGGGTTATCATATAAATTTAACTTTGAAAATAAAAACTATTAGACATAAATATTTTTATTGTTATGTAGGCCTATTCATTTAATTATTTTTTGCTATAACTTAGGCCTATCAGATACAAATTAAGGACTATATGATGAAAGAAATCAATAAAAACAATGTAAATTCAAAGTTAGTTTTTAACCTAATAAATGTATTTGTTATGTTTTATTTTAAAACTATAATGGGGTTTGAAGTTTTTGTATTAAAAATTTATATGAACAAAATTATAATAAGATGCTTTTAACATTATAAAACAGTAATTTTATTAAAGAATGATTTACATAACAATACTTTTCCACTCTACCTTTGAATGGAAAGTTACACAACTTCTAATTTGTGAAAATTGGACGAATCAAATGAGCCATCACTTAGTTTTCTACGACAATTGGCTCAGAGTAGCAATTGCAAAGTACCGTAAACTTAGTAATTAGGGGTGGAACAGAAAACACCCATCTTGAATAAATTACTGCCGAAGCTGGAATGTGCCAGGTTTTCCTCGTTAGCCCGCCGGATGTAAACATCTATTGTTCAGCAGTTCCCGTCCCGATGAATTCCTGAATAAAAAAATCCCGCTCGATGATCAGGACAATTTTGCTCCCGAAAGTTTTTCTGAAATTTCGGGACCCCACCATCCCTAATATCTACAGTTATCAGCTGATTTTTGCTTAATTTAGTAGCTACAAAAAATTACCACAAGTATAATATGGGAACATTGAAGGGCTCTAGGACGAAAACCAGATTTTTCCCACCCATGGGACGAGCTCCAATCGATTCGTCGTGGCCAAAAGCACCATATCAACACAAAAGTACCAAAAATGCTTGAATGGAAAAAATTTTGCCATACAAAAAGTAGGCCTACTTGTTTTAGAATATACGATTTCCAATGAAATTTTAAATATACATTTATCCATGTATCCATATTTGTTTCTGTTTCCCTTTACTGATCACGTCACATTTCACGTTTCCAGAATCTGGAATCTGATCCAGTTATAGCTCTTAAGTTCATGCTTTATTTTTAACTTTGAAACCTATGTTGCAGGTTTGTCCATCTGCCTTTCTTTAACAGGGTTGTGGAAGGTTGTTTTGTAAGAATCGGGATTGGCAACCACAACGGAAAACCAGTCTATAGGGTTAGTATCTTTATGTCCTTGCTTTATTAATTATTATTGTTACACACTTCTTTATTTACACTCAACAAGTTGTTTAACATAAATTTACTATACCACCTACGACTCTACGTGCACCTATAGTTTTTAAATATAGGTTAGGAAGACTTTCTTTAAAAGAGAAACCCATTATAGACAATTCAAAACAGGATAGATCAGTCACTCCAAAAACTGTATTTTAACCCATGATTTTTGTACCGCATTACAAGATAGGAAACAATTTTTAGAATTCAATCATGATTACTTTAACTATTTTTCAACTACGTTTTTGATAAAAAGTTAATAGTGGTATTACAGGGTGTCTATTGATCAATAAAGTTACCGAAAGTCATGTATTTTAGTTAGTGGTCACGGAAGTCGTACCGAAAAGTCTCTTATTTTTTCCTTAGAATACAAAAAAGTCACATATTTTTTGTAATTGAGAAAATAATGCGATTGTTAGCAAAAGTTTTGGAATTTTACCAATTTCCCCCATGATTTTCTAAACAGACAAAGCAAAGGTCACTGAATTTTAACATTTTTCACCCCAAAAGTCAATGAAAAGTCACTGATTTTTATATCTATTTGGTAGTAGACCCCCTGTATGAAAGCTTTTCTTTTTTGGTACGCCAGGTAGCAGAGATCAGCGGCGTCTGTGAGACGGCAAAGATATACCAGTTAGGCAACACAAGAACAAACAAAGGCCTCAAGTTGCGTCATGGGGCGCAGGAGCGGGTCTTCCGCCTGGAGTTCATCAGCAATCAGGTCTGTGGCTGATCGGCACAGTCGTAAAACAACTATTTATAACCATTCAATAAAAATTATAATGTGTTTAAACATGACTAAGCTATAAGTTATAAAATTGGAAAACGTTATATTTATGCAGTACTGCCACAAAACCATCTCAATTATTTTTTTATAGTTTAGTAATTGTTATTTAGTTTTAGATTTTGTTATGTTTAAATGTAAAGATTCTCAGAGATTAGAATTATCTTAGTTAACTTATATTTCTTATTTTGATAATACACACATTGTCTCACCTCTGGGTCTACTGATTGTTTTTACTGGTAATTTAGATTGCACTAATTTTAGTTTTACAATTTGGCTATGTCTAATGCATCAATTTTGTATGCCTAGTGACAAATAAAAAATCTTGAATCTTGAACCCGCATGTATGAAGAGTTTTGTGGCAGTTACTGGTTTTCATTATTAAATATGATTCTTGAGCCTGGTTATTGGTTTCTTGTTTCGCTGTGACCTATGAAGAAATATTCTAACTTCAATTGTGTTTCTTTGGGAGGAGTGGGAGGGATGATGTAGCTAATTCTTCTGTCGAGTTAATATTAGTTAATAAATTAAAATATCATGGAAATAAAATAGTGGTGTTGACCTTGTTTAAATTTTTCTTTCTCTGAGCTTGGATGGCAAAATCAAATCTCACACTGTGCTTTTTAATGATGTATAGTCTAAAATTTCAAGAAGATTGTTAAATTTAACTGTGTTAGACAGTGGTATTGTAATTGGCAATTGTGAGGAATTGTTGGGAAAGCAGTTGAAAACAGCACTGGATGACTGGCTGACAACAAGACCCTTCTACACCATGGAAGAATTCAAAAGTTGAAAACTGAGACATAAAAACCTGACTAAAAATGCTGATATTTTATAGACCTGACATAAAAAAAACTTGTTTTATAAATTAATGGCGCTGTACATTTCTCTATGAAATTGTAATAAAGTGTTTTTAATTTCTGGTATGTTTGAGGTTCTTAAAGTTGTTCTTGCCCTCTGTTAGCATAAAGATAAGTACCGTATACAGTTTTCTTAAAAAGTATACATTATCATAAGAATTTTACTTTGTGTTCCAGGAGTTTACCGATTCTGAATACTACAAATGGCGGGAGACTTGTGCAGTTCAAGGCATTTCCATACCAACTGTTGACGACATCGAGAACAAACTCAAAGACATAAAGGAAGCTCTAATCTACGAATTCAAGGAGGAAGACATTGAGAAGGTCAATTTATTTTCAACTAGTTGTGTTAATCCATAAGTAAACCCATACTTGAGATCAGTGTTAGATCTTAACACTGAACAATACAAAATTTACAAAGCCACAAAGACTAGCCTCCTGACATTTTAAATGATTAAAAGTACTCTTCAGGCGAACATATTATTTGAGTCACTGATTAGGTTGGATAAGGACCGTGATGAAGGTAGCCAGGGGACAAAGGTCAACTCCTGAACTTGTTGCCACCATCTAGTCGAGACTCACTACATACCAAGTCGGAAACAACTACATACCAAACCCTATCCAACGACACTATAAACTTGAAAATCGGTTGAAAATTGCAGGAGGAGTTCTCAACACAAAAAAAAACCCCTTAGTGTATTAAATAAGTATATATATCAAATGAAAAAATATAAAGGATTCACTGTCAAAACAGAATGAAGTATCGAGCCTCAAACGAAGACACAGATGATTAGTTAGTTATTTTAATAGTTTGTAGGCCTATGTCCTTATGTCCAATGTGTTTCCCCTAAAAAATCTACTGATAAAGACAATCACGGTTGATCACGACAAGTGGTTTATTCAATCCTTCAAACCTGTAAGGTTTACCACAGTTTCAAAACCACTATATCTTGTCCAAATAAAATATTATCAGCTGAAAAGTCAGTGCAGAAGATGTTGTCTAGTTCTTTGGTAATTCACACAATTTCAATTCATAAAAAAAAAAAAAAAACATTAATTACAGTTAGGCCTACTGTTGTTGCTATGAACATTTTTTTCTGTACGATTAGCCAGTGCACTGAAGACTGCGAGAAAGAGTAAATGAAAATGTACTGTACAATAGTTGCCAAAATTAGAGAAACTGGAGGCAGTTATTCCCAGCCTGTCCTAATCCTTTGTTGATAAAACATCCCCTATTATATCGCGGCCGACCGGTTAGCCACCGGAAGGCTGCCTGGGTTTTGGGGAGTTCTCAGAATTTTTAACACTGCCTAAATTGTCCAATAATCGAACCAATGCACGTACAATAACAATTGACGGATTATATGTGTTGAATAGACGATTACAATAAAATTTTAATCATGGTTCTATGATATTTTATAACCATATCAAAAAGGAATAAACCTCTGACAAAGAGGAGTCACAACTGGACGTTCCTCTGAAAATTCCCCGAGACCCGATTGGCCTTCCTGTGCCTAACCGGTCGGCCGCGTTACAATAGGGGATGTTTTGACAACAGGGGATTAGGACGGGAAGGGACTACCTGCCTCCAGTCTCTCTAATTTTGGCAACTACTGTATAATAATTTTAAATCAATAAATTTTGAATCTGTTTCTGGTTAAATGCAGGTTATTATACTTTCCCTTTTTGCAGATCTTTTTTCTTGCTGGTTAGTTTGCATTCAAACTTTGTGTTATCTATTAGATTTAGTTTTGAGATTCTAAACTAAGAGCAATTATAAAGAAAAATGTACTGTTTTTCATTACAGATTGTTCGAGAAAAAGAAAGATTCAAGCAAAATCCTTACAACTACGCAATGAAAAAGACTCAATTGATGAAGGACAGGGATATGGCTCAGTCAAGGTTAGTTGGAAATGTTTCCCTTATTTTCTTCCAATTTAAAGTTTCATCATCGCGTACTGTTCACTTGGTTGTTTCTTAACAACTTGAACTTAACTCAGACTGCTTAAGCCATATGTGTATATGTCATTATCTGCTCCGTGGCCATATCCTATACTCTAATACAAGCAAGGTATATTATATATTTTTGGATGTAAAACAGACCTCAAAAGTTTTTCTTCTAAATTTGCAAATAACATAATTATTCAGTGTTTGAAATAATATCTAAATATGTCTCTATGCTAGGAAAAAATCTTATTTTGTTACAATCCTATATTGGAATCCTACATAATTTAAAATTGGTCCTAAGGAGTTCAAAGCAAAAGAGATCACATGCTTCATTATAAACTTGTGGTTTTCCCTTGTATCCAC
Organism: Neoaliturus tenellus; assembly: GCA_030545055.2. Lineage (NCBI taxonomy): Eukaryota > Metazoa > Arthropoda > Insecta > Hemiptera > Cicadellidae > Neoaliturus > Neoaliturus tenellus. The sequence goes on from CM061531.1 coordinate 114,978,848, forward strand.
TTAACTAAGTTGCTGAATCATGATACTAGAATAAAAAATTATCAGTTTTAAATCATACTTATACTGGCGGTTATGGATATTTAGATAAATAAAAGTAAATTAGAAGGACAAAACAACTGAGCAATTTGTAGAATTATAATTAAAATTTTTAAAAAATCAGTCTATGGGTTTTGTGACATAATATGTGTTAATTCATATTCGGTTAATTCATTTTCAGTAATTTGCTATAGTCCCTCATCTTTTTTCTCATATTTTTTCTAGTTTTATAATGATAACGTTGCGGTTGTTGACAGAGGGGATGAAGTGGAGGCGGCCAAGATTATTCAGCAGCTGCAGGAGTTGGAGGAGCGAGCCGCGGAGCTGGACAAGATGCGGACCTCAACCATCTCCAGCATCAGCTACATCAACGACCGCAACCGCAAGCGGAACGTCGAGGAGGCCGAGAAGGCCATCATGGTCAGGACTGTTGTTTGCATTTTATAAAGTTCGTTCAAAATTAATGTGCGGTTACGGAAAAAAATGAATTACGGATTTCTCCCCAATTTTTTCTGTTCCTCCTTCTCATGTTTAATTTCTCATGTCACTTGAAATTCTTTTCTTTTTCATAAATAATTATTTTGACGCATGATATGTAAAGAGAAGCGCTTTATGAGCTGAACCTTTTAAGAGGTGTCCGGTGATTCCATATCCTACCAATTTTAATAGAAGTATTTGGTGATTGACACAGTAAAATGCCTTCTGGAAGTCCAAATAGATGCTGTCAACTTGAAATCCCTTTGATACATTGGATATTTAGAATTTATGGCAGATTACTAGACTTGCGGTGGTAGATCTGCCAGTATAAAAACCCATGCTGATGGGAGGGGATAAGGTCGTCAAAAGGGTTGTTGATTTTGTCTTAGATGAGACTCCCAAATATTCCCTCATCTACTCGCGGAAGTTTTGTGACAATGAAAGTCAGAGTTTATGTTCTTGATGATAATAATTGGTTTTAAAAGGCTAAATCTTGCTATTTTAACATTAAATAAGAGAAATATCACAAAACCATACGATTTTGCACATTTAGGTAATAATCAATGTCGAATACAAAGACCTCAAGTATCAACGATTCATCAATACCGCCGGTATCTTCGAATCCAGAATCGAGATTAGCCCATTATTAGTAAAACTCATTACATAGAGGAATTTGATATATTGAGGATAAAACTTCCAATATAATAGGCTATTTTTTTAAATCCTGACAATATGATGCACCATTTTTGAGAGTGAGGGAAAGCTGTGGTTAATGGTCATGGATATTGAGGATAAATTTTCAGTGGACTCCCTGGTATGTTGTGTACAAATCAACCAAAGCCGATAAATCATGTGAACTGAGCCCTACAGTTGAAAACTGTAATGTAAGATTGCACGGCTGCTGCCACTTCCAAATGATATGCTAACTTTCAACAATTCGGGAGTCTAGTTTAATGCTCATCTGATGGCTCAACGGGGTAGTGACCTTTCACCAGGCTCTGACTTTTCTGAGGATTAGTCCAATTGTTTTCAGATTTGGCAAAAACCTTTCTTTGGGTAAATAACTGGCTAAAATATTTTAAACTACTTACAAACTTTTTTAGGCTTTTTACAAACTTTTGTTAATATTTTTTGTTAAATCATATTCAATGTTTTTTACAATCAAGATAAAGCAAATAGTTTTGTTGAAAATTAGTGGAGTTTTGGATGTATCAAAAAATTTAATCTATAGTGTTTTTTTTTCAAGTTATATTTAAAGTAGTTAAACGTTTTTCTGTGTTACTTTAACTTTGCCATTCAGATTTCCATTTTGTATAAGCTCTTATTACAAAAATATAATGTTTTTTTTTTAATCCTTCATAATTTTTTATGAATTCCGAAGAGTCATTTAAAAATTACTTCATTCTGTTAATACATAAAAAAGAAATAAAATGTGCAAGTTTAAAGATTTTCAAATTTAGGAACTGTCTTAGAATATTATGTTTTTGTCAGTCATGGGTGGAGCGTTTTCTTGCTCGGTTTTTTCCTCAAGTCAAAAAATAGGTTGTTTAAGTGGATGGATTATTAATTAATCGTAATATGTGTGTGATTTTCTGTGTTTATCTCTATGACTGTCATTTTTTGTTAGAGACACATGTAAGATTACTCCACCGATATGCCACACAAAGACAGTTATATCTTTCAGTTCTCTTCTCCTGGTTGGTTTGGAAATGATTCCGTCATTCTTTTTCTAAAAAAATATCCTAATTTATACATACCATTTGTATGTAAGCCAAAACACTTCTTGCTGTGTGATATTAGAAGTTACTCTCCTGAGTAGGCCTACTAAAGTTTACTCTATTAGAAAAAAGAGCATTGCTGTTACCTTTGCCAGTTTGGATTTATAATTTCTCTTATTTCTTATCACATGTAATTCAACATTATCTATATTATTGGTAAATCAAGCGTTTTATTGTTTGATGTAACCTAACAAATCATCAACTTTTGTTTTGCAGGAGGAAGTTAAAGCTAATAAAGGCAAGAAAGTGGACGACCCATTTACGAGACGAAGTACCAAACCCACGATGGTGTTCAAAGCGCCGGATGCCCAGCCCCCACCTCCCCCAGCTCCTGATGTGGTGAGTTATGAAACTTGAATAGTGTACAAAATTATGACTGCATTTTTGTCTAAAATTATTCTAGTCTCACTCTTACCGATGCTCACTTAATACTATGGATTTTTAAGAATTTCAATGACTTGTCCTACACACAATAGTTCAAAAATACATATCCTGTATAGACAGCTCTTTTTTTGGTTTACATGGAAATCAATTCTAAAATCAAATGTGTATAATGTAATCTCTACAGGGTGTCCCAAAACTACTACAGTAGAACCTCGATAGTTCGACACTTTGTGGACACTTTGTTTGACACTTTGTTAAGCCTAACAGATATACACTTATTTTAAGCTGATTATAGCAGATTAGTGTATTAATCCATTTGAAACCTGGTTATCTCCACTACTGCCCAGGTTTGCCATGGGGTGTTGTAAACTAATTCGGGATACAGAACTGATTCTCAAAATATAACTAACATCACTGTCAGAGTGGACACTGACACCGGGAGTTGTGTGGGTTGCAGGCTTCCAAGGAGAACATCGAGAGTCCTGCCAAGCAAGTGCCCGAGCCCAACAGCAGGGTGGAGCCCAGGACCACCGCGCCCGAGGGCAAACCCAAGACTGAGGACCTCTTCCTGGCCCACGACTTTGATATCAAAATCGACCTCGAGGTGCCTTTACCAAGTGAGTCGAAAACAAATTGTTGTAAATATATGGGTTGATTTTATCATAATATTCAATATAATCCCAGGAACCAGAGTTGACTTCATTATCGAGTTAAAATTAGCACAAGAAAACCAAGTAACACGGTTTTCATTATAAATTATAAATAAGACAAATTCCTTATCATTATAAATAAGATTATCAGGGTGTCCACGCAACGGGAATGGCGGGAAATGCTGGAATTATACGGGAATTTTTGCCAGCATGAAAATGCAAGAATTATACGGGAATTTTGAGAAAATGTGTGATTTTTTATTTAAGATTTCAATTTAACATCAGGTGGTTTACATACTTTTTTTTGTAAAGAGTCTCTTATCTTAACCTTGCGATTAGAATTTATCCAAAACTGATCAAATACGTAATTCTAAAAAAAATATAGTGTTAACTTGATATGGTTCAATCCGGTAAAATTCGTAAATATTTATGGAAGATAAGACGACAACAAAGGGGGAAAGGAATGCTAGCGAGGGGAGGAGAACAATAGAAGCAACAGGAAACGGCATTGACTGCTGGGATGAGTCCAAAGTTCATGTTTGTTTTTGTTTACTATTTTCATGGCCTGCATCATGAACAATACTTCGCTTTCAGCACAGGACTGTTCGACATCATCTATGGGTGCAAAATGATCAAACAAAATGACAAAGAAATTACAATAAAAAGTTGTACGTTTTCATTTATTTTTAAAGTTTTGGGGCTATAAATTATTTTTAGTTATGTACTTAGTACCAGGTTTACCGAGCCTTGCTCGTTGGTTTTAATTAACTTTTGTTACATTGTCATAAGCTGTTTAATTTAAACCAACAACCAACTCTTAACATTTAACAGCTGTTTAAAAAGACTGCTTAAAATTATGTGCCTTTATTTTTGTTTACCTTTCGTTGTTATTTCGTTACCAAAATAACAACCCGCAAGACCAATGTTAAAAATTACGATTTTAAAACTTAAATTTAGACCAAATTTGATTTTTCTTGGGATTGAGGCTGTTTCTAAATTTATTTTTGGGCCAAAACACTCTTAAATGCAAAGTTTAAGCCAAATCTACCAGCTAGATTTCGAGATCGTGGAACACACATCCCTTCAGACATTGCTCGTGTTATAGTACCGGTATAGGATTGTAGTGATTGCTGTTGAACTTAATATTTTTTGCTCTCAATACAACATTCTAAGATTTTAAATAAATAAAAATAGTATAGGCCAGGTTGTTTTATTTCACCGTGGTGTCTATTATAATGATTATCGATTGCTCGATCCAGACATCTTTCGGCACGCGAAATAATGAAATATTAATACTGTGGAATGTTTCTAAGACGTGTATTTATTTAATCAGAATCTTCTTTTTTTAAAGAGTAAATATATTGTTTGAACAGTTTTAGCATCGTCTGCTTTGCAATGTTACTAAGTTCGTGAAATTGTACATTTAAATTGATATCAGAAAGCATAAACATTTTGTAATTTGTGCTTGTGTTTTTTGAGATCTATTTTTTAGTAGAGCAATCACTACTTTAAAACGCATTACGAAGTTTATATTTAGGCTCGGTATTTTGGCGATTTTTACTGCAGTTAAATTGTTTTAAATACACACATCATCATAATAATCTAGTTTGTTATCTGCCCTTCTATTGTTTAAGTTGGATAGTTTAATTTACTACCGTAGAACCTCGATAGTTTGACTATTTGTGGACTTAGAGAGTGTCGAACTACCGAAAAGTCGAACTATAGGGAGTATATGGCAAGTATTATTACAGGGAGCATAAAAAATTATGAGTTGAATTTAGAAAACACTAAATTTTAATGAAAACATCATCTTGATTGAACTATAACGTAGTAAAAATTAAAACCTTTCACCATTTTGTTTTTATTTTCACTTTTTCACTTCCCAACATGGACATTATCGGTCGTTACTGACATGCTATGTAGTCAAGGACCGTGTCGAACTATAAGGAGTGTCGAACTACCGAGAGTCAAACTATCGAGGTTCTACTGTAATAATTTTTTTTTTAACTGTCAGAGTTCATTGCGATCTATACCTAATTTCCGCCATTTAGAAATTCCTAGATAGTATCAGTTTCAAGGACAAGGAATTGCTCGGGGTTGAGGGGGGAGGGAGGTGTGCGATCATGTGCCTGGAGGGAGGGGTGGAGGGTGGAAACCGGTTTTTGACACAAGTGTTTTTGATTGGCGTGTTGTTCGTCAATCGTCATGACAAGAGACGCGATGCGCTTCCTCCTGTTGTGATATTCTCCAAGCCTCAATTGATGAACAGCAATAACTTTTTTAATGAATTTTTATCACCTTTTTTACTATAGGCTATATGACAAAATGTCGGTATAAACCGGTGGGAAAAACGTGAATTATCGGCGGGAAATTTGTGAATTTAATTTTGTGGACACCCTGATTTAAATACTAGTTTGAAAGTCATAATCCATGAATTTTGATTATTTTAAACTGGTCACACAATAAAGCAACAACCTCTTGAAATTTGTGAAAGCTCCTTGCTATCAATGTAGTTTTTCTCTTCAGTAAGAATAATTTAAATTGAGAGAACTTGGCTAGTTATGGAGTTCTTGGAGGCTGTATTTTTATTTTTCCCCACTATCTATTTTTTTATTGTATCCATTTAGGCTATGGTAATACTCTCAAAATTTTTACTCTGAACCTTTTCATAATGTTTGGGAGTCATAAACATCAATTTTAAGTGTTTAGATAAATTTATAATACCTTTGCAGTGCACGCCTTATTACATAAGTAATTATGTTGTAAAACACTTAATCTCTGCCTTCCAAGAGCCTCTTAGGCTCTTGGGGTATCAGTAGTTTCACTTTGTAAAATCAACTAAAAAGCCATAACAAATTCTAAACATACCCTACTTTGTTAATGTTTTTTTCACTCTGTTTTTAAGTTATAATTACAATACTGAATACTCTGTGTAAAACAATACCTTATTTTCCAGATAATCCGGTTAGTATAACTCCAAAGCCTTCAAACACAATGAAGGACAGTGGGCCCCGGAGATCGTTGAATTTAGAAGACTACAAAAAGAAAAGAGGACTTATTTGAAAGAGGAAGTTTACCTATGGACTTTTAATTGAAATTGTAACATATTATATAAAGCTTTTATGTTAGATAATTTTATTTTTTAGAAGAGCGCTAACCGAAAATAAAGTTTTTAATTACCAAAGAGAACTTATGTGTTGAAGTTGTATGGATTGGTTGTATACTCAGCCTCCATAAAATTATATAAACAAGTGAAATAAGCTGTAGGCGGATCAAAAAACAAACAAGTAGCTTTTTCTCTTATGCCGGCAAATCGGCAGTGGTGCCAATCCACCTTAGATAAGCATGAAACGTCATTGTTAACATGTTACTGTGATCATAATTTCCATATGGAGGGAATTGGCACCACTGCTTTGTTTGTTTTCAAATATGGCAGAGAAGCGGACCATTTTCAAGCACACAGTGCGTTCCAGTTCCAAATGATAATCAATAGCATGTGAGTGTATTGTGGACGGACATAGTTATCGTCCCCCATTTGAATGAACGAGTACCAGAACATTTGTTTTGTCGGCCAAATTATTGTTAGATGTACCAAATCATTTACTGCTAAAATCCTCCAACCAAATTATTAATTGTATTAAGAGTAATTCCCTTTCGGATGATTGCTTTATAGTTTGTGAAAAGATGTCATACAACTGATTTTTGGCTGATGTTTTATTTCATTCATGGAAATAAAAAAAGTGGGCATAATTTGTTATGTATTCAACAATTGGTTTGCTTGTTACCAACCTGTACTATGGAACGGGTTTTCTAATCCATATAATTAATTACCGTGGCCCTCTTGTGGAAGACAAACAGATAGTTCAACAATAAATTCGTTGTCGTTCAAGTTCAAGAATTTATTGTCGTATTTTTCACAAACGTGAGATAACTGAGTGTGGAATTAAAAAAAAATTGGAATTCTGTATAATACAAATATTCTTATGTTCTATTTCCTGATTAATTTTTGGCGTGCACGTTATCTCTTCCTATAACCATCCACAAATTCGTCCATTATACACCTACAGCACATCTAAAAGTAGTCTAATTTGTGGGTTTTTAATTTTTATATTTTTTAAAATCTTAATTTATGTTTCTGATTATCAGAACCCCCTGCATTGATTTTCATCCCATTAAACTACCTTACATCTCTAAATTGCCAATAATAGCGATTCACAAGAAATTCGATCTTCAACTGTGATGTGACGTGAGTGTGAAAGGTTAAGAGGATTTGATAAAAAATAAAACCAAAGAAATGAATTAAATTAAACTAGGAGTACAGTTATTCTACATGAGTGGGGGATGAATGGACTAACGATGGGCAACTCGAAATTTAAGTTTTTTTCTAACACACGTTTTTTTTAGATGTGTAATATGCTACACTTTATTTTTGACAAAGAACTCCTACAGTTTTCAATCGATTTTTATGTCACTGGAGAGCCTTTTAGAGCCTTGTGTGAAGTTGTTTCTAAAATAAATGGGTACATATCCATTACAATGTAAGGGCCCTACAAATTCTTAGGCCGGTTCCTACGTGGGCGACAGATGCGACGCGACGAGAGCGACAAAATTTCAAACAAATGTAAAAGCATTGGAGCGTTCTTAGTGGGCGACAGGAGCGACAGAAATTTACAATGTATAACATTATGGCGATGCAAGATTGTCGCTGGCGTCGCTTCTGTCACTCTCGTCGCGTCGCATCTGTCGCCCACGTAGGAACCGGCCTTAAAGTTTGGTATTTCCATATTTTATTAACATTAGAAGTAAAAACTAATTTTCAAGTTTTACAGCTGTTAAGAGTAAACACAGAAAAACATTGAAAGGGAAGCATCAATATAATTATTTATACCTTGGTGGTTATATTAAATCACGGAGCATACAATGGTTAACAACTGCAAGTGAGTCAATGACAAAAATGCGAAGAAAGATTGTGATCGTTGCACAAATTTTTTAATAATTCGAGTGATAAAAAATTCTCAAATATTGGAATAATTATGAACAACATGAAATTATGTAATTTTAACTTTCTTAATGGAATTGCATGAAGAATCAGAAAATGCCTGATATTTTCATTAGAACGTGTTTCCTTTGATTTTAAAATGATACCCAGATGACGCCAAAGAATGAAGACGATATATTAATTATTATGGACAGTGCTAAATTTCAGCTGGAGCACACTGGAGCAGAACTCCGGTTATCTCCAACTTGTTTTATTTTAAATTATATATCAAATTCAACACGGTTTATATGATTTTTTACAACTAAATTCAACATAACGTCGCCTAAGAAACAACACCGCCTAAGTGACAAAATGCAAACTTTTCAGGAGAGCCAAAAAACTCGCGAGGGATATAGGCGGTGTTGTATAACATGAAGAGTACGATATAACTCCGCCTATCTCCAAAAAACACTTTAAGCTATTAATTTGACTCTTAAAATGTTTGTTTTATAACCAAGACGATAACTAACACCATCTATGATCTTTTAAAATTCAATGGAAATTAATCAAAACGGTAAATAATTTTTACCTTATGCAGAGTGACATCCATCTCTTGTTGACTACCATGCCAGAACAAAATTGGTTGAAGTGGACATTGGCGGTATTTTTTTAGTTAGTGAGATAGGCGGTGTTAGAAGAATCACGATAGCAGCGAATTCTGTTGGATTTTCACTAAACTACGTCGCCAGGACGTGTAAAATGCATACGTTTCCATAGAGATACAAAAATCTCAATTTTGCCAAAAATGTCACTTTGGCGGTGTTGTTTCTTAAGCGACGATAAATAACAATTTTTTTGTCGTGATACGTGTTAGTTGCACAGTACAAATTACACATTTTGTAACTTTTAACCTTATTCAGGCCCCTTGCCACTTGTCCTCTCTCGGTTCTGTTCTGGTTGTTCCGGAAATTCCTCGTTGGACTTCTTTTATAGGGGCAGTGAAAAATGAAGCAAAGTGCAATATGACGAAGACAGTAATGTTTTGTGGAATTGTTTTAAATAATCAAGCAGACCTCAATCCTTTACTTATAATAGACTTTTGAACAATCATAGTAGGCCTACATTTAGTAATTTAATAATTTCCTTCATTTACAAATGTTAACATTTTGAGTCTATTAATTTATTACTCACAAGATTTTATGTAGCCCAGCTAGCTTAGCGTACTGTTGTTTAGCTGAAAAATGGAAATAAATAATTACTAAACTATAAAAATATTTTGGCCTAATGATTTATTCAAACCTGATACCGAACAAAATACTGTATTGTATAAAACTTAATCAGTAATGATAAGCATGTGCCAATTCAAGTATGGTTTAAAAGAAATACAGGGTGGAACCCGGACCCTTGTTTCAATGGGGGGTATTCCTTTTATCAATATCCAAACTAAATTGCTTGATTTCGAGCATTGTGTACAGTAGTAAAATAAAACAAATGTTAATAATGTATTAAGACACTCAAATAAATTAGTACACATACTAAAATTTGCAAAATTTGGACTTTTACTCATTTATGGCATAAATTAAAAGTTGTATAAGGAAATAAGTACCATAGCTTTAAACTACTAAAACTACTTGCTGTACAAAGGGATAAGCTATTTATGACTGGATCTGTAACAACTTTAATTATTTATTATCATTACTAAATTAGAACCTCTTTTTATTTTTACTAGCACTAGCCAAAACATTTGTAAGTTATTTTTTTAGATAACAAATTGTATTTTGAGTCGTATTACAATGAGAAGTAAATAGTTTTCAAACCATTACTGTGTGCCGGGCCATAGACAATGGTTGTTAACAAGCAACTCAAGTCTAAAAATTACACATAAAATCTACCTCGAAGTCAATCGAAAACTTTCTTTGAAAGTTATCTTTGGAGATTGAAATCTGGTTTCATCAATACGGTGATGCTGCGACACTCATGGTTGAGGATTTTACGCTTCTTGGATCCGTTCATCCAATTATAACAAACAGTTGAATTAACAATGTTGATAAATTTTGCAAGTATGCTTCTTTTTAAGGGTGAAGGGGGTTGAGATAAGGCAAAATTCCATTGGACATTACTTGCAGAGCGTATAGGACCTCTCGTTCAAAAGTTACAACGAAAATAGAAAAAAACTTACCTGTTCAGGTTATTAATTTCAACCCTTTTTATGATTTTTTTTTTTTTTTGGGGGGGGGGGGAAGGTTGGAATGGAAAATTGCCACTTTTCCGACTTTTCTTGGGGGTTTCAGGACAAAAGTCACCTATATGCCAAATTTCAAATTTCTAGCTCAATTGGGGGTGGTCTAGAATTTTGATTCTTGTGAGTGAGTGAGTCAGTTACACATAGTCTATTTATTGTGTAGTGAATCTTTTTACAGAGTAGTACAATTTTGTCAACATTCATAACATTTTATATCAATAATAGCAAAGAGTTGGACAAACCTTTGGTTTTGTTAGTGAATTTTTGTCTTTGCAATTTTCTTAATTTATTTTTAATCATACTTATCTTTTCATAATATTTTTAACTTAGCCTGACATTTGAAAGAAATCCTCAATCAAGTAAGTGTATCATCCGAAACTAAAACCTTAACCTTACTTTTTATTAGATTTTTACCTTCTAACCTATTGTCATCTAAAATATATACTCTAACATGAATAAACTTCCCATAGCATTCTGAAGGCGTGTTTGAAATCAATACAATAGCGCTATCTTCCAAGGAAAACATGAAGTACAAGTGACATTGATAGGTAAATCAGGACTACCTTTCTTCATAACCAAAGATGAATCATGTTTAACCGAGGATTCTGTTAGTATTTTAATAATGTGTTTTTTGCATTACTGTAAAATTGCCAAAGCCTAAATAAATAAAAACTGTAATCCTGAACAATTACAACATTGAATACAGAGGCCCTGGCGCAGCAAACATAAAACTTCCAAATTTTAAATTTTGGTATCTAACAGAGAATATATTGGATGAGAAGTTTATTCTCGTTATGCCTAGTGTATATTTTGTGTACTGTAGCATTGACTATATTATAGTCAATGGTCCGGTATCTCAATTTGATTTACATTTAAGCTGATGATGTTAGGGAAATGTTTATTAGTATTGAATAAATAAAAAAGTTTTGTACTTCTTTATATTCTGTGTCAAGATGTTTACATTTTTATTTAATTGAGCTCTAATGAAACAATGTGGAATGTAAATTGTACATACATACAAAGAAAAAGAAGTCTTCTATTTGTAACTAAAGCTATATTTTTGGTTAGTGCCATTTTTACAAACTGATCGTGAATTTGTAAATAAAGGATTGTGTCTTTTATATCTTAACAGTATCAATTTAAGGATATTTATTAAGGAAGTATTGTTGGTTTTACCTTTATTTTTGTAATTTATTAAAAGAATTTCTCTCTTTGATTTATGTGTTTTTCTGTTAAGTTATTTATTTGTAATAGATTTTGTCCCTGAAGAACAAGTTGTATTAAAGTAAGATTATATTTGATCCCCGTGTGTTATTTTTACATCCAGAACGGTATCAGAAAACTGACACAAACTTTCTCCCAGCAATGAATGGTAAAAATCCTATATTAAGGATTGGTTCCTATATTATAATCTACACAAGGTTCTCAACAGAACAGAAAAGATCTTCATGTGTCAAACAATTCAAATTGATTTTACTTACGTAAAACAGCCTGAAGGTGTCAAAAATCCTTTTTATTTATGCAGGACATGTTTCGGGCAAATGACTGCCCATCTTCAGCTGCTAAAAGGTCCTAAGCTAAGCACATAATGCACATTGTTCAATGTTTGTCAAAAATTAAAAGTACATAAACAAATGATACATCTATTTACACTGCTGGTACCACGACACATCGCGTACGCATCAACGAACGATCGCACTAATTATTACTTAACCGGTCGGAGTCTGTAGGCCTACTGGAGTTGGTTTCGGAGGAGGAGGGCAAGGTCCTACGTCACTTATCAGCTGATGGACAGTTGTTCCAATGCTGTTATCTAGGCTATTGAAAAGCTGATATGTGATTTTCTCCGAAAACTCTTCCTTTTTATTTAATAACTGCTCCTTTCCAAACTGTAGTATATTTTTATAGATGAACAGTTCCTCCCAAACCTGGGCTTTATTTTTTTGGTTGCAAAACTTTAAGACGCTTAGTGATTTATCAAAATTTATTTTGTGGGTAACATTGTCTTTCAGGTGTTGGGCAACTTTGGAAGTAGGATTATTTTGTTTTGTAGCATTGTGCTCTTTATCAGAAAACGACGTGTTAGTGTACCCTACATACTTTTCATTACGGATTAAAATTACTTTTTTTATACGGATTTTTATTACTTGTAATAAAAAGTATGTAGGGTACACTAACAGGTCGTTTTCTGATAGATTTAAAGAGCACAATGCTACAAAACAAAATAATCCTACTTCCAAAGTTGCCCAACACCTGAAAGACAATGTTACCCACAAAATAAATTTTGATAAATCACTTAGCGTCTTAAAGTTTTGCAACCAAAAAAATAAAGCCCAGGTTTGGGAGGAACTGTTCATCTATAAAAATATACTACAGTTTGGAAAGGAGCAGTTATTAAATAAAAAGGAAGAGTTTTCGGAGAAAATCACATATCAGCTTTTCAATAGCCTAGATAACAGCATTGGAACTAACAACTGTCCATCAGCTGATAAGTGACGTAGGACCTTGCCCTCCTCCTCCGAAACCAACTCCAGTAGGCCTACAGACTCCGACCGGTTAAGTAATAATTAGTGCGATCGTTCGTTGACGCGTACGCGATGTGTCGTGGTACCAGCAGTGTAAATAGATGTATCATTTGTGTATGTACTTTTAATTTTTGACAAACATTGAACAATGTGCGTTATGTGCTTAGCTTAGGACCTTTTAGCAGCTGAAGATGGGCAGTCATTTGCCCGAAACATGTCCTGCATAAATAAAAAGGATTTTTGACACCTTCAGGCTGTTTTACGTAAGTAAAATCAATTTGAATTGTTTTACAATCGTAGGTGTCAAGGCTGATTAGAGATTGCTTCATGTGTCACATTTGAGAGAATGTTGTCTATTTTTATCTGTAGAATATCCTTCAAATTTACATTTGTCCTTACAGTTGGGCCCTGAAGCCTTTTTGGGCCAATTCTATTCTTATTGAAGACCATCTTCTATATATTAATAGGTAAGCATGTTTCCTTTTCTCTTTTTAGCGAATTTCCCAATAGGGAATACGCTATTACCGTAGAAGCCATGGTAAGACCTAAACTCAGGACCACTTTACTTTTTTATTTTGAGGTCCCCAGAAACCAAAAACCCCATTCGTTCATTTTCATATATATGTAATCAAAGAAGAATGCCTATAGGCTAATTTATTTTAATAAAAAACCAAAACTTACAAAAATTTATGTATACATGGTGGAAAAAGTCTGGAAAGGATTTAATATTTTTAAAAGTATTTAAGAGGTGCTAAAGGGTCAGTCTTAGCGGACGTTGCTGAAACTATGGAACGCATTTTGTTCCGTTCTAGTCAACTGAGCTGTGACGCGGCTGACGGAGAGATGTAGTTCGACAACTGGTGTCACTACCTCCATTCATGTTTTCCCGTGTCTCTCTAGTCCGCCTCTGCCTATCTTCTCCTTCCGTGTACAGATAACATGGAATATCTTGGCCTCTGACATACTTCACTACTGGATTCAAATTTATAAACAAATGGGACTAAAACAGTCTACAACTTTGTCGTTTTACTGAAATTAATTGTTTTAACTGGAAAATGTTTTCACAGGTGTTAGTTATTCCGTTTTAGTTATGTGTACTGCCCACCCTCTGAGGATCACGCAATGTGTTGTTGTCACGTGCTAAGTTAAAGGGTTTTTAAAGGCTTTAATTTTATTGAAATGACGAAACAAATTAGCCTACGACCACATTACAATTCATTTATTTACTCCCGTTATTTTATTACACGATTAAAATTAAAAATTGTAATTTTGAAATACTTCAGATAGTTGCTTGAAGCTCCAACGTACTTTAAGTGCTTATTTTTAAGGTGGGTATGACTAATCGGCGAGTGTGATTTTTTATTTATAAAACAATCAAATACACATTTTGATTTCGTAAATTTAACTGAACGCTTTTTATCTTGTTTAAGTTGTATTTAAAACAAAAATAATTTTTCTATCCTATTATGTTACCGTAATGAATTCTGAATATAAATTACGTTCACGCAATTTAGTCTTCAAAAGAAGTAACAATATGGGCCTAGTAAAGAATATTATTCCAAGTCCATAAACCATAAAATTTAGTTTAAAACTGGTGACATAATGAAAATAAAATAAAGTCTAATATATATATCCGTGTCCGGAGGTCACCACATTAAATATTTTTTAACCAGAAATTAGCAACATATCTAGCCTTGTCATTCGCTAAAACTAAGTCTTGCACAGTACAGGTGACTCCCATCATCGAGCACCTCAGCAGATGATCGTGGGTTTGCTGTTCACCACAGTCACTTATGTCAACTTCAGAGTAGCCCCAATCCCTAAGGTTATGTCTGCACCTTGATACGGTTCTCAGGCGATTTAGGGCTTTCCAAGAACAGTACGGCATATCACCCCCGTTAGCAAGTCCTTCGTGAGGCTCAAAAACTGCCCGCTCTGGGAGTGAATCTCTCTCCATAGAGAGAGCCTACGGGTTTCCTCTCTGGTGGACAGAGGTCTCGTTTTTTGGAGGAATGGCTTCCTCGATGTGAGTCGTGTTGCTGCAGGGGCATGATTGAAAAGAGGATGCCTTTCATTGTTTGCCTGTTTTGCTCTTTCTTTTTCTGCAATTACTTTTCTCCTGATGTTGAGTGGGGCAATGCCAGCCAAAGGGTACATTTGATGGACAGGAGTTGGCTTCAAGCAACCAGTGACAATGCGGACCGTATCATTTAAGGCTATGTCGACTTCCTTGGCATGAACTGACCTTTCCCACACTGGAGCTGCGTATTCTCTAGCTGCAAAGCAAAGTGCCAAAGCTGTTGATCGAAGAACTTCTGGGTGTGCTCCCCATGCTGTCCCAGTAAGCTTACGAACAATACAGTTCCTAGCATTTACTTTCCCTTTTAGCTCCTGACAATGTTTTTTAAATGTCAGAGTTCGGTCCAACTTTACACCTAGATACTTTGGACTCTCACAATGCTCAAGATGCACATTTTGCCAGATTACCCTAAGGTTCCTTCTTGCTTCCCGATTACTAAGGTGAAAACAGCACACTTGAGTTTTCTCTGGGTTAGGTTTTAGGTGGTTATCTTTGTAAAATTCAGATAGTTCACCCAGGGCCGCTTTAAGTTTGCTTTCAACTTGTTCAAAACTCTTTTCTTGGGCCAAAACCGCAGTATCATCGGCGTATATAAAACTTCGGGTATAATCCGGAATTGGTTGGTCATTCGTGTATACATTGTACAGGAGAGGGATTAGCACACTCCCCTGGGGAAGTCCATTTTTCTGGTTTCTCCAACGACTTTTTTTTCCATTAAGGGAAACGAAAAATCTCCTGTTTTGGAGCAGACCTCTTACAATTCTCGTTAGGTTGTGGTCTTTTGTAAGATTGTAGAGCTTATACAGGAGCCTTCTGTGGTTCACTGTGTTATACGCAGCTGTTAGGTCAATAAATGCTGCTCCAGTTATAAGCCCTTTCTCATAACCATCTTCAATGTGTTGAGTCAGGTTTAAGACTTGACTGCCACATGACTTACCTGATCTAAATCCAGCTTGTTCAGGGATAAGCTTATCGTCAATATTAGGTCCGATTCGATCCAATATCATCCGCTCATAAACCTTATACAGGTGGCAAAGTAAGGATACAGGCCGAAAGTTCTTTGGCTCGGTTGGTTCTTTTCCAGGCTTTAATAAGGCTACTACCTGAGATTTTCTCCACAGCTTTGGTATCTCTCCTGATTCAGCACATTTATTAATCAGCTTTAATACCCAACCAATCGTGACTGGTCCGAAGTTCTTAATTTGCTCATTTCTTATGTCATCAAGACCAGCTGCCTTGTTTAGCTTGAGATTCTTGATTACGTTGTCTAACTCGTCAGCATTGAAAGGAGGGTTCAGAAAATCAGTCTCTACCTCCAATGATCGTTCTATTTTGACATGTTGCTTTTTGCCCGTAGGCTTTCCGTTGAGGAGCAAATTGTGTGCTACTTGA
Organism: Neoaliturus tenellus; assembly: GCA_030545055.2. Lineage (NCBI taxonomy): Eukaryota > Metazoa > Arthropoda > Insecta > Hemiptera > Cicadellidae > Neoaliturus > Neoaliturus tenellus. The sequence continues at coordinate 114,995,390 of CM061531.1, forward strand.
TTGGCAGAAATAGGTGTTGGTCCCACAGGAGGACTTTTGGGGTCATTGCTTAAATTTTTCACCAACTTCCAAGCTTTTCTGCTATTCTGCTTCATATCGAGACTATCCAAGAGACTGACCCACTTTTCTCTTCTTCCTGATTCTATTTTTTGCATGAGATCTTCGCCTAGTATCATAGTCTCATTTGAAAAAGGATCCTCGTCAAAGTTCATTTTATATGCTTCAAAAAGCTCTTTTGAATCAGAATCTAGGCCAGGCACATATTGCTCTCGACATCCTCGGGGTATGTACTTTCTGGACACTTCCTTTACGAGTTTAACAAACTTATCGTACTCTTTTGGGCTAGCCTCAAGTTTACTGACCCTAATGTCTAATTCTTCGGCAAACATTTCCCATCTTGCTTTTTTGAAGTTAAAACGTCTTTTAAAGGGAACTGTTTCTGCGGCAATTTAACATGTGATATGGTACAGACAACTGGCCTATGCTGAGTTTTCGGAATTGGGTCTCCTATTGCTTTAATTGTTTGTCGAGCAATATTTTCACTGACAAAGATGTTATCCGGGTTGTACCCCCTACGCCAGCGCCCACTATAAAAAGAATGTTTAAGTTTTGGATCGTGAATCAGCACAAGACCCTCATTCTCAGCCCAGGTTTCCAGGAGCTCCCCATTACGATCAGTTTCACAATATCCCCATAAGATACTATGGCAGTTAAAGTCACCAAGGACTATCTTATTGTTCTTAGCTCCAAAGTTATGAGGGGGCTCAAAAATGAAATCTACATTTGGAGGTTTGTACACTGATGTAACTGAGCAGGATGTTAAATCAACTGTTAGAATCTCAACATCGTTGATATCTGTCACATGACTTGATGTCACTACCAAATAAGTCCTGACAAAAACTGCACTGCCGTACTGGTCGTGGGGACGCTCTACAACAAGCTTCATTCCCTCTATCCTGGGTCTGTGGCTATTGATTCCTCGGTGCGTTTCTTGGATTGCGATGATGTCATACTCGTACTTTCTACACATTTCAGAGAGTATGATCTCTTTATCTCTCGATAGACCTTCAATATTAATAGAGGCTGTCACAAATGACCTTAAAAAGGGCCGTTTTCTCGAGACATCTATTTAAGATTTTGTGGTGTTTCCGGTGGTAGAAGGATTAGCCGCTGAAGTGTTGTTCAACGTTGCCCAGGGTACGCCCGATCGTAGAGTGTAGTGCGTGTTCTAGCGATCTTCGGAGAGGCTCCTTCAGTGTACCCACAATTTTGAAATATGATATTTTTGAAGCTAATTAATCATTTGAGTAAAATAAAATGAATTAATTACTTAAATTAGTAAGATTTGAAGAGAAGAATTTTTGTAGTTGTTGTTTTTGATATGATCAGCTGATTTCTAATAATAAATTTATAATAATTTATAAAGTCTAATAATAAACATTATGAACTTCAAAATGAGAAGAAGGATAAAAACACCCGTAGTTATCCCAAATTATTTATTTTAAATTAAGTGTGGGGCGTGTCCCCCATGTACTCCGTTTGAAGAGGGAAACTCGATACGATATTCCGTTTTCCCCAAACGTGTTAATTCAATCCCCGTGGATCTTATCCTTCGCCCGTCATTTATCTAAAAGGAAGCCAGCTTTGATGATTAATAATTATACTTGAATAATGAAATTTACTAATAAAATTGTTCCCCCAGTTAATTTAATACCAATTGTATATCGGACTTGACCTTATCTTGCTAATGTCTGAACATGCACGCTTCCTTCCATAACCTAATTTAATTGTCCCCAAATAATTACATGATTCTAATTTTGATTTTTATAATTACTAAACTGGATTAATATTTAACTTAGGATCCCCATACCCCGTTTCTCCCCTCAAATTGGTACCCTACCACATGGCGTTGTTATCTGATACCCGGTGTAGATGTGCGTGGGTCGGCGATCCGCAGTCAAGTCGCGGCGCCCGATGGCTCCAGGGACCGGCTGGCCTTCCGCGCATGCGCAGATCGCACTGTCTTTGTCTATTGTTACCTGACCAGTTGTTGAGTCCGAGTTTGAGGTTTGGGGAGAGACGCCACAAGTGCAGTGGTTTAATTTTGTTAGTGAACGTAGCAAACTAGCTCATCTGAAGGGCACAACAAATTCTTCAGGTTGGCATTGCAAAGAAAATTGGGCAACGGCTTTAAAATAAATATCAAGGGAACACAAATCTTCAAAACTCGAGTTCTGACGGGGTTGTAATTTTTCATACACGTTCCTCTTTGCTCATAGGTGCTCCCCAAGAAACGGTTTTGCAAAGTTCCTTTGGGACTCCGCTCCACAAAACTTTAAAGTTTCAATAAAATTCCTATGGAAGAATATTTATTTGCATTTTAAAGATATTTCACTATGTATGAAATTAAATCGCAACCGCCGGCGAAGCCGTGACTGCTATAACAACTTGTTTTATTATAGGCCTAATGGTGAATAAATGGCTTTATATTTCATCCATATTAATGTTACCTGATTAAATTTAGTGTGTAGCCTACATTCACAAAGAAAAGAGGGATAAAATATATTCTTGAAACACTCCTATGACAGAAAACCTAACTACTTTTACCAATTGTGTTTATAGTAAAATAAAACAAAAAATTGTATTATAAATTATCTGACTATCCAAGTCTACTGTGATAGATTTATACTACTAAAATTCACCATAAAAGAGTTTAGACCTTGACTGTTATTAATGTTAAGACACTAATAAATGTCCTGCATGAACCCCTCCATTAACAAATCTTGTAAATAAAGGCATTACATCCTTTGTTTACCAGAAGAGTCGCCACGGTTAGAGCGCTGCATATCAGAAGAAAACGCAAAACAAAAAATCACTTTAATTACAGAGGATGAGATTAAAAAGAGACGCCTGCGCCGAAGAACTGCAGGATTTGCAGTGTTTATGGGGAAGCGCTTGACATCTGCAAACAAAAATACAAATTTGCTTGTTATTTATTAAACTTCACTAAGCCTACAATTATTTTTGATAATATGAGTTTATCAATGACAACGGTGAATAGTGGTACGCCATCTTCGTCGACGTCACCACGCTCTCGTGCTAACCGCGCCTCCTCGACTGCCGCCTCCTCCATCTGCTGGGCTTCCGTGCGCTGCCATCCATCGGCTACCACAGCATGGTACTTCATATATGTTGGCTTACTCATGCATCTAATATCCATGGCAGGGGTGTATTTACATATGGGCTAAATGGGCTATAGCCCAAGGCGGCAGAATTCGGGAGGCGGCAAATTTTGAAAAAAAAAATGGCAATTTTTCAGCCCTTAAATTGAAAAATTCATATTTTTTTAGGCAGAAAATTTTTGGAAGAATTCTACAGAAAATTTGAGAATCGAAAGTGACTATTTTCTAAGCGAGATCATAATATCTTAGAGCAAGGCGTCTATCAATAGCTTTAAAGAGGAGATGGGAGCACTCAGCACTACGTTCATTTGTCTCAGTAGCAATCCACGCGTCGGCGCAACGCAAAGAAACCTCCCCCCCCCCCCCCACCCGTATATACATCCGCCGAGCTGCACCACCGCAGTGTATTAGAGGTGGGCGATTTCATCATCTATCATACACAATCTATGTTCCGTTACATAACCTAGGTTATGTGACAGTGATAATTGATACGTGATACGGTATTAGCAATCATCAAATGAGAGAGGCGCCGATAATTATACTTAGATAATTAATTGTATTTTTTAGTGCCTTTCTCCATTTTTATGCGATTGGCTTTTTTATAAATTTATAGTGAATGGTCCGGTCATAGCACTGGTCTTTTTACCTTTCATTATAAGATTCTAATATTAATTATTTACTCATTCTACATTATTTGTACATTGGAACCTTTGAAATTAATTGGCAAATTGGCATTGAGTACCGAAATGAGTAATGGTTTTAATGACGGGGATTCATATTATCAACAGATTCTTTGGTGTTTAAAATTTGATAAAAAATACACACTAAAATCATTTTTTATTTAGATTTTTCGTTAAATTTAACTTTTATTTCGTAATGAGAGAAGTCCCCATAATTTGAACAAATTGGGACCGGCCCTTGACCAAACTATTGACGCTTCAAACTTTAATGGGAAAACGCATAACTAGCCATAATTTATGGCGTAATAATGCACTTTATCGAATACTTCATTTCCAGTACTGTAGTACGCCTATTGAGTTTTGTATCTAGAATAAAATTTAAATCACTATGTAAATTTCGTATTGCTACACTCAGATGAGTCTCACCGGGGCCTACGATAACTAACGGGCCTGCATACATTTTTGGTCACGTGACCAGATGCGGCCGAATTTCAGCTGTCATCTCCATTTGAAAGCATTGCAATAGCCTGACTTGGCATCCGTTTTTACGTGTATTTTTAAATACACGTAAATGAAGTCATAAGTGTTGCATATCCTTCTAAACCTCATTAAATTACAAATTGAATGATACTAATAACGTTCCGCTTTGCAAAACTTAAAAGTCAATTTTTGGGTAAAAGAAAAACTGGAATTTCTCACATTGTAAGATGCATTGACTTTTTTCTAAACAGATTTCTTCCAATGCTTTTGAAGATATTTCTAGGAAGCAGACATGAAATAAACGTCTTAAATCAGTAGTTTGCCAGTTATAATTTTTATTTTTGATAAAACAAATTAAAATGTACCTTTTCGGTTCTAAATTTTTGTTATTTGCAACGAAATATACTCTTATGTAAACAGCTGATGAAAAATGTAAACAAAACTATAAACTAAATTAAGTTTTGACTATATCTCGTAATAAAAAATATCAGAAAAACTGTTAACTTTACAGAAATGGTATCATTTTGTTCCTTATTTAATCTAGATTAAAATATATAAGTCTTGTCTAGTAACCTACTATTTAATTCCTAAGAGGTGGGAAATAAGTGAAGGATGTCACGTTTTCACAATGTTATCTTATGGAAACTTGTGCTGCAGATCGGCCGCAAATAGTCACGTGACTTTGGTGGTGGGGGGAAATATGCAGGCCCGTTAGTTTTCGTAGGCCCCGGTCTCACCAACCTACAAAAATCTTCTGGGAACTGAGGTCACAGTATTCCACCATACTGTGGAATACTGTGACCACAGTATTCAACAGTACTGAATACTGTTATATACTGTATTTCGTTGGGTGTTGTTGGGGCCGTTATTAAACGGCCGTCAACTACGCACGCGCAATTTAGGCCATTTTTCGACTGTTAGCAACGGCGCTAGTTATTGTAGTTATTGTGTCTCGGATTGGTCAAAGAACCAGTCAAACGCTCTCATAGCCATGCTATGAGTCACACTTTGGTAGTTCTTGCATAGCAACGCAAAAGCATTGAATTCTAGTTTTAAATTTTAAGTTCCTTATAATCACTATTTCCGGCTTTTTGTATCCCTACTAGTGGAAATACTATGGAAATCGGGACAATAATTGTGGATATAAATAAGGTCATTAAGGCGGGGGCGGCACTTTTTGAATATCCCATGGGCGGCAAATTTCTAAACCCCCTCTGATCCATGGCACCCAGTAATTCCTTCAGACCCGTGTATCCAGTGCCGATACTAACGGTCCCAGCTACAGCAGCAGTGTTAACATCCATTTCCTCTAACCCTAACCACAGTATATCACAAAAGTTGCACGTTTCACACTTCATTGAAATCCTGAACGAAGCCCTTCGAAAATTTCTCCCTCAAACTTCATGCATTGAAATGTTCAACCAACCATGTTTTGAAAGACGACTAGCCCCATTCAGAAGGAACTGAATATCCACGATTCTTTCTTCCACATAAACTATGGAATTTATTTGTTGGCACTGAAAATGCAGATTTTTTTCAAATGTGTACGATGGTGTTTGAGGTGATTTTGCAAAGCCGTTCCTTATTCTGTTAATATAATACACAAAGGTAGTTTATAAGGTTAGTAAATTTTACTTATAATAGTAATAGCATTGACTATGTACACTAACGTTAATATGCTTCACACACGCCTATGCTATGAGAAGTCTACTCACGTAATGTACAAAGTCAATGGTAATAGTTAATATTGCTTAAAAACAACAAAACTTAACTTTTCCCTTTTGCGCTTTTAATATAGGTATATTTTTATATTAATTAGTATTAAATTACTAGAGAACCTTTTACAAATCATTTGATCGCACTGATTTGTCTACAGTACTTTAATTTGCATACAACTTATTATTAGTTTGTATAAAGAAATTTTATTGTACCGTAATAATCAATTTAACCTCATTACATTTAAGCTGCTTAAAACAGAGGTTGCCAAACATATACAATTTAAAATTTCACTAAGATAATGTTTTGATAAAATAAAAATAATAAATAAATAAAAATATTTTAAGTTATATAAAATTTGTAAAGTTCAAAAAAAATTTTAAACTAAAAAAGTTCTTCCCTGATCACATAAACATGGTTTTTCAATATGCTTACTGAATATTTCAAAGCAGTAAGTAATTGATATTTCTTTCAATGTGTGTTTTGGAAGTTTCATTTTTTCCCAAAATTGCTTAAAAAATGTGGGTATTGTTCTCATTGCTCCAAATAGGATAACTTATAAGTTATAAACTTACACAACTCAATTTTAATATAGGGCACTTTGTGAAAGGGAATACTAAAAACAATTCAATTAAACCCTTTTTTGAGCTGCAATTATTTAACTTAAGCTTATTGCAGCCATAAAAGAATTCAAAACTTAATTTCCAAAATTGAACAATTATAAAAGGTATAAAAATAAATTATATAAAAAAAAAACATTAACTTAGATTCTTGGTGATTACAATGAATACAGTTTTTGTATTCATTGGTGATTATATCTCCTACGCTACCTACTTGTCACTTGTCACCCAGCCAGTTTTCGCGCCCAGTGAAAATGTGTTAAAATATACGCTCTGCAGCTCAGTAGGCCCTACGGCCCTATAGTATTTATTTTATTTTAATTTGAGATTATAAACTAATAATGTGCAGCGCCCGAATTACTCTCCACTGTTTGAACTTGAAATAAATAACCCCGTTGAGACTTGGGAATGAATTGCATAGCTGATAATTTCCCTCTACTACCATACCATAAAAGGGAATATCCCCAAGTAATTTTGGATTGGCTAGTGTGTAAAACGTCAAGCTTGTGCGGTGACTAATTTCCTTCCTGTTTACAAGTGGGGAAATTTTGTTTCAGAGGACACCAGTTCAAACCAAGTGGGGCAATGGGTATTTTATAAAATAATTTCACCGTAAACCAATTTTAAAATGGTTTGAAATGCCTCATAACGAATATTTATTACATTTTAACACCTATAGCCCAACAATTATTCGTGGAAATACACGAAATATAATTTGAGTTTTGAGGTTTAGTTGGGTGTTGTTAAAGTAGTCCGCTTAAAGTAACTTACATTCATTAATGTGTTGAGTTTAACTGGATAAATAGTCCCACCATTGCAAATAAAAATTATCGTTCGTCACAACGGAATAAAATAACTTCTTATAATTTCCAAACATTTATTATCTCTCTATAGAGCGTTCAGCTGATAGTACAATTCGTCAATCTGTTACATTGGTCAAGTCACGATATTGGTTAGGTGGGGGCGATGAACCGTCCAATTGCGTGATTCGTACGATTAGTAGCAGACTGTGCGGATGAATCTTTGACAGAGAGTCATTTTACTCTGTTCGGTTGGTAGTGGAAGTGGAAGCAGTGAACACCCTCTCTTCCATTGAATTTCGGGTGACGTTCGTTAGGATTTTTAGTGAAACTGGTTGGTGTAAGGTGATACGGATATCGCACAAATAAAATGGTAAGTCAGTTTACATCACACGTTATAGATTTATTAAAGTTGCCTGAAAGCGTTGTAATTGTTGTTTGTAGTTCGGGCTAAGTTTGAAAAATACTATCATCGTGTCAAGTTCCTCGTGCCGGCACCGCCATATTTGCACAGTGATTCATTTTATTGAATTAATTGGTTCTACCAATGGCATTACAAGAATATTAACCCAAAATCGTATCTCTAGTTCTTTCAAGTATCAATTGATTGCTAGACTGACCCTTATATTTGAGCACTGGCAGAGCTCTAAGCCCATCAGGATCATACTCCTAGTGTGGAAAAATCATATACCTATAGGCTAATTTGTAATTTAATACCTTAAATAATTCAGCCCTATCCTCTAAAAATGGTTAGATAGGGCCTTCAATATGTCGGAAATACGAAATTCCAGATTTTGTCTGGACGAAACTTAGGTAGGGCCTACCTAAAATATTGAGGGCAAGGCCTAGCCTATGTCTCTCCAAGTTATTGGTGGGGGACATGGCGAAACTTTGTTACCCTTTTTATTGTCACTTTTGATTAAATTTTTTTCGATGAAAACAATAAAATCATTAATAATAAGTTACTTTAGGCCTTAACTTAGGCCTAGGCCTATATCCTATTGGGGTAAGAAATGTTATGGGCCTAAATCCCTTACCTTATCATCTAAATAGGCCTACCTACTGTAACTTAAACCATTCCGTCACCTTTAACCCTAGAGCTGGCGGTCTTTATATGCTACACTGGCAAGCTTTTTGGCGAAATTTCGTTATCAGTCTCCACCGTTATTATCGATGTGGTAATTTTGATATTGTGAATGAAATTGAGCGATGAAAACAATCGAATCAACAAAGATACTGAGAAAAGATGTATAATAATAACAATCTAACCTAACAGTGTAACCGTAAACCTCCGTCACTTTATTTTAATTGACAGCGATGTTTATAACAACAAAATCAATGGTGTTTGGAAACATTTAAAATGCATATTCCCTCAATACAATAGCAAAAAAAGTACCTTTCTGTATTTGGCAGCATTTGTGTGTCCCATTTTAGATCTAGGCCTAACGAAGTCTGCTTCTTCTCACAATTTGAATTTAGATACAGCTAGGCCTACACAACAAACTTGGTTAGTTTATTTTGTGTTGTTCTTTGTTACAGGTTTCATTAGCTACAATATTTACCTTTTCTGTTGTTGTTATTTTCAGTTACTTGTTTGAATATACGGTATTTTTGGTTTATTGTCAAAAGGTTTATTTCATTATATTAGAACGAGAAACTAAATCAGGTGATAAAATCGTAATCGTATCGTGTAATTGTATCATTGCTATAATAGCAATATTATCGCAATATCGAAATTTCCACATTGATAATAACGGTGGAGACGGATAACGGAGTTTCGCCAGCTTTTTAAAGGGCTGCGCCTGTTTATTTTCAAAAATTAATTTTCCCATTAAATAAATAAATAACCATATTAAATTATTTATCATTTTGTTCAGAAAAAAACAAGGATAAAATTTCAAAATATAAAAATTTTATATATATACTGCATAACTTTTATATATTTATATATATATATATATAAAACCTCAATAGTAGAACCTCGATAGTTCGACACTCCTGATAGTTTGACACTGTCCATGACAACTTACCATGTTAATAATGACCGATAGTGTCCATGTTGGAGCCTGACAAAGGTGAAAATGTAAACAAATTGGCGAATTATTTGAATGTTGTTTAGCCTATGTTAAAGTTCAATTAGGTTATGGTTTCACTAAAATTTAGTGTTTCCTAAATTAAATTATGATTTTCATACTCGGTCCATTCCATGTCAACTCAACACACCCATTTTACCTCACCACCTCAGATTTTCTCCAAATTTGGTATACCTATTCTAGGTACTAAGACTAAGAAAAATACCAATTTTAAAATTTTTATCTCACACCGTTTCCGATATATGGCTATTTAAAGTTTTCAAAAACTCACGAAAAAAGGGTGAACGTTTATTTTTTAAATTGCTCTAGAAACTGTCCTAATTCAGCTATAAGGCTGGGAGAGGTGTTATTTTGCAGCATTTTAATTGCTCTTTCTAATGATATACAACATGACAAGGGTATTGATGAAAAGATTTTTTGCAAAATCCATATATATATTTTGTTTTAATTTTTTTTAAAAAAGTACATAATTAACAATTCTCAAAAAAATTATATAAATTCTTGGTACTGTTGTGAATCATATACTAAAATATAAATGTGGGGTCTTAATGGGTTCATTGTTAAAAAAAATCTTAATGATGCCGATTTTTTTCATTTTTACCTGATTTTGACAATATTTGACATTTTTTCAAAGGTTAGGTATATTTTTTTACACTAAAAATACTGATTTAAAAAGTTGTTACAATTGGAAATTTTAAAACAGGCATTAACTTATAATGGGTACATTAAAAATAAACATAAATTAATTAAGATAGACTTGTTTTTACATAACAAAATATTCTTTACCCGGTGTGTAGCAAAACTTGGAGCCCAAGTAGGTACTAACAACAACTAATTAATTAAGGATTAATTACCCACCAACTAACCTGAGTATAAATTGAGCATTGATTTAAAAGAAGTCGGCCTATATCTCTGAAGATTGACTTGTTTACTGATAACTTTTGAAAATGCAATTTGAGTTCGCTTCACATCACTTCCTCCAAGAGCGGAAGTTCTTCGAGTTGGTGTAACAGGATTCACTCGTTCTAGAATGTCCACAACTGACACCCACAGGACATCTGCATGTCTAGGGTAAGAGAAAGATGGCGCTGGCCCACAAGGATGAAGAATAGTTATTTTCACTTCATCATGTTCTTCATCTTTTTCTAAAACATAGCCAAGTCACCAGTTACTGTCGTATACAATAATGACATAGCCTGAAATGTCTTCTAACTTCAGTGTGTCCACTTGTTTAGCCACATTGCTCTCCCAACCCTGCATGTCATCTGAAAAGTATTTCACTAGTAGTTCCGATTTATTGTTCGGAATGAATGCGTGGAACTGTTGTGTTCCTTTAATGGTCAGTGCTTGTTCAAAACGGCTGGCAGCTCGCGCTAGTTCGCTAAGGCCATATGAAAACCAAATCCAACCCCACAAGATCTCGTTGAGTGGGCAGTAGTAAACATAACGAAAGTAGACTTTTGCCTTTCCCCTCAAGAGGATTATGCTGTTTCAGAAATGTTTCTGAAAAGCCGTTTTGAACAAGCACTGACCACTAAAGGAACACAACAGTTCCATGCATTCATTCCGAACAGTAAATCGGAACTAATAGTGAAATACTTTTCAGGTGACATGCAGAGTTGGGAGAGCAATGTGGCTAAACAAGTGGACACACTGAAGTTAGAAGACATTTCAGGCTATGTTACCATTGTATACGACAGTAACTGGTAGCTTGGCTATGTTTTAGAAAAAGATGAAGAACATGATGAAGTGAAAATAACTATTCTTCATCCTTGTGGGCCAGCACCATCTTTCTCTTACCCTAGACATTCAGATGTCCTGTGGGTCTCAGTTGTGGACATTCTAGCACGAGTGAATCCTGTTACACCAACTCGAAGAACTTGCGCTCTTGGAGGAAGTGATGTGAAGCAAACTCAAATTGCATTTTCAAAAGTTATCAGTAAACAAGTCAATCTTCAGAGATATAGGCCAACTTCTTTTAAATCAATGCTCAATTTATACTCAGGTTAGTTGGTGGGTAATTAATCCTAACTAGAGATCGCCTCCTGATCGAAATTCGATCAAAATTTCAGTTGATCTGGACCCAAGAAGCTTAAAAACATTTTAGAAGTAAAACATCTGTTCTTCCTAATTTTCTAGCAGTTGTTTTTACAGCAGCTGTCTAATGATTCATTCATTTCTTTTTACTCCATAAGATTAACATTGTAACTTTGAAAGCCTGTGGGGCGTAGCCCTGGAGTCCAATGTGAATTAGAATGTGATTCTGCTCATCTACAGGAATATACCTTTCTAACGGTATGCTCGGATTTCTTCTACAATGTACACGAGCTGAGAAAAAAGGAGGAAATGAAACATGCTTGCGTATTAATTAATCCTAATTAGTTGTTGTTAGTACCTACTTGGGTTCCAAGTTTTGCTACACACCAGGTAAAGAATATTTTATTATGTAAAACAAGTCTATCTTAATTAATTTATGTTTATTTTTAATGAACCCATTATAAGTTAATGCCTGTTTTAAAATTTCCAATTGTAACAACTTTTTAAATCAGTATTTTTAATGTAAAAAAATATAACCTTTGAAAAAATGTCAAATATTGTCAAAATCAGGTAAAAATGAAAAAATCAGCATCAGAAAGATTTTTTTTAACAATGAACCCATGAAGACCCCACATTTATATTTTAGTATATGATTCACAACAGTACCAAGTATTTATATCATTTTTTTGAGAATTTTAAATTATGTACTTTTTGAAAAAAATTAAAACAAAATATATATATGGATTTTGCAAAAAATTTTTTCATCAATACCCTTTTCATGTTGTATATCATTAGAAAGAGCAATTAAAATGCTGCAAAATAACACCTCTCCCAGCCTTCTAGCTGAATTAGGACAGTTTCTAGAGCAATTTAAAAAATAAACGTTCACCCTTTTTTCGCGAGTTTTTGAAAACTTTAAATAGCCATATATCAGAAACGGTGTGAGATAAAAATTTAAAAATTGGTATTTTTCTTAGTCTTAGTACCTAGTATAGGTATACCAAATTTAAAGATAATCTGAGATGTTGAGGAAAAATTTATTCTCAAAGTGTGTTGATTTGACATGGAATGACCCACTCCCATTGTTAAAATTTCCCATAACTTATAGAGGCTACTCCCTATAGTTCGACATTTCGATAGTTTGACACTCTCTAAGTCCACCAAGTATATATTTTTATTTATTTAAAATATATTTATATTTTTATTTTTAAGTATTTATATTTTTATATATTCCGCAGTTCAACTATAACCAGGTACAGTACACTCTCGTTCATCGGACTCGGCGACATCGGAACTCCGCTTCATCGGAACTGAAAATCTGGACAAATTAATTTTTTTTTCTTACGAAATAAATAATTTTTTCGTTTTAGCGCCTTCAATTTCCATTCGTTCTATCCGCCCAACAGTGAAATATCACATTGTGCATCAAAAGTCATCAGGCGTTTCCCATAATCTGTACCCATCGATGTGATTTATGAGGCCGTGGAGTATTCGCACAAAAATAGAAAGAAAAAGAGGGCAGGAAGTGAACAATACATCCGCTTCGACCGCTTAAAAAAAACTCATTCAGTCTGTCTCGCGTCGCGACTGCATCTGCTGTGTTAACGTGGAAGTCAGTTGACTGATGGAATATGAATATGGAATATGAGAATAAAGATTTTGGATCTTTATTTCCTGCGTTGTTTTTATTCCTACAGGTTCATTGTTACCATGTTCAAAGTTTGAGTGCCTTATTTTCATTAAATTTCTTGTGTTATCTTAAAAACAAGAGTGAATACAATCACGATAGGTCACCGTACGGGCGGAAATGATAACTCACGACGGACTCCGCTTCATCGGAATTTTTTGACATCCAAACCGTCCGTCTGCCACATTAGTTCCGATGAACGAGAGTGTACTGTAAATAACTATAAAAAATTTTCAAAATATACAAATAATTAACTAACTATATAATAACTAGGCCTAATAACAAAATAAACTAAAACGTAAACAAGAAGATGGAATACACCGACACAAGCGATGGCATTGTTACGACGGCGGCTCCAGCTGTTGCGTCATTGTTGTTGGGTCATTCCATATCAAATCAACCAATGGTCTGGAACTTGATATCTCAGAATTCAATGATTTTTTTTTACAAGTAATGCTATTTGAAAATATGAAAAATACCAAGTTTTAGATTTTTTTTACTTTTCGTTTATGAGTTATAAATTTTTGAAAACTGAAAAATCGGCAGATGTTTGGCGTGTTCGGAAACCTTTAAATAGCTCTAATTCCAAGACCATTCAACCTAGAGAGTTCAAACTTTCACCATTCTCTTTAGAATTCTAAGAGCTTTAATTTGATGTGTCACTTGACTATATTAGCTAAGTAATTAAATTTTTCAAAAATCCAAAAAAAGTTTTTTTGAAAAATCTCAAAATCGAAAATTTTATTTTTTGGGGAAAAAATATATGTTTTTTGCACTTCTTATTAGACAGTGGCTTGTGATTAATTAACTCGATGATAATGTTTTTGATTGTAAATAAATTGAACTGTGTAATCGAACAATCTTGGATATATAGTCTAATATACTTGTAAATATTTTATAAATAAATAATAATTATTTTCAAGTGATTAAACAAAAAAACTCTACCAAGAACAAGACAATGAATTTTAAAAATTTAATAACAAGAAGTAAGAAACTAAATGACTTTATGAATCATTTGACATATAATACGATGGTAAGTTCGTATGATGCTCGGTAAAATTAATTCTGTAACACTGTTACTTTATTACTGTGAATATTATTATTGTGTACTCATTTTACTGTAATATATAGTAAAAATCTTTCTGTAAATGTAATTTTTTAAATAAATTTTACTTTACTTAAACTCATTATGTTTATTATGTTATGTCGCTTATATATAGTCTGTGGTTACATTAACTTACATGCATTATTAACTTACGTTTTAAGTGGTTAAACAAACTTTAGTAAATATTTTTTTTAAATATGATCCCATAGGAGTACCATAATGAAATTTTGTACATGCACTCTAATAAGAAGTGCAAAAAACATATATTTTTTCCCCAAAAAATAAAATTTTCGATTTTGAGATTTTTCAAAAAAACTTTTTTTGGATTTTTGAAAAATTTAATTACTTAGCTAATATAGTCAAGTGACACATCAAATTAAAGCTCTTAGAATTCTAAAGAGAATGGTGAAAGTTTGAACACTCTAAGTTGAATGGTCTTGGAGTTAGAGCTATTTAAAGGTTTCCAAACACGCCAAAAATCTGCCTATTTTTCAATTTTAAAAAATTTATAACTCATAAACGAAAAGTCAAAAAAATCTAAAACTTGGTATTTTTCATTACTCTGAGGTATAGAACAAAATTGCCAAATATTACCCATTTTGAAACACCTAAGGTCTAAAATTATTTTGGTAATTATTGAGTTTAGCTACGGCCATCGGAAAATGAAAAATTTTTTTTTCAAAATGTCGGAAATTTCACGCTGATTCCGAAAATGATAGTTTTTTCCCGCGGAAAAGCTCGGAAAACCCCGGAAAATCGGAAAAACCGGAAATGACTTTTTACCTTGAATTTATCGGTGTGGGTATTCAAATTAACCGGGATGTTAAGCTGATCACGAATATGTAAAAATTATTTCGATCCGATTTTAAATAAGCCGGAAAATGCGGAAAAAGTGTCGGAAAAGCTATAAAACGAACTATTTTTAAAGTATATCATGTGGGTACTCAAATTACGCGGAATTTCATGTAGAATATGAATATGTTTATATCAATTGAATACAACAAATTAATAGGTACTCAATAAAGATAAAAAAAAACTTAGAAAACAAATAAAAACACACTGAAACTTATATAACTTATATGAAGCTCTAACAATGTTATAAATGGTTGTTATTTAAAATAAATTATTTGATATTAGGTAGTACTATATACATCACATATTATTATAACATAGGCTACCATAAACTAACTAGGAAACCTAACCTTTATAACCTAACGTAAACCAACCTAACTTAACCTAACCTAACCTAACCTAACCTAACCTAACCATCATGTATGTGGGTACAACTATGCAACATTTTATGTGAAATGAGAATACATACTTGTTTATGGAATAAAACACATAAAGTCAGTACCCACACGATGGTTAAGTTAGGTAAGGTTAAGTTAGGTTAGGTTAGGTTAAGTTAGGTTAGATTAGGTTTCCTAGTTAGCTTATGGTATATTATATTAATATGTAATGTAGATATATAGTACTACCTAATATCAAATGATTTATTTCAAATAACAACCATTTATAACATTGTTAGTGCTTCATTTATGTAAGTTTCAGTGTGTTTTTATTTGTTTTCTAAGTTTTTTTTTTAACTTTATTGAGTATTAATTTTTTGTATTCAATTAATATAGACATATTCATATTCTACATGAAATTCCGCGTAATTTGAGTACCCACATGACATACTTTTAAAAAGTTCATCTTATAGTTTTCCCGACACTTTTTCCGCATTTTCCGGCTTATTTAAAATCGGATCGAAATATTTTTTATATATTCGTGATCAGCTCGGTATTCCGGTTATTTTAAATACCCACTCGACATATTTTGGAATAAAAACTTAATTTTCGGTTTTTCCGATTTTCCGGGGTTTTCCGAGCTTTTCCGCGGGAAAAAACTATCATTTTCGGAATCAGCGTGAAATTTCCGACATTTTGAAAAAAAAAATTTTCCATTTTCCGATGGCCGTAGCTAAACTCAATAATTACCATTATTTTTTTATTGGTTGATTTGGCATGGAATGACCCTATTGATTTTTTTTTCTCTTCAAAGGCATTAGAAAAGCTGAAGTGCAAATTGATTTTTTTTGCTCTTGGTTATTTAGGTATTTATTTATTTATTTTTTAAATTAGGTTTTTATTGATGGACTTGGATGAAGCTTCTAAAAACTAAGTTAAATAAAAGATTAAAAAAGGAAAAATGAAGGAAAGTAAGAAATAAATCGGGAAGGATATTTTTTGTTAATTTGTTTGTATTATTATTGCTTTAGGCCTAATAGAACTTTTTACTGCCTACATAATTTTAATATCCTGATAACGCCAGTTGGAATTTTTAGGGACATTTTGGGTTTATTCAAGGTTATTTGTTGGTTATTTTTTACACAAGCTCCCTGGTTTGAAGAGTCGGAAGGATTTTGCTCAGGCCACCAAGGATTTTGAGTGTGTGAATCATGCTGATCTTCTGAAAAAGTTGCCCTTTTACAATATTTTCAAGGGTGTTCTAAAGTTATTTTTCAATCCTATCTCTCTAATTGTAGGCATAAAGTTTTCATAAATGGACAGCGGTCTCAGGAGTTGAAAATTATAGTAGTTGCCAAAATTAGAGAGACTGGAGGCAGGTAGTCCCGGCCCGTCCTAATCCTTTGTTGACAAAACATCCCCTATTGTAAAGCGGCCGACCGGTTGGGCACAGGAAGGCCGCTCGGGTCTCGGAGGATTATCAGAGGAGCGTCCAATTGTGACTCTTCTTTGTCAGAGGTTTATTCCTTTTTTAAATGGTTATACAATATTGTAGAACTATGATTCGTTCAAATTTTGTTGTAATCGTCTATTCAACGCGAATCATATAAGCCATTAATTGTTGTTGTACGTGCATTGGTTCGATTATTGGACAATTTAGGCTGTGGTCAAAATTCTGAGAATTCCCCGAGACCCGGGCGGCCTTCTGGTGCCTACCCGGTCGGCCGCGTTATAATAGGGGATGTTTAGTCAAGAAAGGATTAGGACGGGCCTTGACTACCTGCCTCCAGTCTCTCTAATTTTGGCAACTAGTATAAATACGTAGTTCCCTAAGGATCTGTGTAGGGCCACTTCTTTTCCTAATATGCATAATCGATATCTTCCAAATGCAATTTTAAAATCACAATTCTTTATGCAGGTGACACAACTTTTTGTGTGCAAATAGTGATTTTAATTGCCTTGAAGAACTCTAACAAAATTCCCTCCTTGTCGTATAAAACAGGTTTAAAGATACAGTAGGCTAATGGTTTTCTATCAAACAAAGCTAAATTACAATACGGTAATTTTTTCAGTTTAAATAACATTTAAATAATATTTCTGATTCAGTGGAGTTCCTAGGCATACACATATAATAATTTAACCTGGGGAAATCATATTGATTTCATCGCAGCTAGATTATTAAACTCTCTACCTCCTTAGAGTCTCACGCACTTGTCTCGAAACCAACCATGTCGGAGCAGCCTATTTTGCCTACTTCAATCAATAATTAGATATGACCTGCTTCTGTAAGGCAATCGTTCTTGGGTCCATGAAATCTTGTTACTGCAAAAAAGCCGTCCGAATCTTAACAAAGTCCAACCCTGTAGATCAGTGTTTCTCAACCAGTGGTATGTAAACCACGGGTGGTATGTGAGAGTATTTCAGGTGGTACGCAAGAGAAAATGGAGAAATAGTTAAAAACTACCTACACGAAATATTAAAAAAAAGCGTTTCTGATCAATGTGCCGCCCACGGCTGTTTTGTTCAGCTCAGTTCTACGTTACAACGCATTTCCACTTAGCTAAAGAGGCTCCACTTGGTAGCAACACATTTTCCTAGCTAAAGCTATTTTGTATCAGCCTAGCAAAGTAAATTATTTTTGGACTCTCGTTTCCTGAGTAGGCCTCCGTTTATAATAACGAATAATAATTTTGTGTCCAGTAGCGGCTCATGGCCCGTGCGCCCACACGGGGCGCCAGGGGGGGGGGGGGGCAGCGCCAAGAACCGCTCCGGGTGCTGGGAGGTTGAAGTTAAAGAAAAGCAGACGCTTGAAAAACCTTTGAAGAGATTAAAAACAACAGATCTTATCATGTAAATTATTAGTTTTCCTCAGATTAGGCCTATATTTAGCTTTAATGATGCAACAGAGCAAGTAAATGGTCTTTTTTGGTGATTTTGAAACTCTTATAGATATAAGGAAGCGTCCCTTGAAAGACTTGAGCACCTATCGAAGGTTGCGACGTCGCCCTTAAATGCTTGTAAATTTCCTTCTCAATATGAGTAATATAGTAATGGTGAAATGGTTTGGCATGGACGGCAGTTTTCATCATAGGGGGTGCGCGTACTGGCAGACACCGATTTTCCGTTCTGTTATCCCGGAAATCCGCCGTGGAACTATAATCACCGCCAAGTTAAAATAGTTCTGTGACACCGGCCCCTTTTATTAAAAGAGGCCGGTTTGGGAGGAGAGTTCGCTAAGTAACTTGCATGTGGCGAAAGAAATTTTTGTTGAAGTTTAATTTCTATGAGAGAAAGAATAAGATATAAACAATATTTTTATAGTTATTTTATTTACTAGGATTTGAGTGGTCATAATGTCTCAAAATGTTCAACTTGTGGTACTTATCCATTAAAACTACCAACTTTAATACATACATCCTTGTAAAGTAGTTTTCCCAACTAAATGTTCCATTGCGAGCTAAGAATAGGAAAAACAACAACAATCCTATACCAGCTGAACAGAGAAGTTCATACATTGCCGAGTGCCGGTACGGCAGCTCGGGAATGTAAAATTTGGTTTTTAACGACTAGAACCAACTTTTTTCCAAGGTGGTGTGTTTTTGAGTACTATTTTGCCTCAGAATCTATAATTAAAAGCTTTACAAATTCACTTATCACAATTAAAACACATTTCTTTAAACAAATAAAAAATTACTTAATTGAAGACTGAATATTGTAGACTAATTGAACGTTTTTAACTTGTTTTACTGTCACTACACAAATATTGAAGCTTGAATTCTTGGAATCAGAACGTCATCGTTGCTGGACGCATCTACTCAGATAGAACTTTTCTCACAGTCTAGTATCTCACCCAGGTATATTTTTGTCAGGAGATTCCCAATTGTTACACAATTGGTATTATAAGAAGATTATAACGAGAAACCATAAGATGTAAAACTTTCGTGTGTGAAGAATAGCGGAAACTTAAAAGGATAAAAGACGAAAAAAACATATATACATGTCTATAGTTATATGAGAAATTAACCTAAATTCTAAGGAATTCTTGGAAATTATTTATTTTAAAACGTGTCATTTTTATCACAAGGGAGCAGAGTCTGGCTATCTTATAATAATAACTCATAATGGTAAACAAATCATTGTTTGCTACCAATGCAAAAATATGTGTCTATCTTAAGATTAGGGGTGTCAATCCCCGGCCGAAATTGCAATCCCGGGATTTCGGGATTGATTAACATTCAGAAGAAATAAAAATTCGGGACATTCAGCTATGAAATAATAAAATTAAAAACACTTTTTATTCAAATTTACAGAAAATACAATTTAATTGCTTATAATCTCGAGTTTCTCGGCATTCTGCCAAACTCGAAGTTTATCTGTTCAGTTTATTTCAACACGCACATGTTTTTTTTTTATGCTTCTAGTCTGAAGTCGGAATTTTTTGTTCTACCGTGGCTCACGTGACTCCAACGTAGAACCTTGAACCGTCCAGCAACCTCTATTGTTAGACAGCCCCTACTTTCAAAATATTTCCTTGAACTACAAATAAATAAATGCACATTGTATTAAGTTTTCGTTGAGTTTCATTGCATTTGTAATCATATCACATTCTCGTAATGTCTTCAAAACCTAAACCTAACCATTCAACCAAGTATTACTGTAAGCGATGTTCATAAATATTTACCATTAAAGCAAGAATATACAACATCGTTTTGTCAGGTTACTGATTTACATGATTGATGTTGCTAGGGTTAAATAAATGAATGTAATAAATTTTTCAAACCAATAAATATTGTCATAATAATATAAAATTAAATCATAATAAAAGAAAAAACTTTTACTTCTAACATGATATTTTTCAAAATTATTAAGATTTATATCAATTGAAAGTATTGTGTCTCGGAATAAAATAAATACATCAAAAATAGAGACAAAGGTGGGACGGAAGTGCACCGGAAGTTCCCTGCGATAAGAAATTACTCTGGAGTTTGAACGTAAGGAATCATTCAAGGTATTGTATGAATGAGGATGTGGCTGATTTGAGCGATTTTAAAACTTTTGTTATGATTTGACATTGACACGTTGTCTATACTAAAGTAAATTTACTAAACAATTAATTACTATTTTAATGAAGTAGTTGTTAAACGTAAAAATATCTTTAAAAATAGTAAAAATTGTAAAAATAATGGTTTTTTTCAATCCCGGGATTATCGGGGCCCAATATTGACCGGGATCCCGGATCCCGGGATTGACACCCCTACTTAAGATCATAGCTTTAATTTGCAATGTTGATGGATATACTCCTAGAAAGTCAATATCCCAGGAAGAATTAATTATGGAATGCTTTTTTTGTGAACTACAAGTAAAAAAATTGAAAGAATCCTTTCTCAAGCTAAATCTAAGGAACAAAAAACTACAGCTAAAACTGTGCATTCATGATTTTAGTGTAATAATACGAATAGCCAGGCATCTTTTAGTTCTGTCATCTATTTTGATTTTATTATCTGGAGATGTGGAACTAAACCCCGGGCCACAAAACACTGAATTGCAAGGAAAAAAATTGAATGTGACTACTGAAATTTGTCCTATTTGTTGCAAGAAAGTTAAGAGAATGGAATCCCATTTAAAGGGATCATATAAGGACAATTTAACTCTCAGTAAAAAAAAAGATGACACTTGAAACCCCCTTTGATATTGTTAAAACTCTAGTACCTGAAAAAAACAATGATCCAAAAACTACAATTAAACAGATGCTAGACAATTTAAGTAAGATCTCTATTGAAAAATCTCTATTAGAAAAAGAAAATACAGATTTAAGAATACTTTTAAATATAATCTTAATAATAAAAACCAGTTATTAGAAAAGAAAATAACAAAATTGATATCAAAGAATGAAACTATATCAGCAAAATTTGATACTTCAAAAAAGGTTACCGATGCTTCCAACAAATGGCTTTGACGATTCGATTTTACAAGCTTACTTTAATTCCATTTCTTATGGTATTAAAGATCAGACTGACATTACAATAATTGATCCTATGACAGTTCATTACGCCAAACATGCAAATCAAACTTATGTTAATGAATTTTTGGAAAGTCTATCTTATTTCAAAAAGAAATATGTATTCTTTACTATTAACAAAGTGAAGATCCCGATATAGATTATAGTGGTAGTCACTGGAGTTTGATTATCTGTCAACCTCAGGAAAACAAAGCGTTCTATTTGGATTCTGCATCAAAAACAAATTTTGGCTCAGCAATCAGAGTTTGCCAAAAGCTAAATATTACAGCGAAATACATCACAATTTTAGATTGCGTTCAGCAAAAGAATGGCTTTGAATGTGGTATAAATGTAATTGTAAATATGAGACTAATTTTATTTGACATTTAAAAAAATCAAAAGATCAGCAATTCTTACGATATTAATTCACTTGTAAGGTTAGATGCCAAAACAACAGAACCAAATTTGGAAATCAGACAATCTCAAGTTTTTATGAATTTAGATGAAAGGCAAAATAATCCTAGGGATTATTGTGATGAACAACCCACAAACTCTAGTGAAATATTAAAAAGCGAAGTTTACAAAGATCAAGATGAAATTTCAACAATTTTACAGAATGAAAGTTTTGAGATTTCCACAGGTATTCTACAATCAATGCTGTCAACCACACAGTCGAAATTTTCGGGGACAGTCACGGGCGAAGAATAAATGATTTAACTTACTTAATGAAAAACTTTTCACAAAGTATAAAGTGAAAAGTTTTATAAAACACAATGGAAGATTTAAAGGTGTCGCTAAAAATGCACAATCTGAAGCAAAGACTATGGGATGCCATGACTTTCTAATTTTTATGGGCGGTACTAATGATATTAATGAAAATGTAAATGTAGATGGAATACTTCAAGAACTCTCAAAAATGCTAGAAATTTCAAAAAATACTAATGTTATTATTTCTAGTATTCCTTTTAGGTTTTATGATCCTCGATTAAATAAAAAAATATCAATTATAAATTACAAAATGAGAAAAATCGTTGAAAAATATCAACATGCTCAGTTTTTAGCCTTAAAGGGCATGACCAGAAAATGTTATTCAGAACAGAGGCTGCATTTTAACAAAAAAGGTAAAAGCAAATTCTCAAATTTGATTAAAGATGTAATTTATGATTGCACTTCATTTGTTCAAAATCATGGCTCAGAAAAAATGTATGAAAATTGTAATTTTTTAGGGAAGGAGAAAAATTTGTTAGACCAATTAAACTTTTAAGTTGGAATATTAGAGGGTTAATAAAGAAAATTGATGATTTAAAAATATTGTTAGATAATGAAAAAGCAGACATTGTATGTTTGACAGAGCATTGGTTTGAAAACTCAGATTTAGAACATGTCACTATACCAGGTATAAAACTGCAACTGCTTTCCGCAGACTAAATTATAAAAGAGGAGGAAGTGTTATTTACTTAAAAGGAAATGTTAAGTTTAAAGAACTAAATATTATAAATGATTTGCCTGAGGAAATGATTTTTGAAGTGCGGCTGTAAAAATAATTGACTATAATATTATAGTATTATCAATTTACAGACCATATACAAGAAACATAAACAAATTGAAAAGATTCTTTACAAAAATTACTCAAACTCTTGATATTGTGATAAAAATTTCAACCCCGAAGGCCTTACAGTCATTTTGAAATCATGTGGGCAGAGCCCCAAAGAACATCAAAAACCATATTTGCAAAACTGTTCCTTAGGGACACCTATTAGCAAAACGGAACACATTTGACACGTAAACGTTAAATTTCAACACCATAGAATTTATGGTAATTTTGAGGATTTGTGGGGAGGATTAATTTTGAAGTCCCGTGTAGCGGAGCCCTAAAAAACTTCAAAAACTATATTTGCAAAACCATATTGTAATTTGTACTTTTTCTCAAGTTTATTCCCTTCCCAATAACCTCCGGGAATTTTCACAAAGTAAACTCTGATACCGTTTGGTCACATTAGTCCGGGATTGCGGAGACTACTGTATTAAATCCGTAAAGAAACACAAATAATAAATATGAGTACCTACTATTCCTGAGTAAATTTTAACAAATTTTAATTCAAGAGATCCCATTGACACAATATAATGTTATTTTATTCAGAAAATTAATTTATCTAAAAAATTTAACCACCAATTTTTATAGATGAAAATAGGCCTAAGTGTTTTATTTAACTCATTTTTAAGTCTAGCTTCCTATTTTTCGTACTTGAACGTAACAGAGAAAACAATCACACATTAAAATTTGTTATTTTTTATGATTACTGTAATGTTGGTCAACCATCTCTCGAAAGATCTAATTATTGTCACCCCTAGTGATACAAGTGGCTAGGGGACGGGGAAGGAGGTTGTGTTTGGGCTGTACAGAGTGAGTGTGTGCGTGTGTGTGACAGGGGGAGTACCGTCTCCTTCCTCGGGGGTGCCTGAAATAGAACCGCTTCCCACACGCGGCGGCTAAATCAGGCCCACGGACACCGCGCCACAGTCGCACAACAGCTGCGAGCCGAGACCTCGTCTCACCGTCGGCTTTCCGCGAACGAACGCAAATCCAATATGACGGATACAATTCCAAGCCAATTTAATAATAAGTGAAACTTGTAAAAAAAAATAGGGATGGTAGAATTTTAAATAAAATGAACTATGGAACCCGTTTTTAAATTACAAACTTCTACTTTTTATAAATAGCCTAATCTTATCTTAAACTCAAAGTACTGTTTGCACGGGCAATCTTTTTTCCGTCCCAGGTCTTTTTATTATTATTATTATTTTTATTACATGGAGGTTTTGGCCACGAGGAATCGATTGGAGTTGGCCCCATGGCTGTAAAAAAATTCTATTTTCGTCCTTCAAAGTTCCAATGTTATCATTATAGAGAATTTTTTAGCTACTTAATTGATAAAAAAATCTGATGATAATTGAGATATAAACCAATGTGTTTCATCTTTAACAAGTGATTCAACAAATTTAGACCCAAGTGCATCACTCTCTGGCCTGGAGAGTGAGCGAAACGAATGAGCTTTGTCTGAAAAAGGAAATTATCGCGTAATAATTTTACCGGGCTTAAGCTCGGTTCCCCTGGTACTAATAATAAGATAGTCATCCAAAATCTACCTCTGTTCTATAAACTATTAAAGTTGCTTTTTCCATTCACTAGAGAAATGTACTAAAATACTTTTTAACCAGCTCCCGAGCAACCACGGAACTTTTAGCAACTCTGGAACTGATAAGATTTAATGTATTCCTTTACTGTCACCCTCTTGCTTCTTATCTATTGGTGGGGCAAAGATATCTTGAACCGAACGCCACGGTAGAGGGCTTGTCGTGTACCGCTGACGACTCGTTACTCCCGGTTTCTGATAAACTTCGATATTTAGGACTTTCAAATACGCAATGAATGTTATATATTTTGAAAACACCGAAATGAATCAATTCTCTCCGTCCAAATGTGGATCGAAACTGCCCCGATTATCGCGAGTGCGGGAGTGTCCTGTTGTGTTTGCCATCTCTCCCTCTCGCTCCCAGCGTGCTGTTGTATCTATGTCGAGACTTATACAATCTCCGTCATTAGCATATTTGGGTTATTAAGTAATTGACTCTCCTCTATCACCAGCCGCAAAACCTGATATCACTATAATGTTGCTTCGGGTACCGGCGACGTCCAGTCTTATCTTTGTGAAACGATAATAGTTGTGTTTTCGCTAATTATTAGATGTTTTTAGTTATACGTGTACATATTAAATAACCTGCTGATATTTTAGGAAATTTAGTTTATCTCTTGGCTTTGGCGCTTTAAAAAAATCTTAACATTTGTTTATTGACCATACCGAGTCTCCTTTCTCCCTAATTGGTCCGCCAATATAAACCATTATTCCCTATCTCCACTCTATTTTTGGTAATTTTTACGTGTGTTTTATGTATGTTAGCAACCGCATTTTTCTGTCAGATGTTTTTAAGGTCATAACACCTTCTCTTTGGCGAAAATCGGCCTCTCAGCCTAAATAGTGTCCGAGTTTCCGTAGAAGGAAGTCCAGAGTTCTCTGAGCTTTCGGTTCACAAGCCAGCTGGTGTCAGTCGCAGGTTCGACCCCGAGCAATCGGCTTGGCTCGATAACTTTCCTGTGTTAGATCTTCTCGTGAGTCTATTGCGCCTGACGTAGAGGAGATCACGTTCTAACTAAAAATTAAAATCTTTTCGTTATATTTATGTCTCAAATTTACAAAGAACGCTACCGTTGCCTGGTCAACTGTTGCATCACCTTTGTGATTATGTGCCGTGAAGTGGTGATCCCCTCGTGAAGTGGTGACAGAAAATCAGTCGTCAATGATGAGTCGGTGGTTAATCCTATCTAGACAGCGTGTAGCGTCGGCGGCGAAGCGTTATCGGACAGACAGATGCTAGCCGGCTGAGTTGCGGCTAAATAAGGCAACTGGAATCCCAACTCTCACTCGAGGTCTTGGGCCATTGCCTTGTATGGCGCTGCCACGCCGTCGTGCCGCTCTCTCCTGCACTGCGCCGCGCCGCGCCGACCAACATTTTAATTGTTGTCATTTTTATTTTACGATTTTTCCTAGCGTGTGTTCTTCGATTTCAAACGTGTCCTTCGGCCTTGACTACGCGAGTGCGAACCGAAGTTGTTTTTAACTAGATCATGTCGCGGTGTAGAAGAATTTGCTGAGTAAATGCGAGCCTACAGGTACACAAGAGTAACTGATAACTGAGCTACGCACGCATTGAGCGGTACGGCCGGCAACGGGCAATCCCCGCATTTCCGTCGTCTTGCATAAGCCAAGGTGGAATGAACCTCAGGTTGTACCTGGCTGCCTTAACCACGGCGCTGTGCACGCGTCGCGTAAGATATTCCCTCAAATCACTAACTATACACTTCCCATTTGGTAAATTGCTGAAAGGAACTACCGTATAGCCCCCAGTCGACCAAGGAAACAAGAGCATTTTCTAGAGATAAAATCACAGATTTTTCTCGGTGCGAAGGAGGAGACTCATCCACACGTGTACAATACCCATCTCCTGGTGGATCGGGAAGTAAGCACGTCGCGGTCGTCACGCCCCGCTGACCTTGAAACCCCAGAGATCGGAACAATCGTGACCGAGTCCTTGAGAGATGCGTCACCGCAAGGCACGTGCCACGTCGATTGTTTTGGATTTGCATTTTAATCAATACTCCAACATAAAATTTTTAGAAAAAATACTATCGTGAGTGAGGAATGTTTGATAAAAATCACGGGATATGTTAATCGCCGCGATTCTTAATCTACAAACCGAATATCTTAATATACCCTGAAAAGACTTTTTATTGTTTGTGACCCTACGCAAAGCCACTTTTAAAATGAATAAATAGAGTGATAATTCGTGTATTTGATGTTACGCACGGTTCCTGACCCTGACCAGTGATTAACAGTTAACGCGGCCGCTCCGGCGTCTTATGACAGGTTGTGCGTGTGACCGGTTCTGACTGGCGGATGAGGCCCACTCATTGTTGACCGTCCCCGCTACTTTGCCTCTTTGGGTTGGGCTTTAATCGTCTTGTTTCAAATTTTTGGCCTCTCATGGATGCAAATATTTTTCTTATTTTGAATTGTATGTTTAGATTAAAAACTGGAACGAAGGTTTTAATTGAGGAAATCGCTATAATAGTTGTGGCCAAGTAAGGTGTAAGTAGATAACAGAGTTTTCCCATTAGCCTATAGTATTTTCTCCTATCCTGTTTGTCTGTCGGCGGCAAGTGTACAAGTGTGAGCGAACGGCGCTGGCGCAACAGAATTTCCCTCGGATGACTCAGAACGGTCGCAGCGCTGGCAAGGACGTCTAGTTGTGAGTTCTGTCAGTTGTGGACCAAGGCGCTAGCGCTAGGCCGAGGCGACCGGTCGACCATTGCACCGCCTAGCACTCATGGCTGCAGCCTACTCTTACGACCAGCCCTCCCGCTTGAAACAAATATCTTACAAAGTCACTAAAATGTCAATTTAAGATCACTATTACAGCAGTGTCAATCAGTAATTTGAGGAAGGTAGCAGTACGCTTTCCATTGTATATGATTGAGTGAATACGTTAGCTTGTCAAGTGAAAGGACTATGGGATTTCAGACTATACAGGTGTATCGATGTATACAGGTGAAATAATTCTTTAAATAGACCTAAACAAATGTCATTATGTGCCTGTTATAACTTCTTATTCACAGCCTACGGATAAACCCCGATTTTAAGCAATTCAAACCAGTCGTTGACGATAGTTATTAAAATCATGGCGCAGTTCACGTCATTAATCAATGTTTAACTGCCTTTTTATGAACTTGTACTTGTCATGCTAGACTTGATTCCCTAATTGCATTTTAGTTCGGTCCATTAAAAGTAAGATAATTATTTACTGTCTTCGTGCTGCCTATTCCAGAGTCAATATTCTATAAAAATGCTGCAGTAGGGCATTTTTAAGGTTTGCTTCAATCTAAGTAGGATTTCACATTGCAATCTGAACCTCATCTGTCTTTCCTAAGTTTGGCTTTTCGTCCTCTTTGGCATTTTTGTCACAACACTTTATGAATATTAAACGATACTATTTTTAAAATCGATCGATACATAGCTGTCACTCTACAGTTCCTATTTTTTTTGTCACGTTTTCGAGAAAATCATCAGGCCACTAAATGTCGAGTAAAGCCGCATCCGCATTGGGCGAACATTCGTGACGAACTTTGAACTTTTTTTAGCAAACATAAAATATCAACTAACATTTCTCACGAACAATTACTGGTCATATGATTTAAATTCTATAAAAACACTAACAAACAAACAAAAGTTCGGCAGAACACTGTTCGGCCGCGAACATGTTCGTCCGGTGGAAGCGGCTTACCATGACGACAGAGATATGCCGTGCTCGCGAATCGTTTTCGGGAATTTCAGAACTGTCGTGATCGCTTCAGGCGCCGCAGTCGATGCAATGTTTAGGCCCCCACACGTAACGATCGGTCTGTCGGATTCGTCTGAACAGTCTCCGTCGTCTGGTTGCCTTCCGTCCGACGGGCGACGAAATTGGACCGACAGCCTTGCGTTGTCGTCCAGCCTCCGTGGTCAGGCCGATCGTTGCGTGTATGGGGTCGCCGTATGACGGCGGAAGGCCGAGTGGAGCTCGTGTTCTTTGTAATTAATCGTAGTTAATTATGACTTTGATCGCGCCTATAGACATAATTTTATACTTAATTTTCCTGGAAGAAACCTTGTGATTGTTTATTTAATAATTATGGAGGTCCAGTTTAACGAGAAAAGATTAGTTACAATTTAAATTTTAATTCGTTATCTAAAATGCCGGGTGTCTACAAAAGAAGTAAACAACTTTGTAAATTTGACAAAAACTGCGTGTCCGACATGGCCCGACACCGCTGCGGTTGGTATAAATGGTTCGGAAAACACTTAAAGTTTTTTCACACAGTTTTTTTGCTGTCAACAGTGTGGCAAAAGTCGCTGTTTCGTGATTTGGATAAAAATGGTTAATACGCATACTGCAAAGTCTTTTTGTATGTTGGGTATATAACAGCCGACAAAATTAACAGGCATTTTCAGTGTTTGAAATTAGCAGAGAACGAAACACAGAAAAA
Organism: Neoaliturus tenellus; assembly: GCA_030545055.2. Taxonomy (NCBI): domain Eukaryota; kingdom Metazoa; phylum Arthropoda; class Insecta; order Hemiptera; family Cicadellidae; genus Neoaliturus; species Neoaliturus tenellus. Next base: position 115,024,656 of record CM061531.1, read on the forward strand.
AGAGTTGTCAATAGGCATGGGCCCATGGGGCCCAAAAGAGAACCCCAATGTATGGCTACTAGATCTAGGCAGTTTAATTAAAAAAAAAAACGTATAAATACAAAATGTTGCATCCACGGGGGCTGCAAAACACTGACTAAGAATGAGGAGTTTGGCGCTCGGCCTGCCAGCCGATCGTTGTGTGTAGGCCTATGGGGGACCTCTCTTCACATCCCAATTTGTCCCGATCGGCCGTATTCTCCCGCCGTCAGCCGATCTTTACGTGTATGATAACGGGCCTTGTGCGATGCGGGGCAGCAGTGAGCAGCACGAGAGCGTTCGTCGGTGATTACGGCGGCCACGAGCGTGGCGGCGAGACCACGCAACCATGCACGACACGCGCAAGGATCACAATTAGGGAATTAAAGCCCGGGCCGTTTTCTGATCCCGTGATTGGGATTTGCCATACTCTTCTATACGGCACGGCATTGATTGATGGATTGGTGAAAAAATATTACTCGGAAAAGGTAATTTTCAATCCACTCTGTAGTTTTATGTTGCATTCATTACAAAAATAAATCTTTGTACAATCGGAAAGTTTTAACAATAACGAATGAGGGGTTTAATATAAAATACGCTAACCGCAAAATCAATCTCAAATATTGAACTATTCCCCTCAATTCTCTGTGCTACAGTCGTTTCAGCAGTAAAATACAATTCAGCATAAATTGTGAAAGTAGATCGGCCTTGTCAGGTCTTTGTTCTTCGGATGCCATGACATCAGTGGAAGCTCGCCAGAACGTCATGGTGACTCATTGACAGATAATCAGCAGAATGGGTACCAATGAGTGATTCTCTAAATCCAACATGTGACATTTCCTTAATTTAAACTCCATTACAATCTTCCATCTTGCACTAACTCTTAAGAAAAGACGATTGTGAAATATTTCTTAGTCCTACTTATTTCATTTGAATCATGGAATTTATTTTTGATTAAATTGAAACATCTTCAGACGCCCTAATTTTAACTATTACGTTACAACTCCGATTGTAATTGTTGGTTTTTAATTTTCGTATAGAATCAACAAAATTCAAGCGATTGTGTTAGCCTCAAACTCGTCAGTTTTAAAACATTGTAACTACCAAAAGTCGTTGGCTTTTGAACGGTTCGCCTGTTATTTCTAGCTTGGCCACAGAGTAAATGGGTCATGGGACCTCCTATTTTAAACTTCGATCTTTAATCTTTCTCAGTTATGAGCGTGTCACAAAATGTATTAGTTGAGGAAAGTCCCCATCTTCATTTTCTTGTTTATTTCTCGGTCGTTAATTGCCGTGACGGGTTTGAACCATGCACTTATGTTTAAATTTTAATTGGCTTCTTCGTTTCTTTTAGCCAAGTATTTTATTTGATTTTAATTTTTTTATTTTTTTTAGAAATAGTAGTATTGATTCTGAATGATTTCGCCAACAATGTTTCATATGTTCCCCTTGGATTTAACGTTTCAATTCCTCCTGCTATCTCCGGTGCGATATCGGGCGGGCACCGTATCTACCTTATCGTTGTTTATCTTGCCAGGAAACGATTACTGATTTCCCTGAATTCGACCTTTTGCAATATTTATTTCTTAGTGCTCCAATTTTTATACTGTTTTTTTCCGCGAATACCAATCATAATTACTGTAATAACAAATGGCTTATCAAGCAATTATTCTTCTTTCCCTTGTAATATATTTAATGTTTTGTAACTTCCCGATTGTTTACTCAAATGTAGTGTTTTCGTATAAATATTCCCCAACCAATGACATTGCTATTGTTGTCCTGCAACATAATACTGTACAGATGTTGTACGTTTACCCGATTACCCTATAAATTCGTTTCCACAAATAATCAACGATTGCCATTTACTATATGAATATAAATAGACCAATCCTATTACTGTAGCTGTTTTTTTTTAAATTACCGTACCTGATTCAGGCAATCAGTTCTTCAACCCTTTCGCAAAGTCGTAATTTGATATTTTTCCAATTTATGTTTTTGGCACTCTAAACATGGTAAGCAACGATGATTTCAGCGACTGTAGCCCAGCGCAAAATCCAGTCGTAATTATTGGAGATGATTCCATTATAATGTGAGAAAGTCTTATCGCGTTGCTTTGTTCCTTATCATGATAACTTTTAAGATAAGAAATACACTATGGCTTTTGTAATAGAAATTAATGTGGCAATTTTAGGAAATGGTTTTGACTTCCCATACAAGTTGATTCCCCGCCCACCGCTGGGTTTCCCCCTACACCTGTCGCGCCACCTGTGGCCGTAGGCGAGACTAGACACTCGATTCTGCGGCGCGGTGTCTTCTGTCTCGCTCGGGCCGCGGGTGAATGACTCATGCAGCGGAAGGGGCTCAGGCTCAACACCTCTCAAGCCCCCACACCCCCCCCCTCAACGTCATCCCACTCCTCGTCTTTTCGCTCCACAGTCGCTCCGTCATTGCCCTTTTTCTTTCATGATTTTCTTCACTCTTCCTTTCATCTGTTGTTTGGTCGGGACACTTATCACTCAATGAAGTAAACTTGTTACTAAATTTTACTATGATGTGTGCTAATGCGCTGTGAATACTACACCTTATAATTAATTTTACTATATTAACAGTCTTAATGTGTTGCCACCGCAGAGCAATTGTATAGTACTGCTAAAACAATTGTGAAAATTCTTTTTCTTCAAAAAGACTCTCATACCCTTAAGACATTTCTCGTATCAAATTCCGTTTTTAAATTTAAGAAAAAATAAATAAAAAAATTCGAGGGTAAATAGAGACTTTTTTAGTCTAATTTAATTCTAAATGCGTTTTTTTCCAGAAAAATATTAATACAGTAGAATCTTGATAGTTCGACACTTTGTGGACTTAGAGGGTGTCGAACTATCAAAATGTCGAACTATAGGGGGTATATGAAAAATTTTAGTGAAACCATAACCTAATTGAACTTTAACATAAACAACATTCAAATCATTCGCCAATTTGTTTACATTTTCAACTTTGTAAGGCTCCAACATGGATACTATCGGTCATTATTAACATGTTAAGTTGTCATGGACCATGTCGAACTATCAGGAGTGTCGAACTATCGAGAGTCGAACTATCGAGGTTCTACTGTACTACCAATACCTTGTTTAAACTTGGTACATTTTGTATTGGGTCATGTCAATCCTTAGGAATTTTCCAGTTTATATTTTAACTAACATTATGCTGGGAACGAACTTCAAAAGCAAAAGAGGCAAAATAAGATTTGCATATTTTAAATTTTGTCCGACAAAGATGATACAAAAATTATATTGGCCTTGTTTTTTTTCGTAAAAAATCGTTGCCACATTTTACCTGTTTTGATATTATTTTGAGAAATAAATATCTTCTTTAAACCTAATGAGAGATTGTGGTGAGTGTTTTTCTTGTAACATAAGCCCAGCAGTGTGAAAGGATAGACATGTTCAACAGATGGTGGATTAGAGCCGACTAGACCAGTCAGCTGTCCTGCGTTTTTGGCCAACCTCCACAAACCGCTTGTGAAACAATTTGAGTTAATTTTAAATTTGGCTTCTACTGCTCACTGATGCGTGTGTTTATGATGTATTTAGAGACCCTCCCCTTATCCCGCTTTATTGCTACTACATAAAAGTTTTGGCACAACTCCTGATCCTCAGTTAGTTAATATTAGTTTTCAAATTATTTGGCTTAGTTAATAGGCCAATTTTCTTTCTCTGTTTTGGTGACTTTTACCTAAATTTGGTGGATTACGTAAGAAACATTTTAAGGCATCCATTGAATAATTTTGACATCCGCATGAACCAAAAAGCCATTAAGTCTCATATTAGAAATACTGTATATAACTAAATGTTTTGAGATTTTACTTAGAATCCAGGTTTGCTGCGACATGGGTAATGTTCCATGTTCAAGGTCATCTTCTATAATAGTAAAAACAAATTTACAGTTTGTCTATGCATTGCTTAAAACCATCAATTTTTAGGTTATTTTAAAGTTTTATAGCCTAAGAAAGCTGAAAAGAGTTTTATCCTAATTTCTGTCTTTTTGTCTTTCGTTCTGTTATGTTTTGTCAGTGACACTCGTTGACCCCTTTTTGTTGATTTTTTTGAATAAATTAAAGACCTCCACCTATTATAAAATTTAAAATAAAAATGACAAAATAAAAATTAAAAATTAATTAAAAAATAAAAATAAAAATGAAACATGTAACGTGTGTCATGTTGTAAATATAAATATATAACTCACAATAAAAGTATTTAGTACAATACTAGTTCAATTTTATGTTGTGTATTCTTGAAATTATTATTTTATGTTATTATTTCATGTTTTATGTATTATTTAGGCTAGTACTGACTCTGTTCTTTGTAAACAATTTACATGTGATAGAACAAAGAAAATTTTGAATTTGATAATAGGATAACGGTTCACTGCATTTTTTAAAATTTGTTTTCATTCATGGTCTAGAATTGTGTATTTAAAATAAGAAAATTAAAAAATTAAAAATTAGCCGATAAAAGTTTACCGATTGAACAAAATGGAATAAAATTTCCTGAACAGATTGAAATTAGAACTTCCCTGGATTTTGGGGCGGAACTGTATAAACAACTATTTTATTAGAGAAGCTATGAACATTCTTTAAGCACCACCGTTGGTAATTATACCAATTTTAGTAAAATTTTTCTAAGCCGTTTTCATGTAAAAAGCAAACAAAAAGTTGCGTAACTTGGCTACTTTGACGGTCTAGGACAAAGGTCTAAGGTCACTTAGACAATTCTTTTTATGTTCTTAGCAACTTGAATTTGTTTTATAAGAGTTCAGTCGTATAACTTATGAAATCAATTTTTTAAAGAATTTTGGTCTTCATCCTATAAATACCCTATTACTTTTATCAAATAACCAATTTGAATGTCATCGACGCCCTATGTTTCATGCTAATTTACTTAAACATCCCATAAAAGAAGTGGGTTTCAGTCAAAGATATTAATAAAACAATAGGCCAAACAATCAACACAGTTTGGTTCATCTTTCACAATAATAGTTGTCAAACATTTCAATGGGGGTTACTCATTGCCCTTATAAGGAGTCGTAGATTACTCGTCATTAATGATATGAGTCAGTGATAGTGGTATCTGTTATCACTTTTATCAGTGACACCCAAGTTGTGGCATTTTTTGTTTATAAATATACTGGGCTATATCAACCGAAAAATAATTTAAATAGCTAAATACAGGGCTGGATTAAAGTGCCATTGGATTCATCGCTTTTATCAATTTTTTTAACTACATTTCAGGCAAAAGAAAATCTGATGAGGCTAAACAATTGCCACATTTAACTTAGCATGGCGTGTTCATGTTTGGATAATAAACTGAACGGCATAAACATTTTTTCACAAACTTAAAGCTCTGCAGGCCATATGTAAACTGGTAGATATTTTCCAATTTTTTCCACAACTATGAGCCAGTAGGTCTTGTCAAAATAGCTTGAAGGCTTATTTCTGAGCCTATGATTCTACGTCAAGCAGTGGATCGATATCGGAGATATCGTGTATCAGAGGTTTGGCAATTTTGTTGCTGTCTAAGAGGGAAATTGTCTAGCTTGGTGGTCTCCATTCTTTAAAATCCTGGTGCACGGGAGAGAGTTTTTGTAGTACTAGGGTCTTGATAAGCCGACCCGGTTACCGGATGTTTTGTGTATAGAACAGTTGTTTGCTATACTATATCTTATCCTGCAAACACAGACTTTGACAACACGGAACTCTGGATAACAAGGAAAGCCTTCCACAGCAGTGGAATGCACTGGGTTCCAATGCGCTTAGCGCCATGGCATCAGCGAGAGCTTACAGAGCAGTTTTGGGTTTTCTTTAATGGATCAGATCTCAGGTTTTAGTTTCTTTTTTACGTATATTATGTAAAATAAATGTTTTTATAAGAATTGCATAAAATATTAATAAATTATGTTTTCTCATGTTACTCCTTTTCCAATAACCTGGAATTTTCACAAACCTAGACAACGTTCATTTCACATTAGTCTGGGCTTGTGGGACTGTACTGTGTTGGTGGCTAAGCTCATTGTTTCTCAAAATGAAGAAAATTGGTTTAAGTTTCACTTATAATTTTGTTGTATCTCGTTATTAATTTAAGTTTATGACTGAATCACTGTGCAAATATCAAAACACGTTTCACTTCAAATTATACTGAATAGAATAGATTAACATTGTTTTCTCTTTGGTTATTCTGACTTAACAAAGACCATTTATTTCGGATTAAAACTGATTTTTGTTGGTTATTTCAGGCTTCTGGTGTGACGGTTTCGGATGTGTGTAAAACAACATATGAAGAGATCAAAAAGGATAAGAAACATAGATACGTAGTATTTTACATCAAGGATGAAAAACAAATTGATGTCGAATATATAGGTGAGTACCTTCTTTCTACACTATTAGTGTGCTCAGTAACATATTGTATACATTTTTATTGAGACATGAAGGGGTATAGCTTATGGTACCGGTACTAATACCAAACAGCACATCATTATTGTGAACAAGTCTAGTATAGAAAACTATTAAGTAATTGAATCCATCAAGAAGTAATAAATATTTCAAAAGTAACTACAGTAAAGGTTTGATGCTACACCGGCAATATTGCAGCGTGCAGGTATACCTTTACTACTACCAGATAGTATGCTTTATTCTTAAACTTGCAGTGACCGTAAGATTATACAAATTTGGTGTTGGTGAGATATAAGCAATTTTAACCAACATGCATTCCAATCTAAGCAATTTTAACCAACATGCATTCCAATCTAAGCAATGTTAACCAACATACTATTCCATATACAGGGTGTCCAGAAAAAACATTTCAGGAATCCAAGAGGTTATTGCCCACATCAAAATGAGCAAGAAAATACCTGTAAACATATGTCCTAAAATGCTTCGTTAAGCCGCTAGCCGCCATTTTGTTTTTTACATCAAATAATTTTTATTTCCTTAACGAATAATTGTAGTAAGTTCATTTTTGGCATAGATCTTTGTCACACAAAGTTTTATTTTCAGGAAAAAAATACTTTTTTCGGATGAGTATTTTCAAAATGGCGGCCATTTAAAAATTTCAAACTCACATAGATAAAAAACTGTAAATTTTATCAAAATTTTACAAGACACAAAAAAGTTGAAAAATTAAATTATCTAACCAATGGTACCAAGTTTGTAAGGATCTGAAAACAAATAATGAAGTTATTACGAGTTTTATGTTGAAAAACATTGATTTTTCATTAGAACTCATGGAAATTAAGGTTATTTTAGTAGAAAAATCGCAATAACTCCATTATTTGTTTTCAGATCCTTACAAACTAGGTACTATTGGATAGATAATTTAATTTTTCCACTTTTTTGTGTCTTGTAAAATTTTTATAAAATTTACAGGTTTTGAGTTATTTGAGTTTGAAATTTTAAAATGGCCGCCATTTTGAAAATACTCATCGGAAAAAAATAATTTTTTTCCTGAAAATGAAACTTTGTGTGACAAGGTCCATGCCAAATATGAACTTACTACGTTAAGGAAATAAAAATTATTTGGTGTAAAAAACAAAATGGCGGCTAGCGCGTTAATGAAGCATTTTAGGACATATTATGTTTATATGAACTTTCTTGCTCATTTTGATGTGGGCAATAACCTCCTGAATTCCTGAAACGTTTTTTCCGAACACCCTGTATATTTGTGAACAATCTATTAGTATTTGAACTTAATTAAAAAAAAAACCTTACTTTTACCACTGTGTGATATTTTTATTTTGTTGTTCGTCAATATCACTGTACACTATAGTTTGTTTACTAGTTTTAATGTCATCAGACATGACAAAGGTTAAACTCGAAGCAGGTAGAAGGGGTTTTCATATTTTGGGCCAGCTCAGTCCAATGTAATACCAAACCAGATAAAAGCGCTGCCTTTTAGGAAATTTAGAAACTAATTACACAATGTATAGTTTTGCATATTTTATTTCTTTAGTTGTATATTTTATGTTGATAGTATTGAAGATTATTTTTGTTTTCCTTATATTCTTGACGTGAGTCAATTTGAAAACTAGTCTTATGTACTGAAATTCGCTCATAATTAGAGACCCTATTTATTTTATTTTATTTTATGTCCTTTATAAACATGATAAATTCAGTTTTTGTGCCCCTAGTAATTTAGTTCAGCTTTGAACTGTTCATTAACGAGTTGCACATTTCGTGTGCAGGTGATCGCAATGCGCAATACGACCAGTTCCTGGAGGATTTGCAGAAGGCTGGCACCGGTGAGTGCCGATATGGACTCTTCGACTTCGAGTACACGCACCAGTGTCAGGGAACGTCCGAGGTATGTAGTACGGTCAGCCTGAACCATCATGTGCTCATACAAAAATAGGGCAGTATGCCTCTTTCAATAAATATTTATTATGGTTTTTTATACGTTTTCAAGGAAGAAAAATAGAATTAACGAATTTTAAAAGACAAAACAAAAACGCCTTTTACATTATAAACGCTCATTATAAACGTTTTTTACAGTGTCAACAAATTTTTTGGAACAGGAATTAAATTTAATTTTAAGTAGACAATGAGCCATATAATGTTGTTCTCTCAATCTTTTAATTCAATGTAATCTAGGTTACTTCAACAATTTTTGTGACGGTTCTCTATTGTTATGGAGAAATAAAAGTTCTTATTTGTATTCCAGTCTTCAGCAATCATGTCCGCCAGTCTTCGGTGATCGCATCCGCCAACAGCGACGATCGTGTCTCTGCGGGTCTTAGGCAAATGTGTCCGCTAATATTTTGCAGTCGTTTGCCAGTTTTTTTATGGGGTCTGCCGACCGGGATGATCATATTCGCCGAACGGGGCGATCGTGTGACCGCCGATCTTGCGTGACTATGTCTGCTGAACGGAGATACTTGTGCCTGCCGATCAGAGGCGATTGTCTCTGCCAATCAGAGGTGCCTGTCCTTCCCCGTTGTGATGTTCTCCCCATTTCAATTGATTAAACATCAGTAATTATGATTATGAATTTTTATTAACTTTTTAAAGTATATTTGACAAAATGACGTTATAACAGGCGAGAAAAACTTGAATTATCAGTGGAAAATGCGGGAATTTTGTGAAGTTAATTTTGTGGACACCCTGAGCAGGCTCCCTATAGTCTATGAGATTATCCAAGGGCTGTGAAAAATTGTCCCGCGTAGTGAGGATGCCTCGTCTTGATATTGTTTATTAGAAAAGTTGAAAACTATTTTAATCACATACATTCTCACATATTGTTTAAAGTTGTGTTGGTTGAAGCGACTGGAAACAAAAGTTTGCTTACTATTTTATGGTTACAAAAAGCAATTAGAGTTATTATAAGTATAAATTACAAAGATTATGTAAAACAAATCTTTCCTCTATTAGGTATACTGAGAATCTATGGTCTGTATATTTTAGAAACAGTCATGTTTGTAAGGTATACAGTGACCGGCTCACGAGAATGTACTAGATCCATCAGTAAACAATCATGGAATAACAATCCAGCCATTCAAATTAAATAATCACTGTGTTCTTTTTTTAAAACTGTTCTTTTTTTAACTGTTTTTAAAACTGTTGTTGTTTTTAAAGCAATTCTTAAGAGTCAGTTGTTTATGCTTACCCCAGGTTTTGTGTTGTTATTTAACTGCAACCTTAAAAATAGAACTATGAAAACTGCTGTTTTAAATAGAATGAAATTAACATTTATAACAAAATTAATACTATTTTTTTCTATATACCAAATGAAAGTTTTATTTAATGTAAATAAAACGGCCATTGAGGGTTAAATCTGGATAATAAAACAAAACTGTAAACGACTCGTACCAAAACAGGGGCCGAAGTTGATTTTGACAGTCATTCTATCTGTTTAATATGAACATTAAGAAAAAATACAATATTCTTCTCATAAACGTCTTACATATTTTTCACCAAGCTTTTAATAATAAACCAATCTGTCGTATTGTATAAATAGTTTTGGTACTTTATTTAACAAAATAATTTAAAATACAAAACGCCTAATACTGTTTAAAATTTTAATGTAGGCCCAACTCTTCGGGTTCCTCCACGCTTGTTCGAGTCGTGCTTGATCCGGACATGATATTGAGAGCAAACTGTCCCACTTGTTCTACACCAAAGATGTTGTCCACCCTGCGACCGTCATTCACCAGCGAAATTGACATAATGAATTGGTGTTTTTGGCCACTTAGTTACCAATTAGCTTCCGCTTTTCAGTAGTCCGATTGTCATTTAGAGCAAAAAATACAAGATGAACAAGTGAACGATATTGGCTCCTGTAAAATCAACTTATTATTAAGTATTCTTCACTCGATACTATTATGTTATGATTTGTCACAGTTAAACAATCATATGATTACAATAGAAATGTTACCGTACATAACAATTATGGATTAAAGTTTTAAAATGTGATCCATATGATCTTGAATATTCAAGTGCATTCTCCTGGGCCAGTTACTGTAATGTTGATGGGTTACCCAAATTATCAATTATAATTAAATCATAGAATAATAATAAAAAACAGCTGTCTAAATCAGTTCACCTTTATGTATTGACATTTTGCGACGAGTTGTTGTTCTATTTTTTCTCGTCTGTTTTTAGGCGTCTAAGAAACAAAAGCTTTTCCTGATGTCCTGGTGCCCGGACACTGCCAAAGTTAAGAAGAAGATGTTGTACTCCTCCTCTTTTGACGCCCTCAAGAAGTCCTTGGTCGGCGTTCAAAAGTACATCCAGGTGTGTTCCCTTATTGAGTTTAAATATGGGTCACATTTGTGTAGTGTTTTCGTAAGTGGCTTTAAAATGGTATATCAGCTTGTAGTTTAAGTCTTTAAGGGTGATCAACTCAAGTGGTGTCACCATTGATATCTCTTAAACTAAAATAATTACATAAAACTTTAAATGGGGGACTTACCTCCTTTTTAGAGACTATCAAAATATGAATTCAGATTTTTTTTTAATTTTGCAGCTATTGTTCAATATGGCGACCAACTTTGAAATTTCTTATGGAACAGTCCATTTTTTATAACAGATTTAGATTAATCAGTCAAATTTAAGGCCTTTTAATTCTTTGCCAATTTTCTCTAAATAGTTAGGGAGCCAGAGGCAATTAAAGTTGATCTTTAGTTCCGTAAGAATAACATATGGCCACTGTATTTGTCCCCAGGGCCGGCAGACCCATTAGGCGAAATAGGAGACTGCCTAGGGCAGCACTTTCCTGGAGGGCGGCAAAAGTAGAAATAAAAAAAAAAATTATTTTTAAAATGTAACAAAACATAAGTGAAAAAATGTTTAATAAAACAATTAATTGTTGATAATTTTTGTCAACTTTTTAGTTAGTTTACTTCCATTTTGTTGCGTTTCATATATGTCATATAAAATGTCATATAGCTGCCGTCCCTGGCACTTACTGCGCTGAGCTATGAATCTGATTAGAGCGAGTGCTTGCTCTTATCAGTTGTCAAGGCCGTGTGCAACAATGCCGCCCCTACAAGACTTTCCCCTCCCCTGCACTGGCCGAACCTGTGCACAACCTTCTTGCCGATGCAACATGGCTAACATCATAATTTTGGATTTATTATGTACGTTATTTAAATAGACTACTTAATATTTTTCATTTTTGTCAAAGCCATCAGGATTCTATTTATGTTTGGTGTATTTTGGTTTATGATTTGCAACGTAGACGATTTAAACTTGCTGTAACCTGTTAACATAATCAATATTTTAGGTATAGTAAACTGTTAAAATTCTGTCAATCATATTTTTTTGCGAACTTTTGAAGTTGGTTATGTATTGAAATTGGGTTATGTAAAAAATCGAAGCTGAGTAAGAGTAGTCACAATTGGGATCTATTCGTCTATTTTTCATATTATGCCTCCAGTAGCAGCTTTTTGCGCATTTGCCGTGAAAACAGCATTGTCCAATGATACAAGAATACACTATCCATCAAAGGATTGGTCAAGGATTAAAATAGGCAAAATATGACTCGCAGTTCAGTTTGTCTATCCTTGACCAATCCTTCGATTGATAATATGTTCTTGTATCACTTGACAATGTCGTATTCACGGTGAAACATGTAGTTCAATAAAAAATTTGACCTGCTTGACGGAAGGTATGTGTATACTATTTTAAAACAAATATTTTATCGACCACTATATAAATAATTTTGTAAAATGTAAAATCAAAAAAAATTTGTCGAGTTATGCAATTGTTTTAAAAAAATGAAAAAGTCTGGAATTAGTCTTGAATTTTGAAAGAGAAATAAACTAGACACCCTGATAAAAGGTGTTTTTCTACCGAGAGGTTTCCTAAAAACCCTTTTCAAGTAATTTGGAAGGGTATTTGTGACTAAGTCACTTGCAAGTAATTGTTTTCTTGATTGATTGTCCGTTTTGCAGGCCACGGACCTGTCGGAAGCATCGCAGGAAGCCGTTGAAGAGAAGCTGCGCGCCACCGACCGACAGTAGGCCCGGCCTCCGCCCCCTCAGCTCTAGGAAAAATAACACCAGAGTCGACCACCCGACACAGCATTTATTTATTTATATTTATTAGCAAAATTGACGATCGTGCACGATCGATCGAGTCGACTAGTCAAGAGAGCCCGAAAACCGAAATACCGTACGAAGGTTGACAACTGTGTGATTTGTGCTTGCTCGTGCTCTTTAAAATGTTACTCTTACCGCTATTATTTTTCCTAGACCGATTTTGTACTGATCTATCGATGAAACAAATTAAAATAAAATTACAATTATAATGTTGTGTAGATGTATTTTCATTTTTGATCAAGGCTGGATATAGGCTATATATATAATATAATTCTTTTCATTTCTAGTGTTTTGTTTGTATTAAATCCTTCTTGACTTCCAAAACGGAATGCAGGTTGTCCATTTAATGGGAGTGTTGAGGGGGAGTCGTACAGGAAATGAAGGTAAAATAAAAAAAATAGCAAGTGGTTACTACATTATAAAGTAAAATCTCATAGTTTTGACTCAATGTGGACTGTAAAGTTAGGAAAACATCAAATATCCTGGTGCTGATATTATTCAAGCAGTTATTTCATAAAACCTTGTAACATCAGACGGGTCTCAAAGACGATCGTACAACACTAAAGCGTTGCTAGTTATGGGAGCTGAATGACTAAAAATACCATTTGGATATTGTATTATTGTTTGTGAGTTATTGTTGTCTTGCCAACAGTGGCCGCATTAACAACAGAATTGTGTATAATGTCTGTGTCATATTGACAAGTGGGACCTGATAAACTCTGCAAGTAACAGTTAGCGAGTCACGTGGCTTTCGTTTGAACACTGAAGCCACTTATGGGGGTATCATGTTAGGTATATAGAATATAGATACATAGTACGTTGAGTTTATGAGATTTTACTAAATAAATAATATTAAAATCATAAATCAGAAAATTATTAAATTAATATTCATTCACAGCAAAATGAGCAACTGATGTGGTCACCAGTTCGATCCCAGGTAGATTTTACACTCACTTGCTATTTGTCATTGGGATATTAGTTACGGTAATGACGCTTTTTAACAACAGATAAACTTGGGTACTGTACGAGGGTCGCCCAGAAAGTAAAGTTGGTTTGAGTATCATGCCGCATCATTGATACCTTGCCATTACAGTGTGTGGGAGTTTTCTCTATCCGTCTCATCAGTTTGAGCCAAGTTTCACTACTGTCACATGTGGTCACACTTCTGCTCCACTACACCTCATAATGGTTGCATCCATTTAAAATTCTGCAAACGTAGAATAAATTAATGCTAAGAGAATTGAATAATTCAAGTGGAGATGACTCCTAAGACTAAAACGTCTGAAACTAAACAAAAGACATTGATGATGGTCATAATTATTTCCTAGTTTCTGCTGAGTCTGTTCAATGGTTGGGACTGAGCATTTATGTGAAGTAGTAACTCCATTGACTATATACTAATGTGAATAGACTTCTCATCCAATGCTTTTTGTTTGATACTGAAATTAGGAAGGTTTGTGTACTGTATGCTGCGCGATGGGCTTTGTGATCGATGTTGCTATTATTCAGCTGGATTTAGAGTGCTGCAAAAACATTTTACTACATTAATATAAGGTAACTGCACCAGTAGTGGACACTTTTGACTCTTAGATTTAACAATTACCTTATTCTGCAACTAAACGTAATGTGTGTTTTTAGCGAATTTCCCTATAGGAAATACGCTATTACGGTAGTAGTCACGGTAAGACCTAAGCCCGGGACCATGATACTTTTTCGTTTTGAGGTCCCTCGAAGCCAAAATCACCGTTCGTTCAAATTGCTATATATATGTATATATATCTATCTATAGGGAAATTGAGTTCACTTAAGAGGGCTACTACAATTATTAAAAATAAAATAAAAATACCTGAGCACCCTTTTGAAGGTGTTTTCAAAAGGGTGCTCAGGTATTTTTATTTTATTTTTAATATCTATCTATGTATATATATACAGGGTGTCCCGGAACTCTCTGGAACCCTTTTGTATATTTGTTCCTTGCATCGAGTCAAGAAAAAAACATCATTCAAATAGGGGTCTAGAATCCATTGTTTAGCCGCTAGCCGCCATTTTGTTTTTTCCACTTAATAATTTTTATTTCCGTAATGGATGGTTGTATTCAGATCATATTTGGTATGAATCTTTATCATACTAATGTACATTTTCAGGAAAAAAATGAATTTTTTCTACTGTGTATTTTCAAAATGGCAGCCATTTTAAATTTTCAAACTCAAATATGGTAAATTTCAAAAAAATTTTACTTTGTACAAAAAAGTTGCTAAATTTAATTATCTAACCAACGGTACCAAGTTTGTAATTATTTGATTACAAAAATAACGGAGTTATTGCGATTTTTCTCCAAAAAAACATTGATTTTGCATTATAATGAATGCAAATTATGGCCATTTTCACAAAAAAATCGCAATAACTCCGTTATTTGTGATCAGATCCTTACAAACTTGGTACCGTTGGTCAGATAATTTAATTTAGCAACTTTTTTGTGCAAAGTAAAATTTTTTTGAAATTTACCGAATTTGAGATATTTTAGTTTGAAAATTAAAAATAGCCGCCATTTTGAAAATACACAGTGGAAAAAATTAATTTTTTTCCTGAAAATGTACGGTAGTATTATAAAGATTCATACCAAATATAATCTGAATACAACTGTCCGTTACGGAAATAAAAATTATTACGTGAAAAAAACAAAATGGCGGGTAGCGGCTAAACAATGGATTTTAGACCCCTATTTGTATGATGTTTTTTTCTTGTCTCGTTGCAAGGAACAAATATACAAAAGGGTTCCAGAGAGTTCCGGGACACCCTTTATATATATATATATATATATATATATATATGTATATGTATGTGTCCGTGAACACGATAACTTTTGAACGGAACCTCCGATTTTGATGAAATTTGGTACAGGGGTGTAAGCCAGCATCTACTAGATTGAGTTCACGAACCAGAATGATCGGACCATGGGAACAGGGTTTTATATGGTTTCAAAAGGGTTAAAAATGAATTTTTGGCTTTTTAAACTTTTATTTATAAAATTCAACAATTTTAACTTAAACCATTTAAAAGAGCTTAAAAACAAACAATGTAGTATTTTGAATTTTGTACCTAGCTTAAATGGTTATGGAGAAAAGCGAAAAACTATGTTTTCCATGTTATTCTTGTGGGAAATCAAGAAAACCTTCTATCTTGCTTATTTATTGACATATCTTGATAAAATTTGTTAAGTACATTCATTCGGAAACGTTTAACTTATATTTGCTTAGAAAACCCATATGGCAGCAAACCTACGTACTCACCCCTATGGGGTTTATGGAGAAAATAAAAAGAACACCATAACCTGATAAAATTTGGTATGTACGTTCACTAGGTAGGGTTTAACTTATATTTACCAACAAAACCCATATGTCGGCAAACTTACATACTCTCATCTCCATGGATTTTATGGGGAAATAGAAAATATACCAAAATTCCATTGGAAATTTGCTGAGTAAGCAGGTCTGCTGCGACAGGGGTATTTTTTAAAAATATTTTTTGATCATTTTATTTTTGTTTATAAACAAATGTTATGGATTGTGCTTTATTTTTAATTGCTTAAGAGTATTTTAAATTGACGCCTAATGAAATTTGTGATTGAATAGGTCACCCTTATTCAAATTGATACGGAAGTGAGCTTGGAATTTCTTAATTTTAGTAAGACTTTAAGATATATAGGTTTATAAACTGTATAAATCTGTAATAATAGAAAAAGTTGGGTCACTTTTGCTGCCCACTGCTGGTACATATTTTTTTTGTTAACTGTCCACCACTGGAACATGTGCATCACTTTATTTTATAGGTTCATACAAGATTATTTTATACTGGAAACTACATTTATTGGCTAATTTTCTAACAAAATTAAATGAGCATTCACCTCCATTTATTAAAACCATTGTAGGTACTCAAATTTACCGGTAATTAGAAGTCAAACTCCTTCCTCCCATTATACTGTCCACTACTGGTGCGTTTACCTTAACCTTCAGGTATAAATGTTTCATAATTGGTTAAGAAGAGTAGCAATTCTGATTTACCTATCATAATATGTTACTTGTACTTCGCCGCGGAAGTACCACCATAAATAAGTTTCAATCATGCCTATGCTATGAAAAGTCTAGTGTACGGTATATATAGTCAAAGGTAACATCTTACTACCTACCTTTTTTGATAAGGAGTTTGGTTTTATGGGAAAGGAAAAACTGGCTAGTGTATATTTTAGTGTGGTAAAAGAGTCCAGAATGTATACTTTGATGCTATGAGAACACATAGAATGTATACTGTACGTGTAACTGACTCCTCCAAGCGTACCCCAAGGTGGGTGCCACAGCAACCACAGTAGCTCCATGTGGGCTTGAGGGCCCAAATCACCAGAAATGCTTTAATAAAATTTTGTAAACAGCACAAAAATATTGATTAAAAATATATAATTAACTTATATTATAAAAATGAAAAGTATATTAACATTTATACTCTTATCAAAATTAGTTAAACTATAAGCCTCACCACGTAACTTGAAGAATGAATTTGCACTGCTTTTCAGTTAAAATTTTTGGATAATCAGCTATTCCATTCAAATTAGCATGTAACATCAGTTCGATGTTTTTTTGGAAAATTACCCCCTCTTCCAAGGGCCTACGATAACAGGGCCTGCATGCACTTTAGGTCATGTAACCAGATGCGGCCAAATTTCAGCTGTCAACTCCATTTAAAAGCATTGCAATAGCCTTACTTTGCACCAATTCTTGCGTTTAGTTTAAAATATAAGTCAATGAAGTAAAGTGTTGCAAATCATTCTAATCCTCATTAAATTACGCATTGAATGATACTAATAACGTTTTGCTTTGCCAAACTTAAACTCACTCTTTTGGCAAAACAAAAAGATGAATTTCTACCACTGTAGGGTATATAGCCTTTTTTTAAAACAGTTTTCTTCCAATGTTTTCAAGGATATCTCTAAAAAATAAGTCATGAAATAAATGTCCTAAATTAGTAGTTTGCCCGTTTGTATTTTTATTTTTGATAAAAACAAGTTAAATTGTACATTTTAGTTTCAAAAACTTCATAATTAGCAATGAGCTATAATTTTATGTCAACAGCTGATAAAAAGTGTAAACAAAACTATAATTTTAATAAAGTTTCGACTTTATATCTTAATAAAATATATTAGTCTTGTCGAATAAACTATGAGCTAATCCCTTAGAGATGGGAAATAAGAGAGGGATGTCACGTTTTCTCAATGTTATCTCATGGAAACTTTTGCTGCAGATCGGCTGCATTTAGTCACGTGACTTTAGTGGTGGGGAGAAGTATATAGGCCCGTTAGTTATCGTAGGCCCCGCTCTTCCCCCCTTGCCCATTCTAGCTGTTTTTTGGCCATTCGTCAACTTATGTGGTGAGACTTAAAGTAAACATGTTGCTTGAAATCGAGCAATTTACACCAGCAGTCACGAGAGATGTCCATTGAGGGCGGGGCTTAGCGGCCACATGATTTAATGCAGTAAGATTAATAAAATCAAAATAATCAATGCAGCAGGCTCTTACTAATTTATTATTATTATTATTATTACAAAGGTCTTAATTGCCATAATTAACTATGGTTAAGACTAATATGTGTATGATTAAAAAAATTTTCAAAATCATCCTAGAATTTTCATATAGTTTTTTAAAATTCTTCCAGTTTATAAATACATTTCTTCAATAATTCATCCTTTAATTTTATTTTGAATTTCTTCAAGTTTGTTATTTTTCTTAAGTTTTCAGGTAATTTATTGTAAATTTTAACTCCCAAATAGTCAATTCCTTTCTGTCCAAATGATGAGTTATATCTTGGTACATTTAACAATTGACTGTTTCTTGTATCATGGTAGTGTCCAATTTTTCTTTGTTTAAATTGCCAAATATTTTTATGGATATATGCTGAAACTTCTAATACAAAAACTGATGGAAGGGTAAGAATATTAAGAATTTTGAAAAGTGGTTTACACGAATTTCTGCTTGGGATTTGGCACATCATCCTCAAAGCTCTTTTTTGCATCTTGAAAACCTTTTTTGCTTCAGTACTCGATCCCCAGAATATAATTCCGTAGGACAGGTGCGAATGTATATATGAATAATAAATCAATTTGGTAACTTTCAAAGTGCAACATTTTGATAATACTTTTATCATAAATATCCCAGAACTGATTTTATTACATATTTCTTGTATATGAGGAAGCCATGAAAGATTTGAAGTGATTGTTATGCCAAGAAATTTATTACTTTCTGATGAATTGACAGTTGTATCATTAATTAGCATACAATGATTTTTTATATTTGACAAGTTTTTGTTGAATGGCATCAATTTAGTCTTAGAACCATTTACTAATAAGCCATTGTTATTCAACCAATCGAGAGTTTTTGAAATTTGAACAAATGATGATATTTCTAATTTAGAATGGACCAAATCAGAGTGGTAAAAAGTCGTGTCATCAGCAAATAAAATTAATTTTCCTTCTTCAATTACTGTATTAATTTCGTTGACGTATAAAATAAAAAACAGTGGCCCAAGAACAGTTCCTTGTGGAACACCTATATTAATAGTTTTTACACTGGAAGAAAAACTGTAGTTCATTTCATTTTTTATCTCAGTATAAATTTTTCTATCAGTCAGAAATGAATCAATCCATTTTAGAGCATTGTGTGTAATACCAATATATTTTAATTTATTAATCAGAGCCTGATGGTTGATGCTATCAAAAGCTCTTGATATGTCCAGGAATATTGCAAGAGATGATTTATTTTGATCCAGATCGTTAATTACAGAAGAAATAAGTTGATATATAGCATCTATTGTAGATCGTCCTCTCAAGAAACCAAACTGAGAATTATACATTATTGATTTACTGTCTAAGAAGTCCATAATTTGTTCATGTACTATTTTTTCAAAGACCTTTGAAAAAACAGAAGTTAGAGTTATGGGTCGCATGTTATTGATTTTGTTACCTTCTTTCTTCTTTTTTAATACAGGAATAATTTTAGATATTTTTAATTTTGTCGGAAAACATCCACATTTAAAAGAGTTGTTGATAATATGTTTAAGCGGTTGGATCACAAATATGCTACATCGTTTCAGAATAAATGAAGGCACATCGTCGGGACCAGATGCATAAGAATTATTGATCGTTGTTATAATGTATTTGATATAACTTTCATTTACTTCTTTAAACTGAAAAAGCGAATTTGAAGCGGAGTTTTCACAACCTGAAAGTAATTGTGGTTGATGACTTAATTTTGCACCACTTAACATATTAGGAACAACTTCAGAAAAGTACATATTGAGCTCATTTGCTATTGTTGATAATTCTGTGAGTTTTTTACCATTTTCTAGAATTATTTCTTCAATGCTATTTTTGTTATTTTCACCAATTTCTTGCTTTATTATATTCCAAATTTTCTTTGGCTTATTTATACTCTTCTCTATTACCAAAGAGTAATAGTTTTGTTTCGCTTTTTTAAGAACAGCATTATATTTTGGTAACATCTCAGGTAGTTTTTAAAATCTTTGGACTTTTCTATTTTGCATTTAGAATATAATAGTTTCAGATTTTCTCTTGATTTAATAATACCTGAAGTTAACCAAGGCAGTTTGTTTTTATTTTTGCATAACCTTTTTTTGAAGAAAGGAAAACATTTATTAAAATAATGAGTAAAAATGTTATGAAATACTTCGTATTTGTCCTCTACTGAACTAGAATCATAAACCTGGCTCCAAGTTTCTTCAGATAAAATTTTAATAAATTTCTTCATGTTTTCATCATTAAAGTTTCTCATCCACATAATTTTGTTGTTATTTGTCTTTTTGTCAGCCTTAATCGTTATTATTTGTCCATAGTGGTCAGAAACTGCAGAAATAATTACATTTATTTCGTAAATGTGCTCATCTTGTAAATTAGTCGCAATATTATCAATTGCAGTCATGGACTTATTAGTGACTCTGGTTGGAATATCTATTTTTAACTTCATTCCATGAGATTTAAATACATCCTCAAAGTCTTTAAATGTTACATCATTCCTTTTCAAGGAGTCAATATTAAAATCTCCGCATGCTATACATTTATATTGATTTGACCTTAAGGTTGTGCTTAATTAGCATGTAGCCATTTAAGAAATGTAGCTTTATTTCCATTTGGAGACCTGTATATGCACAAGATAGCAATTTCAAATTTGCAATCATGTATTGTGACTCCACAAACTTCAAATTCCTTTTCTAGGCACATATTATTTTATTTTATTTCCTTTGCTTTGCAGCCACTTTTGACAAAAATGCAGACACCACCAAATTTTGACAACTTTCTGCTGTAAAAAGCTGCTAAATAATAACCAAATATTAATCTTATTTATTTTATCTTCTTTTAGATCATGGTCAGTAATACATAGTATGTCAGGATTTTCTTCTTCAATAAGTATTGATATGGCTGAAATCTTATTAGATAAGGTTTGAACATTTTGGTGTAGTATTTTCAAAAAAGATTTTTTTGTTTTAAAGCATTGTACTTGATATTATTTTCTGCTTTAAGTTTATTATTATTATTACTAAGTAACAGTAAACTACTACCATATTTCTTTCTCATTACATCAATATTTTTTACCTTGCCAGACAAAAAATTTTGAACTTCATCCTTATGACGCTTTTGTGGGGTTATGGATGTGTTTTTTTCTTTAATAAGACTTGTTCCTCTAAAAAAGGAGGATCTTGAAATGATGACAGAGTTATTTTTTAAAACATAATAAGATTTAATTATAAGTTTTTTTATCCAATCAGAATAGAGAATTTTCCCTACTTTGTTGAAATGAAGGCCATGTTGAGTATAAAATCTCTTGCCCATAGCTTGAAGAGGTAAAATTTGAGCATGTTCATAATTTTGAACAATTTTCCCAATATTGTAATTTGCGTTACTTATCACTTTGTTTAAAATTGGTTTATCAAAGCGGAATGGAATACTAGATATGATAATATTAGTGTTCTTTGAACTTTCAAGCATCTCAGAAAGCTTTTCGTAAATTAAATCTATGTTTACATTCTCATCAATATCATTTGTTCCCCCTATCAAGACCAAGTAGTCATTTTTTGTCAATGTAGGGACTGTTGATTGAGCATTTTTTATAATATCTAAAAACCTTCCGTTCGGTTTAATAAAGCTCCTTACTTTGAAATTGAGATACAGTTTTTCATTTAAAAGATAATTTAATCTGCGTCCATGACTGTCTCCAAAAATTTCAACTTTGCTTGTAGTCTTATTAGTTTGTTCTAAATCAGGCCGATTTGCGCCTGGACAGTTTTTGCTGTTTCTTATTTTCCATGTGTTTTCTTCGAGGTGAGCATCTGGCATGGGTATTGTCAATTCATCTCTTAGTAGATTTGTTTTGACATTCTTCTTCCGTTTTACTACTCTCATTGTCTTTCTAGTTGAATAATTCATCATAGTCATATCATCGCATGATGTGCTATTATATGCCCCACTTTCGGAAAGACAGTCAAAATTTGTATCACAATCACTTTGTTCCATTAGGCAATTGAAACGGTTACTACACGGTGTGTCATAAATTAATTTGGATACTTTATTGCTTATTTTTTTGTTTATTGGTACGGTATGGAACGTGTTAATCTTCTTAGGGTCATATGATAACGTTTCTCTGTTTTTAGGAGATTGATTCAACGAGTTCGAAGATACACATGTTTTATCTTTCGATATTAGCTGGATAACAACATTTCTTGAAATATCATGTTGGTTTTCCAGCATATATACTAAGTTAGCTCTCTTTGTTATACAATCAATATTATTGAAACTAGGTAGTTCATGACCGGGAAGAAATTGATCAAATAGGTGTTCATGCATAATGATATAATCTATTGCTAATAGCATGTAGAATCCGCAGTCATAGCTATTATCTTGTTGGGGTCCATTTAAAATATCCATTTCTGAAGATAGTTGTAAGTCAAGATAACGTGTTATTGATTTCATTACTTGTAATGCTGATTTTATATTCACATTATTCAATGAGTCGTAGTAAAAAAATTTCCCTAACTGCTTATTCAAAAGGAGTAGGCTCCAATGTGAGCCCTCATCTGACTTACAATTAGAAGCATTGTTTATCGGGAAAATTATAAGTTCTTGATTTCTTAGTTGCAAAGAATCAAGAAAACTTAAGTCATTAGAAAATTTTATTGCTTGGCAAAAGCCTGGGTTTAAGAGACATATCTTGTTGTTGGTTAGACAAGGCAAACTTTTAGAAAGTAGCTCAAAATACAAGCTAATATGTTCATCTCCTAACCAACCATTGCCAGCGATTTCTAGTATAGATTTATAATTTTTATTTTCTTTTGTTAATATTTTTATTTTCTTTTCAAGTTCATCTATCTTTCTAGTTAATTCTTCATGCATAAACAACATTTTGCTATCAAGGTTTTCTGATTCAGAGTCTATGTTTGTCTTATTAAGAGTTTCATTAAGTTTTGCTTTCTGTTTCCTGGTAAGAATTATTGGAGTAAATGATGGTTTACTGTCCATAGTTATTTTATTTTACTCCAAGATATGAATGAAACTTGAATTATTATAACTCAATAAAAATTACAATTTATATTCATCAAAATAAACAAACTTTTAGGTTAAACTAACAATATCCTCCTTCCAATTTTTGTTCTATAACTTACTGTTAAAAATTATACTCACATATAATTTGAAATTCTTTCAGTTAATGTATACCACAAATTATTTCACTTAGCTAATAGAATAATTATCTTTTTTTTTTTTAATTTAAGAGATAAAATTTTGTATTGTGTTATGCTTACAACATCAGCTGTTGTATTTAGTTAACATATGGATCCAGACCGATTATATGGGACAAAAATCGTTATTTATTTCTTACAAGCAGCATAACATCGGTAAACCTTATTGAAGTATATGCATTGAAAGATATTTCACATGATTATTATAAGTCAAATTAATTGTCAGCTGGTTTATTTATTATTATGGCTTTTGTTTACCTTTTGTAAAAGAGATTTGTTTTTTGTTAATTTTGTGAGTAAAGTTACTTTGTATTTAAATGTTTCTCTTCTTATTAAAAGTTATATCCTTCAAATATCCATTATACTCTGCCAAAAATTATATTGATCTCAATAGGTTATGGAACACATCACAGCTTCCACTGAGCAAAAATAATTAAAAGAGTTTAATATCTTACATTTGAGTTTTAGGTACCATTGCTGAAGATTTTCAAAATGGATCTAAAAGTAAAAATTGGATATTTAGAAGGGAAGAGCAATTGGGCAACCTGGAAATACAAAGTCTTAATCCTACTGAGGAGTTTTTCTGGAGGAGAAGATGTTGTAAAGGGTAAACTCACAAAACCAGAGGCTCTAGGTAACGATGCAGATGATGATCAGGTAAAACAGTACCAATCTAAGTTAGAAGTTTTCAGTAAGGCTGATACAAATGCCTTATTAGTTTTGACAGCTAATATGACTGAGGAAACTTTAACTAAAGTTATGAGATTTCATTCTGCTAGGGAAGTTTGGTTGGAACTTCATAGATTGTTTGAAGGGGTCACTGAGGACAAAACCTTTTCATTATGTATGGAGTTTTTCCATTACAAACATGATTCTAAGGATGACATGTCCAACCATCTTTCAAAATTGAAAAATATTTGGAATAATCTAAATGTAGAACTAAATGAAGGTAGTAATGTTGACAAACTTCCAGAAATTTTATTAATATGTAAGATTTTGGAAACTTTACCTCCTGAATATTTTTCTTTCAAGTCTAGTTGGCAACTGATGGCCAAGTCTGAAAGAACGGTTGATCATTTAACAAGTCAACTATGTGCACATGAGAAAGCTCTGTGTACAACTTCCACGGATAGTAGTGGAATTGGGGAACAGGAGACTTTGAGTTTAACAAAGGGTAAATCAAATGTTAAACAAGTTAAACAAAAATCTAAGTTTGTTTGTCATTATTGCAAAAAGGAAGGGCACATAATTAACAATTGTATTAAGTGGAAAAAGGATGGTAAACCTCTTAAACCAAAACCTGGATCTGATTCTAGTAAAATGCAATTGTGCACTTCGAGTGTATTTTCTGCTGAATGTGACGATCAACATTGGTTTGTAGATAACGGTGCTACAAATCACGTATGCAATAATGAGAGTCTTTTTAAATCTGTAAAACCTTTTGACGTTCCTCATAGTGTTACTACCGCAAATGGTCAAACGGTTAATGCACTGGGATATGGTAATGTTGACGTAAGGATTTACGAAAATGGTAGCTATAGGGATGTTACATTTACCAATGTATGGTTAGTGCCAAGCATGAGTAAGAATCTTTTCTCTGTGTTGTCAGCTCATGATAAACAACCTAACAGTAAGTTCATTTCAACTGCAGATAAGTGTAGGTTTGAAGTCAATGGTAAAGTTGTTCTTTCGGGACAGAGAGAACGGCATAATGGGCTTTACAAGTTAAATGTTGTAAGTATTCCTAACCAGTCAACAATCGTAAATTCGGTATCTAATCCTAATACGACTTTACAAATATATCATGAGCGCATGGCTCACCAAGATAAACGTCATGTTAAGCAAG
The DNA here is from genome assembly GCA_030545055.2 of Neoaliturus tenellus. Lineage (NCBI taxonomy): Eukaryota > Metazoa > Arthropoda > Insecta > Hemiptera > Cicadellidae > Neoaliturus > Neoaliturus tenellus. The sequence continues at coordinate 115,049,897 of CM061531.1, forward strand.
TAATTGAACGTGAATTAGGGATTAAAGTTCCTCTAAATTCAGAACTTTGCGAAGGATGTATTCATGGAAAAGCCCACAAACAAAAATTTGGTACAAGACAAAGAGCAACAACTCCCGGAGAAGTAATTCATGCAGATGTATGCGGTCCATTTCAAAAATCTTTTGGCGGAAAGTCTTATTATGTCTTATTTAAAGATGATTATACACGGTTCAGATTTATCTTCAACATTAAAGAAAAATCTGAGGTGTATGACAAGCTTCAAGCTGTTATTAAGGAGTGTGAACGTGCTGGTCACAAAATAAAGTCTTTTCAGTCTGATAATGGAGGGGAATTTAATAACGGTCAAGTGAAAAAGTTGTTGGACGATCATGGTATACAGCAAATCCTAACCCCACCTTACTCTAGTGAACTCAATGGTTTTATAGAGAAAGATAATCGCACCGTAGTAGGGGTGGGCGAGTATCACATTTTTGGAACGAGTCGAGTCGAGTCGAGTAGTAAGTAGAATACTCGAGTTTCGAGTCGAGTCGAGTCGAGTAATACGTGAACATAAAAATATTGAAAATTGCCTTAAAATAACTAGTCTATACTCAAATATAAAAATATACTAGCCTACTATACTAAAATAACTAGCCTATCCTACAAGGGCTAAAAAAGATAACTTTAGTCCTAAGTTTAATTTGCTTAAACACTGTGTGAAGGAAAAAATATTGGTTTTTAAATCGCTGATTATTAAAAAAATACTTAAGCTAAAAACTTGGTTTAGTAACAAAAGGGATTAAGGAATGTACAGAATAAAAGATTGAAAAGTTAGCCTCTAACCACCATTAAATGAAAAAATGAAAATCCCCTGCTACAGTTACTTACTTAAAAGATGTTACCAAATAAAAGATTTTCCCTATTCACAGTTTTTTGTATTTGGCATATTAGGCCTACTTTGAGTCAGAAGCCTAGCCTAGACACCTGAATCAGAATCACTAAATGTAATTGGTGGATTTAAATTGTCATTTTCAACTCTATCTACTTCCTTTGTCTTTGTTGATAAGAAAATCTTCACCACTCATTTTGTTTAGGAATTATTTTCACTTCTCCTAAATACTCAAGCTATGTACATATAATTTTCACTGTTTTGGAATTCACCTAATTCCCTCGTCTGCTAGTGGCAGAATGTCTCTTAACTGAGTAAAGGCTAGCTTTAGTGAACAGACATGAAGCCTGTTTGTTAGGACTTAAAAAATCACAAGAACAATAAATTCAATGTCTGTCTTATAATCAAAGCAATTTGAGAGAAAAATATGTTTATTATCAATTAATAAACATATATTTTTGTGAATGCTGGATTAGAAAAATAACATAAAACTCTAAAATTATTAATTGTATTACCATTGACTATTGATACTATTGATGTAGTATCTAAAGTCAATGGTATTACTCTGGCAATTTGAGGTTAGCCATTGGTAAACCTGATTGTTCATCTTGTACTTCTGTCTGCCGTACTATTCTTACTGCTAATGTCAACACAGCTATTTATTTTGTCTAAAGTTATTTGAATCAGTTTTAAATCATTGTTTTGATGCAATTAGATGTCAAATTATAATTGACTATTAATTTTTTCCCAGTGTTATGAATGTCTACAAATGAATCATTTTATTAATCAGTAGCAATGTTGACTCTACCACTAACCGTGCGGCGTCACTCCCGTGACAAGACAAAGAGTTCAGTCAGCAGTAGAGTGCTGTCTGAGAAGCACCGTTAGAAGCATTTTCATCGTCTTTACATCTAATTTTCTTTGGTCTTAAAATGTATCACTTTCACAATAAAAACATTTTACAATTTAAAGAAATGGGGTTTAAATAAATAGAAAAACATTTCAGAAATGCTATATTTTAATTTAATAACTACTCGACTCGACTTCAACGAGTAGTCACAAGTACTCGCTCGAGCTTCGAGTATCAAAAAATACTCGACAGATACTCGAAAACTCGAGTACTCGCCCACCCCTACACCGTAGTGGAAGCAGCTAGGTCTCTTCTACATGCTCATGAAAACTTGCCACAAGGTTTATGGGCAGAGATGACAAGCACTGCTGTCTATATTCTCAATAGAACGGGTAAGTCGGGAGATCCGGAAAAGTCACCATTTGAAATGTGGTTCAACAAGAAACCAAATCTCAAGTATCTTCGCATCATAGGAAGCGAATGCTTCGTACATGTGCCGAAACAAAAAAGAAAAAAGATGGATAAGATGGCAATTAAAGGTACGTTAGTAGGATACGACAAATTTGGATACAGAGTTTGGATTGGAGGATCAAAATTAATGAGATCAAGAGATGTAATCATCAATGAGAGACCTCTTAGCTCCAACACCACAACTATATGTCTACCACCTAAAGAAGAACTTGAGGACATACCAGAAAATGAAGAAAAAGAGAAAATATCGGAAGATCACACAGAAGAAGAAAAAGTAAAGGAACAAGAAGACAACTCGACAAAAATGAAGCTTAGGGATAGGGAGAGTATTCTTCGTCCTAAAAGATATAATGAGTTTGTAACTCTTTTGATGACAGAAAAATTATCAAATACTTCTGCAACTTATAAAGAAGCTATTGAGTCCGAAGATTCAAAACATTGGAAAGAAGCTATGGAGACTGAACTAAAAGAACTTGAAGAAAATGAAACTTGGGAAATTCAAGAACTTCCTAAAAATAAGAAAGCGTTGCCTTGTCAACGGATTTACAAAGATCGAACAGTAGAGGGATATAAGGCGAAACTGATGGTGAAAGGTTTTTTACATAAGAAAAGTTTCAATGAACTGTTCAATCCAGAGGCAAAGAACCCTGAGTTACACAAAAGGATGAAACACATACAACATACGAAACTTTTTTGTGCGAGAGATTTCTCAAGAAGGACTTATTAATATTCAACCGATTGCAACAAAGCATCAATTGGCTGATATGTTGACAAAGGCGCTACATAAACCAAAGTTGACAGATCATCTAAATAAAATTGGACTGTTAAAGTGAAACATCTATTCAATGAGAGAGAGTATTGAAGTATATGCATTGAAAGATATTTCACATGATTATTATAAGTCAAATTAATTGTCAGCTGGTTTATTTATTATTATGGCTTTTGTTTACCTTTTGTAAAAGAGATTTGTTTTTTGTTAATTTTGTGAGTAAAGTTACTTTGTATTTAAATGTTTCTCTTCTTATTAAAAGTTATATCCTTCAAATATCCATTATACTCTGCTAAAATTATATTGATCTCAATAAACCTGACTAAGCAAAACGCTTAACAGTGAGGTCAAAATGAACATAATAATAAATACATTGGTAATAATTGTCCAAGTTAATTTCTTGTAGGCACGGAGGGGCGTCACTCCTATCACAGTAATAATAATCAAACATTTTCTTAATACATACATTTAAAAATACAGCCACTGATGATTCCATCGACACATCGCAGTCTTATGAAAGAAGGTTGGCAGCACTGTTGTCTCGCAAACTAGATGCAGACAGACGCAGTCAGCTCAAGATTCAAGATTTTTATTTGCCATTAAATAACAAAGGTTACAATAGGCATCGTCATATAAAATCAAGTGCAAAAGAATACAATTTACAGAAAATCACAGTCCTGATGAGTATCATACATTAAAAACTCTTCTACAGTGTAAAAAGCCTTAGCCTTTAACCAGTTGGATATCACAATATTAAATTTACTATTAGGTAAATTTAATATTGTGCTGTTTAAAAAGCTGTTTAAAAGTCACCAAAAAGTCACTGATTTTTATACCCCTTTGGCAGTAGACATCCTGTTATAATAAATAAATACCAGTCTTATTCATTTACTTATCAACCCCACACCTATTTTCAGTAGGTACATTACATTCTATTGTTACACTTTCCGATGGAAATTCATACACCTGTGTTCTCCCTCACCACCTCTCGCCCTGCAATGTTCTCATTGCAGGGCGATGTTTCATTATGTATATAACGGTAACTTTCTTGACCATTTGAAGTACAGTATAAAAATGTGTTCATGGATGGATTTGGCAACAAAATGCATTAACTCATCGGACTATTTTCGTGAACCATACTAAAGCATTTTAATGTTATACAAGACTAGTATTCCTAAAATTAAATTGTTTGTTAACTTCCTGTTTTCAATACTCTACTTTCACTAATATCAATTTAACTTGATAAATTCTGGTTAATTTAAAAGACGGAAATCCAACATCAATCTGTAATCTATTATTTTTTCATCTAATGAGCATTTGATAAATAATATACACTGCACAGTGAATACACTTCTAATATACGAGATTGACATGTTTGAAACCTTTTAAGGCAGAATTTAAAATGGCTCAATATTCCACAGCTAGATGAAATACGCGTTGACAAGCATTGACTTAACATACTAAATTTACCATTGAATGTACCGTTGGTCGGGTTCACGTTCACCCACCGCAACCGGGATTTGGTGGATTTTTTGCGGTTAGCAAAAAAGACACGTGAACGTCAACAATCAAAATCCCGGTGGGTTCATGAGACGGCAGCAAAATGACGTCACTAGGATCCACCGGGATTTATTACGTGACCATTGGGATTTGTCACGTGACTATCTAAATCCCGGTTGCGGTGGATGAACGTGAACCCGACCATTGAATTTAGTATGTAAATTCAGTGGTACAAGTAATGATAGGTGAATGATAAGTAGGCACATGAAAGTACATATTCTTGACTAAGTATGGACCATTTTTATTGGTTCATTCGGCTGGTGAGACAGCTATGGGCTGCTTCATCGACCTGTCCAAGGTGTTCGATTGGTCTCTCACCCAGTTCTTCCAAATAAATTAACTGCAATTGGTATTAAAGGCAAAGCACTCAGCTGGATTAGTTCATATCTCTTAAATAGATCCCACAAAACCAAAATAATAGAATTCCTTGACCAAGATGGAATCAGAAAATCTTCTTACTCAAACTCAAAAGCTGTATCATTTGGAGATCCGCAAGGATCAATATTAGGGCCTATTCTCTTCCTCTTTTACATCAACAACATCTCTGATTTTCTTCCCGGTAATCTTCTCACAGTCTTCGCCGACGACACATCTCTGTTAACATATCATCAATGTATACAGAACCCAATAAGTAGGGACATCCCATGTTAAAAAATTTTAGTTTTGCCCCCGAAAACCAGGGGAAAATAAAGCGCTGATGCTAGGATTACTTCTCCTTACTGTCACAGGAAGCGCTCTTTCTACCTCTGAAATGTCAAAATGAGCATATTTGTTTACAAAAAAATAAAACGATAACAAACTTCTGTAAAATTATTCTAGTCATCTGTTTACATTTAACCAATCAGCATAAGCCTTAACATCTTGGTGGTGCTATCTGTGTGTCAGGGGCGGCGTTCTCACTTCCCCATAAGGATGTCCCTACTTATTCGGTTCTGTATATATTGATATCATAAAAATCTCAGCTGTCTAGAGCAAGAAACCTTTTTCAATTTGAACATTCTCTCACAATACTTCTCAGGTATCAAATCTTCACATCAACCCCCAAAAAACACAGTTTATACATTTCATGACAGATCAGAAGAAAAGGTTGAACAATGCAGGCACCACTCTTCCGTCTGTTGTACTCTATGACACGATCATTGAGAAAGCTCAATTTGTAGATTATCTGGGGTGAGATTGGACGGTGATCTCAGGTGGAATGAACATGTAGATAAACTTGCAAAGCAGCTGGCTTCAAATATTTTTCTTTAAAAAAATATTTCTTAGTTAAATAATATTTCATTATCTAAACTAGTATATTTAGCTTGATTGAGAGTCTGATTAGGTATTCTGTAACCCTTTTCCAGTAAATGTAACTTAAATAGAATTTTTGTCCTTCAAAAAAGAGCTATAAGATGTATCTTAAGACTTAAGCCTACCGACTCTTGTTTTGATCACTTTAAAGAACTTCAAATTCTAACAGTACCCAGTATTTACATGTTTGAAGTTATTAGTTATATTAAAGAAAACAATCTTGTTACAGCTCACCAGCATTCTCACAACACTAGAAATAGAAATATCAACCTGTCTGTGCCTCACAATTTAAAGCTTTTTGAAAATAAACCAGATTATATTGGCCTTAAATTTTTCAGTCAACTTCCACCACAAATTTCCCAGATTATTAACTTAAAAAGATTTAAATATGAGCTCAAAAAGTACCTCATCGATCAATGCTTTTACCAACTTCCACCTTACCTGACTTGACTTAAACCGTTGCTATGACCTTCTCACCCCCCCCCCCCCACATGCCTCTGCCTACCATGATACCTTGACAGCATCAAGAAGATGAGCCTTCATATAGAACATGGAAGAAATTCAAGACTGGTCCTATGCCAAACATGGTCAATCAGGACGACGTGGGATATGTATATGTATTACTGAGGTTTATGTGTAAGGGGTTTTGCAGCACTGTAAATCCATCAGCTGAATAAACGCCTCTGGCGTGGCGAACCAGAACCTTAGAAATTTCTGTATCAAACCAAATGGATGATAAGTTATTCGCAGTAAGTGTAGTCAATGATATTATCTACACTCATCGCGGGATATTGTCAATACCTCCTAGAAAAATAAGAGAAGGCCAAACGACTGAAATTCGTTACGTCATATAAGTAGGCTGATGTGTTATGTTATGATGTGAGAAAACAGATGTGCTACTGTCAGTCGACGGGGTTTCATCTGTCATGACTAACTTATTTGTTTACAAACAACGAAAAATCAAAACAACATTAGATGTTTTACCGTTTTTTGGGGACAACCAGCACCCTCTAAAGCATGAGTTGGAACTAATAATTTAACACATCAGCCTACTCATATGACGTAATGATCTTCAGTTGTCTGGCCTTCTCTTATTACTCTAGGAGGTGTTGATATTGTCCCTCTCAGGTGTGGGCGTGCCTATACAGTATTACCCTCAACCCTAAAAATCACTTTTTTATTGTGTATTTAAATTTAATTAATTTCTTTTAAAATTATAAAAACCTTACTTGAATAACTAATGTATAACTAATGTTCACAGAGGTAAGTCATTGCTTAATAACACAGTATCTAGAATATATATAGGCAAACGGTAGGTGACACCAACAGCTGATTGAAGAGGTCCTGCCGTACTGCCTGCTCCGTTGACGTCATAATGTGTTCATGCAAAAGTACAATCAGCTCAACTAACCTCAACTGAGTTTTTAATGAACATTAAGTTGGTTTATAGTAGTAGTTATAATTTCAATTAAACTGCTTCTTTTAGCAATTTAACACCTTAAATGTGGTATAGTTTTCAAATCATTGAAAACAATAAAATATAAGATATTTAAATCTTTAGGGGCAAAACATTATTCCTTGGATTAGAGCCACAATCTAGGCTATTGCTATCTTGCTATTATTCATGGGAAGAAATTTAGTTCCGTTCTTTATTAATTTACACCTTTTTCTCCTAACTTTAATTTATAAAGGTAAAGGTACCTCTAGCATTTTTTTCAGTTCTGAGGTTTAGACCGGCAGAGTTAGGCATAGCTAGCTAGCATAGACCAACCAAAATGAATGCTAGTTTGAAAATAATTGCAAAAACTCACCAAGGTTTTTGTTTATGTTAATATTCAAAATAGATTTTACTAATAAGAGTGGTTAGCATTAGATTTGTATGAGTCTACTTTATAGACAAGTAAGTTTAACTTAAGATATACTCTTAGGAGATCATTTACATAAGATCTTAGAAGCACCTTAGAAGGTTGCTTAGCCTTCCCTGTAGGCCTATTTTGTTGTTTTTGGAAGTCATATTATAATTCATGTCTTTTCTTAAAATTAGCTTATAAGACTAGCCTTTTATTTAAACATTTCCCTAGCCTGACGGTTAGGGACAAGGACCTCGGCTCAAGAGGTCACAAGTTCGGTTCCCGGGATGTCCATTTTATGGGTTTGCACCGCTTTAAGTTAAAAGCATTAAATTCGCAATGCACATTCCTCATTCAGTTAAAAAATTGAAAATTGCAATCATTGAAATAAAGGGTTAATATAAACTTAGGCTACCGTACCGCGATTCTATTTAAAAATATGAATAAAAATTAACTTAGGCTTTCTTAATTTAGCATGGGATCAAACTTTTTTTAAATTAGTTCAATGCAGTTCTATGGACTGTACACCTAAGTCTAGGCATACTTTCTAGCTACTTTGGTAAGCCATAGACTATATAATAGGGTAGTATGGTAAGAAACTGGTTAAAAGCAGACCTAGTATAAGCTTTTTAAAAACACTTTTTATCCTAAACACTTTTTATCCTTTTTAGCTAACCCCAATAAATATCACTTAATGTCATACAAATACCTATAGGCCTAATCGTAACAAATGTATACCGGTATATCAAATAAATTGATTGACCTTTTCAATAGATAGGCCCTATTATGGTTGGCTTTAAACCTAACTTACATCTAGGCCTAGTCCAAACTTATTTTGTTTAATTTTATATAATTGAGTCACAATATAGTACTTAATGCAAAAGCCTTGTTTAAAAATTGTAGGATTATAGGCCTAACCATTGTAAATTTAAACATAGGCTATCCCATAAAATATTGTTGTATTGTGTTGGATTTTTATATCCTAATGTCGTATGTAACTTAATTTATAATTGCAATACATTTTTAAAGTCAACACAATAATTAGTGGTTTTTGTGTTTTTCAATTGCTGTAATTTCTCTTAGAGATGGCCTATAACAAATTTAACAAGCCTATCAACATAGGAGAATACAGCAATTAAACCAAGTTAGTCGGTACACCTTGATATTGTATACCCATCCGTACATGTTCCATGAAGAATAGGCCTACAACTGCTCCTTGGCATGCTGCATAATTGGACTAATTCTACAGCAGAACCATTTCAAGTTTCTCAGATCACACGGTAACTTCAAAGAAGAAAATTTGTAAGAGGTGAACCTCAAAACATTTTTAAATCTCGAGGCCTAGTAAGATATTTATTTGCAACAAAAACCCTTACAACTTTCAAGAAAATTTACTAAATTTGGCTTCTAAAGTAGCCTAATATCAATGATTCTTTCACTGTCTTCAACTTAAGACCACAAACGTTTGAAAGGGTGTCTACTGGTCACTAAAGTCACCAAGAGCCACTGAAAGTCACGGAATTTAGTCAGTGGTCACGGAAGTCTCAGAAAAGTTACTGATCTATTCTTAAAGGCGAGATAGTTTTGTAAAATTTGTAAAAATTGAGATAACGTGATTGTGAGAAAAATTTTTGCGATGTTTGCAATTTTCCCTTACAGTTTCTGAATATACCACACTAAAGTCACAAACTTCTTTTCACTTTTCATCCCCTAAAGTCATAGAAAATTCACTGATTTTTATAGCTATCATGCAGTAGGAGTAGACAAACGTTTGGAATAATTAAAAAATATGCCCCACAACTTGTTTTGTGTTCTTATAGTTAAAGTTTAGGTTTTTCTAAAATTTCCCTTGAGAAAATCTTTACAACAAAAACATCAAAGTACACAATTTTTCCACTGGATTTTATAGTTTCCCATTATTTATGATGTGTGGTTTTACTCCAACAAAGTCATTAGACATTTTGTTTTAAATATTTTATTACATTAACATCGTAGGAAAAAAGATTTTCATGTTTACGTCGTAATAAAAACATAACCTGTTTGACTGACAGGGCCGACAGGGCCCGTGATTTGACAGATGCAATCAGCCGCTGCTCCGTTGACGTAGTTTTTTGTTATTGTTTTTGTTGTTGGCACCTACCTTATAGATTCTAGATTTCTTGGCTTAATAAGACTATGAAAAGTATAAGGCCCAGTCCAATCCCTCCCGTACCCCAGTCTTTACTACTAATTTATTTATTTATTTATTTATTCCAATCGTCAAAACAACCAATACATAAATAATTTATATGAGAATTAACATACATATGAATAATATAGATACAATGTGTATAATACGAGAAGTTGCTGTGTGACAATCAATTATGAAACAGAACGTGAAAATAAACACAATGATAATAATAACACTAACAATAACAATGGTAACAAATTAAATATTTCATACAACAACAAGCAATACTAGAAAAAAATATATGCAGATTTACAAATACTCTGAAAACACTAGAAGATGCACTAGCAAGATGGATGGCAGTTCATAAGTGTCCTCTTGAAATTATCACTGCTCATGCTGAAGAAATCCAGATGACCAGGTATGCTGTTAGCCAGACGTTGGAGACGAGGAAAAGGACTGTGAAACATGTACTGGGTAGAATACTGCTTCTTTGCAAATAGCTGAGAAAGGCGAAGGTTGCGTGAAGTTCTTAAATCCAGTTTCATAAGCAAAGCAGGGGGCATCAATTTCAGAGGTTATCAATTTCTTCAGGAACATAATATCATTGATGTCCCGTCTTGCATGAAGCGGTCTCAGGTTCAATTGAAGTTGTAGGTCATGGACTGGGACAGCCCTGTACTCAAAGCCCAATCGCAGACCAACCAAACGAATGAAGCGGTTCTGAATGTTTTCCAGTCTGGCAATCAGCCCAACTTGGTAAGGACTCCAAACTATTGAAGAGAATTCAAGTATCGGTCTGACTAGATGAATGTAGAGGGTCACGAGAGCATGCACTGAAAAGTTGTCTCGGCTAGTTCTGAGGATGAAATAAAGTGCAGAGTTAGCCCTCGTGCAAATATAATTGATATGCTCGTGAGGATTTAAGTCTGGAGTAAGCATAACACCCAAAAGTCTTTGACCTTTGAAGAACGTGCGAGTGGCTGATCAGCAAGCTTATACTGGTATAATAGAAGAATTAGATCTGGTGAAAGTTATAACAGAGCACTTGGAAACGTTCAAGGTCATTTCATTAATCAGACACCATTCATTCAGTGAATCAATACTATTTTGAAGAGCCTCGCAATCCTTCACATTCGTAATCTCTTTGAAAATGTTTGCATCATCAGCAAAGAGCAATACATTTGAACCCATAATATACTGAGCCAAATCATTTATGAAGACTGTGAACTAGACTGGGCCAAGTAAAGACCCCTGAGGGACCCCAGAAACAGCAAGAAAGGGTCGGGACAGAGAGCCAGCAACTAGCACCTGAAGAAAACGGTCCTGAAGGTAACTTTCAAACCAAAGTAAGAGAGGTCCACTAACCCCAATAGCTTCAAGCTTAGCAATCAAGTGTTTGTGACTCACACGATCGAACGCTTTGGAGAAATCAGTGTAAACAGCATCAACCTGATGCGAATTTGAGAAGGCTGAGAGAATATGATCTTGGAAGGACAATAGATTGGAAGCAGTTGAACGACCCTTGATAAAGCCATGTTGTTCCGTACCAATCACACTCTTTAGGTTGAACATTAACTTCTTAAGAACCAAAGCTTCAAAAACCTTGGCTAAGGTGGGCTGGATCACTATTGGACGATAGTTCTTGATGTCAGCAGATGAACCAGATTTTAAAATCGGTGTTATGTACCCGTTCTTGAGGTTGGAGGGAAAGACACCAGAAGCCATGAGGACATTGAAGTAAATATGGTGATATGAGGTGAAATGACGCTGCTGCAGAATTTTAATATCATCGGTGATATGTCATCTGGTCCTGCTCCTTTGTTTGTATCGAGCGAGTTAAGCTCCGCTTCAACCTCCCCACAGGTGACGTAACAAGATGAGATTGAGGTAGTTGATTCAAAGTGATATTCAGGCGGGTTTGATGATGGGGTCCTATAGGACCCCATATGGTCCTATAGGAGTCTATAGACTGAGGCAAAAAAACTTGGAGAAAAGGTTGGCAATAGTTTGAGGGGTGTCTGCAATTTCATCATCAAGTTTCATTCTCGAAGGAAGAGAGGGTAATTTCTTTGATCCATTCACATAGCTCCAGAATGCACGGATATTGCTTCTGATTGATGAGTCGACAGTCTGGATGTACACCGAGTAGCACTCCCTCGTCAGCCTCTTGCAGATAGCACGAACACTGCAGAACTGAAGATAAATAGACTCATCCAGACTCTGCTTGAAGCACCTATGTAGTTTCTTTTTCTTGACGATCATTGATTTAAGCTTGGAAGAGAACCATACAGGAAAAGGCCTTTTCCCTATATATTTGGGTGGACACGCATGCCTTATAATACTGCTTAGTTTGGAGCAAAAATCCGAAAAAAAGTGTTCAGCAGGAGTGGTGTTGTCCAAAACAGGATATCCAATGCGTTGAACCCATTCAAACACATGGTTAAGGTCGCATCTTCTTAGGTTGGGAACAACAGTATTGTAAAAAAGATCCTCTAAAGGACGAACAGACAGTTCCATTTCTAAGGCAGGGTGATGGCTCTCAATTGCGAGAAGAGGATCAGTGGCATTGTGGACAAGTAAATCTTCAGAGGAGAAGACCAAATCGAGGAGGACACCACGTTCATTTTTAATGTCATTAAACTGTTTCAGATTCAGGAAGCTCATGACATCATAAACAGCTTGTGCAGATGCGTCAAGTTGACGATTAGAGGGCTCAGTCCAATCAACGTTAGGTAAGTTGAAATCCCCAACAACCAACATAGGACAAGAGTTTGGAAAATTAACAAACAGCTCTTCAAGTATTCCAAAAAATTCTATATATTGAGATGAATTTCGATTGGGAGGTAAATAAACACCACCCAAAATGAGTAAGGATCGAGTCCTTGAGCTTAGTGGCTGTAAAAACGCACTCCACGTTACATGTAGATGGGGAGAGTTCCCAAGAATCAAAATCATTTCTTATAGCAACGATAACACCACCACCACTTGATTTCAGACTAGAAGAAGGAGATTTATCACATCTGTATACTTTATAACCACGGAAGCCTAGTTCTGAGTTGCCTATATCATCTGTGAGGTTAGTTTCAACCAGAACAATTACATCATAGATTGAATTACATAAGGATTGGCGTAGGGCAGTTATCTTGGTCCTTAGCCCGTTAATATTCTGAAAATAAACACTTACTTTGTTTTGACCGTTGGAGTTTAGGCGTTTTTTTGCTTGGATTTAATAATCACTAATAATCGATCATGGTATCAAGATTGAAAAATTAGATAAAATTGGCATTAGTGGAAAAGAACACAAATGGTTCTCGTCATACCTTATAAATAGATTTCAGAGAACAAAACTAACCAAAAATAATCAAACCGTTTACTCTGTTTGCAAAAATGTACAATGTGGCGTGCCGCAGGGGTCAATCCTGGGCCCTTGTCTGTTTATCTTGTATGTCAATGACTTGCCACAAGTCTCTAGTATGGAACTTTTTCAATATGCAGACGACACTATGCTGCTTTGTACAGGGCCCAGTATTGACGCCCTGCAGAACACATTGAATAATGAGCTACAAGCTCTGGGTGACTGGTTCCAAGCAAATGGGCTGGTCATGAATGGGGATAAAACACAGTTAATAAAATTTAGCTCTAATAACAAACATGATATGGATGAAATAACAATAGGCCCAACTAATTCTCAAATATTTCCTCAGAAAAATGTAAAATTTCTAGGTATAACAATAAACCAAAATTTAAATTGGGAACCACATATTGACAGTTTAATAAAGCGTTTAAATAGCTGTATCTTTTCTCTTCGCATAATCAGGCAAGCTGCAGATTTGAAAACACAGTTGATAACCTATCACGCTTACTTTGCATCAATAATGACATATAGAATTTTAGCCTGGGGTAACTCTTGCCATTCAAAGAAAGTATTTAAAATGCAAAAGAAAGCATTAAGAATTATTGCTAGAGTTTCTCCTAGAACTTCCTGCAAGGATATTTTTCAGAAATTTTCAATAATGACTTTTTATGACCATTACATATTAGAAATTTCATATTGGGTGAAAGAAAATCTAATCTCTTTCATTGACCAGCCCAACCATGATTACTCTACTAGATATAAAAATAATATTAAACCAGTAAAACACAGATTGGAAAAATTCCATTTATCCCCTCAATATTCAGGCCCTAAAATTTATAATAATTTACCATTGAAAATAAAAAATATTGAAGTTCCTTTTAAATTTAGGACCACACTGAGAGCCTGGCTGAAGACCAAAAATTTTTATTCTATTACACAGTATCTAGAAAGAGATACAAAAAATGATTAAACTTTGACATATGTTTTGTTTTTATTATTCATTGTAGTTTAGTTTAAGTCAAATTCTTGTAACATCTGACTGTATGTCCTATCATGTTTATTTGATGTAATGACATGTAATAAATAAATAAAAATAAAATAAATAAAATAATCGAGGGAACACCATGAATATATTTAATGGTGTAATCCTTTGCTCCATCATTATTCCTCTCTCAAGTTCCTCTCTTAATTTCTGGAGATGATACCGCTCCCTCATAGTGCGATCTCTGGTAACACTCAACTCTTTTTTATCATCAACACTCATTTCTGAGAAACGTTGGTAGAAGAATTTTGCTTGAGCAACGTCAGGGAAGACAACTTTGATGGGTCGGGGTTTATTATCCTTGGTGACACCAATTCTAAAGAACTTCACTTGAGGCAAGTTAGTACCCTGGCACACTTTTGTGATTAGATCATTTACTTCTTGTTTGTCGTGATTCTTTTTAGATTCAGCTTTAGAGTGAGTACTCTCTCCTTAATACCGTGAACAATTACGTTAAACTGGCGTTTGTTGCGATTGTTGATTTCCTTCAAAGTTTCCTCAACACTATCCACGTTCGCTAATTTAGATTCAATTCTATTTCCGATAATATAGATACTCTCTGCTCAAGTTGTTCAATGCGGGGCTCAAGGAGTTCAAATTTATCATGTATTGCCTTAACATCGTCTTGAATTGATCTAACATTTTCCGGCAAATCATTTAGACGATCCAAATGTGGCATGCACGGATAATTTATTATTAATCGACTAATGCAACATCATAAGGCCTGTTGTTGAAGCTAACTTGTTGCCTGCGGTTGGCCAACTAATTCCGAAAGATATCCAGCTCAACATCACTTTTGCCATAAAGTTTAGCTAATGTTTAAGAGCTGTTCTAATAACTGTGAAAATAAGGCCACGACACACTACCGGACTTTGCTTTCTTCGTTCGGCACAATGCTCGGTCCTTTGTACGGGTACGGTCCGGAGAAAAGTTCGTTAGTGTGTCACCGTCTTGGGCCTTGAGTCAAAGGCCTTGGAGGGATCACATCAGCTGGTAAGAGGGACATTGACTATAGATATTGAAATATACATAATTAGAAATCATCTATATTATAAGTGCTAAGAAATAATAACAAAATCACAGTGTAACTTAAGAAATTTGTATTGTATATTGTGTCTAACAGGCAACCCACTAATGTGGGCAGTTATAATTTATTTCAATATATTATTTTTTCTCTATATCGGCAGCAATTTCAGTAGTCAATAGTGCTATCATTGTTTTCAAACCCCTTAATAAGAATAAAAGAAACAACACCATTGAGTGTATCCTCAGCAGATCAATCCTTATATATATATATATATATATATATATATATATATATATATATATATATATATATATATATATATATATATATATGATATATATAGTCAAATTTGAATTGAAGAAAAATGAATAAGATTCAAACTATTCACATGCCGAAGTGTTTAGAAAATGTAGGGATGATAATGATTGGTCTGTAGCTGTAGCTGAAAGCAGGACCTCCTTTTATGGGTACGGTACAAGAGATGAATGAAGATATGGCCTAAAAATTAGTAAAAAATGTTCTATGGTATTTATAGTCAATGATCAAGACAAGACGTCAACGGCTCAGGAAAACAAAACTGATGATTATAAAATATATATGATATTTATCATAGTTTTTTATTATTCTTGTGATGATGGTCACACTGTACATCAGCTGTTTTACATTTTTGTCGTCTGTGTTTGGTGTTATTGTCAATCACCAAATGTTCGACTTGTTTAACATAACAATAGGAGTAGGATAGGCCTGCTGCTCACGTACGCATTTTAAATGCTTATGTTCTTAGGTTTTACAATGATGTGATTTAATCTAAGTATATTGATATTAATGAACAGTTATTCCTGTTTTAAACCTTTAATATTTAGGATAACTTGCTGAAAAGTAATCACCATGTCAAAGATTGACAAACAGGTTAGCAATCATGAAAGAACTGGTTTAGAAGAAAGGATCTCTGGTGCATCAAACTTGTTTCGTCTTGAAATTAGGGATGATAATAATCGTGAAAGTATGAACGATTGTTTTACGTCAAGTGACATCAAAGAAACAAAAACGGAAAAGTCACAGGGCCAGACATCTAGTTGTCTTACAATGCCCACTGATCAGCAGGTAAGAGCCAGATTATTTTTTTTTTTTTAGAAAAAATGTATTGTTACTTCCCCAATAATTTTTTATTTCTTAAACAGTCATATTTCTATAGTACTTTAGTTATCTTAGTTCTAGAAGGCGTACATCCATCCGGGTTTAAAGACATAGGCTACTTCAGACTTAGGCCTAATTTATTTAAGTTATCAACCTGCCAAAGCCCACTTACCGTACAGACTTTTGCAATATGTGGAATGCAGTATGCAGTGTGTTGTGTATAGTACCAATGAATACAGAGTCTTAAAAAAAATCTATGTTAAATATTCTGCTTTTTTTTGGGCATTTTTCATTACTAGGTAGGTAGTGTTGAGCGCTGGCTGTTCAAACTTTGCTACACCCCCTCCGTTATATGAAATTCAGCGAATCACCACTGATAGCTTCCAGCGCTGTCTGTTCCAAACAGTGAGCACGTTGAACTTCGACTAGAGTATAACTTACCGCTAGCTGTTCCAGCTTCCACTACACACCCCCCCCTCTAGCACCACCGTAATAGCGCCAATTTTAATTCGCATCGTTAGCACTGCAAAAAATAAGTTTAAATTGAAAAAAGTTTTAACTTTAACTACGGAGTTAAAATTTAATGTCGGAATGTTAACTATAATATCTTGAGAAGCATGTTCTAACATTGCGAACGATGTTATTTATTCATTAATCATGATTTAAAATAACTTAACTTACTTAGAGCCTAAAACTAAGGTCACATGTAGGAATATTAGGCATATAGGATTAGACGTGTGCATGGATAAAGTTATTTTTTATTAGTAGGCCTAGTTTTCATGTGTAGGCTTATGTATTTTTTAAATATTTTTGTCCTCTTGAAATTACTGTAGTTTTTTTAGAATCTTGAAGAAATTGCTTGTTTTTTTTGAGATAATTGTTTTTGTATTATGAATTAGTGTTAGTAGTGATTTATAAGTTAATGTAAATTGCTATGTCCGTTGGAAGAATAAATACTGTAAATCAATAAATCACAGAATATTTCAACATTGCTGTACAAAATAATGGTTACAATTGTAATAGGCCAACTAATGAGTGTTTAAAAATTCAAATTTTTACCATCATGTACTTTCAAAAGTAAATTACAAACTAGAAAGTCAATACACAGAGTGTTGCTCTTAGAATCATAGAGTGAACGACGAGATCTGAAGAATTAAGAGAGCACGACACTCAAAGTAAACTCCTTCTAGTCACCATTAATTTGATTAGATTGTCAACTAACTATAAAAACATACTATGTTAAATTATTATTTCACATGATGAAATTCATCTCATTGGCTACAACTATCCCTCTGAAAGATGTCAGAGTAACTTAAATGATTCTAAAATATTCCCAACTTGTTAAATTATGGTAGGCCTACAGTGGAAGCCCTCTAGTCCAGCCGTGGTCTTCTGGAAAAGAAATGTTTAGCTGCAGGCGTTTCCCGCGGCCAAAATAGACAAGAATCATAACTTGTCCCATGTTATGTATTAACTTACTAACATATATCAGTTCAATTGGTGATTTCCGGATTATTTGTTATGGGATGTCTTCTAAAATATTGTGTTTGTGTTCTATTTTTGATCATTATCTTTTTTTTATGATTCGCGACCCAATGCAACACGGTAGTTATTTTGAGTGTATATACGCCAGTGGCATTTTTAAACTTTTTGATGGGGAACGGTCCAAACCCCAGTCTTGTTACTATCTAACATCGACCAGTTGTTAGAAAGCATCCTTAATTAATAGCCCAATGACAAATGGCAACTGGTTCCGGAATCAAACCTTTAAAAATCTATTAACTTTTCTCAGGATCGAACCGGCAACCTTTGGATTCAAAGGTGAGCACTATAACCACTGAGCTACCCAGCCAGTTTATGTCACTTGACGTATTCCGTCGCTTTTACAGTCCTGTTTATACAGTACATTAGGGCCTTCATTGACAGAAGACAAGTAGGCGTATTACTGTCCGTAAAACGCAGTTTCACCACTAGCTACTGCTTGTCCGTTGTCCGGTCGTCATTTCAGTGCTATTACAACGTCTAAACGAGCAAATCATGATTGTTACAAAGTTGTTAAACACAGTAGGAATTGGGCAAGTATGAGACCCTTCATTGCTAAATACACCCTAATAGTTCATTGTTTTTAACACACATATGTAATTTAAACACACACTTAAACACTCATATGTTAACTTAGGTAGTACAGTGTAGGTCTTTGTTTAACCCGTTTAATAAATCGCCAGTTAATCCGGCCATTTTCCAATCCGGCCAGTGTTCCGGTCCCAAGGTGGCCGGATTTGAGAGCTTCTACTGTATTTAAATTTTATAAACATAAATATATTCATATTGTTGGATTTGTTATTTAATACAGAAACCAAATATAACTTATATATATTTTATAGCACTTCAACTACGGTACTTACGTGTGGTCCAGGAGTGTGTAAAGGGCGGTGCACACTATCCTTGGAATAACGTTGATTTCGCCTTAGATCCAATGCTGTGTGGAAATGGGAGGAGTAGGTACACATAATGGAACACCACGCGAGTACAGCGCGCGCTGTCTCATGGTGATACGCCCAATTATCACGTCTAACAAAGTAAAAGCGCTAAGGTCTATTCTTCTAAAAAGACTCTACATTCATCTGTAGTACAGAGGTTTCTATAGTCTATTACAAATATCACGAATCTTGCTAAAAGTAAACAGTTGTGTTGTACCGCAGTTTTAATTTGGAAAAATTTGTATTAGGTATCCCTTCCTATCACAATTGCGTACATGCATATTAAATTTCATTTTAAGCTATAATTATGCTTGTAATAATTTTACATGGTTAAACCGGGACACCTAGGGTATAAAAGAGTATAGGGTACAGCCCCCCTCCCTTCCATCGATGCCCTCAATGAAGAATGATCCATTAATCCATTAATTTTGTTAATTTTAGGTTAAATTAATGTGGAAGATGAAAAGCGTAGAACATAAATTCAATATATAGTCTGTAGGCCTATGTGTAATTTTAGTAGGCCTATATTTAATACATGGGAAATTTGAACCATTGAAATTTTCGGATTGATCAAGGATTACTTAAATAACATTCTAAACATTTAGTGGAATCGGTTATAGTGCTGTAATTAAGTTAAGTCTGTATTATTTTGAAGTAATGTACATAAGGCCTCTAAAATGTTCAACAATGCCACAATGAGAATGTTTAGGCCTACTTTTTACCTTTACCGGCCCCATGACTGGTGTTGCAGAACCCTTTCTTTGTTCACTGGCAGAGTCGAATAACAGAGTTGAATGTTTTGTATTACAGGCAGAGTCAACGACTGGTCAAGATAACATTCCAGAAGATGTGATGGTGGTGCGGACGTCCGCCATGGGTCCCTACCCGATGTCACTGCTCGCCTCCAACTCCCCGATGAATAAAAGCATTTCCAGCTCAGCCTCAGGAAGCATCTGCAGAATTTGCCTTGAAGGTACAAAATTTATCCATGGATGATGGTTAAAGAGCTCGCCTTAGAATCTGAAGGTTGCCGGTTCGATGCTGAGAAAAGTTAGTGCTTTTTGATGGATCGATACTGGACCCATCTGCCTTTGGTCATTGGGCTATCAATTAATGATCCTGACAAATGAAACAGCTGATATTTGTCAGTAACAAAGCTACACCTCATCTGATCGATCACAATCATCACACTCACCTTTCAGTCATACTCATCTTTATACATCACAGAGTGCATTCAATATTTTTTCAAACGATGAAAAATAGAGAACCAAATTTTTATTCCCACAAGTAAAATTTAAAAATTGTAGACCTAAAAAGATTATTCTGCATAGAGAAAACTGATTTTGTCTCTTGAATTCTGTCAATCCATTGTTTTGAGCAACGTACAAGACATAAGATTTTCTAACCTGGTTATTCTTTGAACTCTTTCTAAATTATGGTAAATCAACCTTCAAAATTTTCATGGCATACAAAATATTTAAAAAAATGTAATGATGGCAGTATGTTCAAGTCTTATATTGTCGATTAAATTGAATAAATATTTAATAAAGTCAATCGTGCACTATTATTATAATAAAAAAAATAACAATTAGGCCTAGGCCTAGATGAGTACAATAATATCCAGGAGGAAAAGGATTAGAAAAGTCACTGCCATCATGAGTCTAACAGATTTCTCATAAAATTTTTTAGTTATAAAACGTTTGTATAGGGACCTACAACATATTTTGATTACAAATTGCCTTAGGCATAGATACGGATAGAAATCTTTATTGTAACGATTGATCTTGGAGAGAGTATCTTTCTATGGTCTATCATTTCCAATAAACTACTACCACAGAACTAACTGAATGGTTCAGTTAGTCTTACAAACAAGATAGGCCTATTATGTTTTTTGTCATTTTGGTTTTAGTCGTAGTTATTTATATATAAATTATAAATTTAAATGCAGTTTATTTTAGTTCTCCAATGCTTTAAGTTTAGGATATTGAAGGGTCGAAATATGGGAAAATGAAAAAAAAAAATTAAATGATAAATTATTTCAAACTTAATTTTTTTAACAAAGCATTTTTTTATCAAAAAAATTGTGAGAATGTTTGTTAAAATATTTTGAATAATTTATGTTTGTTTCAGTCCAAAAATTTACTACATTAGATAATATTATCTACACCTTAATCAGTCAGATACTTTAATCAGTTACGTGTATTATTACCAGTCATTAGAGTAATTGACTCTAAAAGATTACACCTAGAGCTCTGGAGAGTCAAAATCTTCTTTGCCACTCAAGTTAGCTTTGTAGAAATGTGTTTTTAGTACCAAAATGAAATACAATTGTTGTAGTTGAAACTGTTGTGGAATGAGGTAAACAAAGATACTAACGAGCTGATGACTCTGTGTCAGATAACAAAGCGGGAAACGTCTTTGGCTGAAACAACCTCAACAGCATTAACCTCATTTCATTTGTTTACACGCTCTTGTTTAGGTGTTGAAAATAATATACCAAAAAATAGTTATTATGAGATAAATAATTTACCTCCATCTGCAGTTCCAACTTGTAGTGTTTACAGCTACATATGTTTCGGCAATCCTGCCATTATCAAGCTGTGCAGGAAAAGAACAATAAATTAATCCGCTTCAAGAGCTTCATTAGATGATTTAAAATACACACATTTCACAACACACGACACATACACGGTAACGAACGAAAAACGAACAGGCCTATCCACATAACCCGACATTGCCATATCCAGATAGTTTTATGTGGATAGGCCTATCTGTTTTTCGTTCGTTACCGTGTATGTGTCGTGTATTGTGAAATGTGTGTATTTTAAATCATCTAACAAAGCTCTTGAAGCGGATTAATTTATTGTTCCTTTTCTGTTCAGCTTGATAATGGCAGAATTGCCGAAACATATATGTAGCTGTAAACACTAAAAGTTGGAACTGCAGACGGAGGTTAATTATTAATCTCATAATATATCAAATCGCAGTTCCGGGGATAACACTATGAATTTTAATATGAATTTCAAAAAATAGTATCAAAGGTACTAACATATCAGTACATATTACAATTTTGAAAGTATAGTTCAAGTACATTATGTTGAATATACTTTTTGGGTACCACAGTTGGTAATATTTCCAATGGGAATCCTGACAATACTTGGTGACTTTAACCCCACAACAGTGAAGTAAAACTGCCATCATTAGCAACTTTGTCCTGTGCAAAATATTAATTTTCATTTAGGAGATCTACAGTAATATTGGCAAGATGGACAGTAATATTGGTTTAAAACTATTGAATTTAATTACTTATTCATTAAAGGCAGACCCATTTTTTACAAAATTGATAATACAAAGCACAATAACCAAAGTAACAACACTAGTGGCTTATAGGGACAAAAGCCTCTAAAATACCTTCGTTGCAGCGTTCTCAGTGAATTTCCAATGAAATTGATACTTTTTATTTTCCCCATAAACCCCGTGTGGGTGAGTATGTAGGTTTGCCGCCCTATGGGTGTTATAAGCAAATATAAGTTACACTCTACCTAGTGACTGTACATACCAAATTTTATCAAGTTATGTTGATAAGTAACTCAGAAAAAGAGATTTGTTTATCTCCCATAAGGATAACATGGAAAACATATTTTTGGATTGTGTTTGTAAACTGTTAAGCCAGGTTAAAAATTCTAAACACTAAATTATTTGTATTTTCATGCTCTTTTGAATGGTTTCAGTTAAAATAATTGAATTTAGAAAATTGAGGCCTACAAATGCCAAAACCTTTTAGCCTATAGTATTGCGCTCTATGTGGTTGTTAATACAGTAAATTTTCTTCACTCCTTGTCATCATGTGGCTCTCGTTTTAAAATCAAACCAACACACATGTTCTAATGGTACACAAAGCAGATGTTTTTCCAATCCTCATACTATTCGTACGAAGACGTTTTAAGCTGTTCCTCACTTCCTAGTAACTTTATTGACACGCCAATAGTTTTCCCGCGTCCCTGGTACCAAGACTTTTAATTTGAGATCCCTCCCATCATTCTGCAATTTCTGGAACACTCACAATTTTGTTACAAAAATGATGCTTAAGAAATTTTATATACGAAGATTAACAATTTAAAAAAATTAGAATTGTTTTCTTTCATTTTGTACCACAAAAATACAGTATATGTTTTTTAGATTACAGGGGGATAGTTATCTAACAGAGGGATTCAGATAAAATGTTTATTAAAATGTGTTTATTCGTTGCATATAAGGGACAAGATAGTTGAACAGGCACCATGGAGTGTGCTCAATCTAATAGACCAATCACAATAAATTATTGATAACTTAAATTATGTCATCCGACAAAGCGGAGGTATAGACGGGTATTAATTAATGGTAAGATGTTCAAGTGAAAGGTTATGAAAATATTTTGATGTTTAAAATTAATTATCAAAGAAATATGTTTGTTATTCTAAGGATATGTCAAACTATTATAATAAGTCCTTTAAATCTAATATTTAAGAGTAAGGGGACCTTGAAAAAAATAGTTAAAATGCTTACTTTTGATTGAAAATAGTAGTGGTAATGCTCGTTAAAATTTTCATGGAAGAAACATAACTAATTTTTTTCTCATAAAGCTCTGAAAAAAGTTAAGTGTAATTTCTACATTTTCAGGTGATTGTGTGGAAGAGCTTATCTCCCCTTGTGACTGTATGGGGTCGATGGGAGTCGTTCATATCTGTTGTTTGGAGAAGTGGTTGTCTACGTCTAATCTAGATCGTTGCGAGGTTTGCAAGTTCCAGTTCAAAGTGCAACGGACTCCTAGACCTATCATCCAGGTGAGATAATATTCCCCTTGTGACTGTGTGAGGTCAATGGGGGTCGTTCATATCTGTTGTTTGAAGAAGTAGTTGTCGACGTCTAATGTAGATCTTCGCAAGGTCTGCAAGTTCCAGTTCAAAATTCAACGGACTCTGAGACCCATCATACAGGTGAGAGAATGTTCCCCATGTGACTGTATGGGGTTGGGGTCAATGGGGGTCGTTCATATCTGTTTGGAGAAGTGGTTGTCAATGACTC
Organism: Neoaliturus tenellus; assembly: GCA_030545055.2. Taxonomy (NCBI): domain Eukaryota; kingdom Metazoa; phylum Arthropoda; class Insecta; order Hemiptera; family Cicadellidae; genus Neoaliturus; species Neoaliturus tenellus. The sequence goes on from CM061531.1 coordinate 115,073,834, forward strand.
TAGTCTAGATCGTTGCAAGGTCTGCAAGTTTCAGTTCAAAAGACTCACATACAGGTGAGAGATTGTTTGTTCAGTCGGTGCATATCAAACCAGTAATTTATTGCCTCTTTTTTGTTGTGTATTCTTTTAATAGTAATGTGTCTAAAGGTGCATTTACACAACAGTTGACAGTAGTGGAAAAGTAAGGCTTTTGGGCCAGTTCAAGGTCACCCGAGCGATGACGTCATCGAGGTCAATGACCTCATCGATGACGTCATCGATTGCATCATCGATGACGTCATCACCAATGACGTCACTTTCATGACGTCACACCCATGACGTCACAGAAATGACGTGCTGATGACGTCATCACCCCTTACGTCACCAAGATGACGTCATCGATGTCACAAAGGTCAAGGTCACGCTGAAACCTAAAATTTTTTGGCACTTTTGCTGTTTCTCGCACTACGCTCCGAGTTTTAGTCAGGTTACCGTGACCTTGACGACTTGGAGCGAAATTAGATGAGAAACAGCAAAAGTGCTGAGGAAACTTGAAGTTTGCAACGTGACTCTGCCTAAACCGTCATGTGACACCGCTCGGGTGACCTTGAACTAGCCCAGCTGCCTTACTTTAACCATTACTGCAACCGCGATGCACACCCTACGACAGACACCGAGCGACTGACTGTCAGGCTCTGTGTACTCTAGGTATATCGGCTTGAGAGACTAAGACTCTAAACAGTCAGGAATGGGAGTAACTAACTGAACTTTGCAAGGAAAAGTCATTTCATCCAATATTCTAAACAAATCTTCATCAGTAAAACTCACATTAGTCTGTTTGGTATAAAACTTAGGGTGTCCGCGCAACAGTCTGCGCCACTTAGCTAAAGGCGAAACCCTTTTGACTTTGAGTGGTGGACAGTGTGCAACTAATAAAGTCTTAACACGGCTAAGTTTCTTACCCAAAGTATCCTGCGACATGGCTTCCCCTCACAAAAGTCTGCACAATACTGAGAGACTGTTGGTAGCGCATGAGTGAAGGGAAAAGCGGTGGGGGAAACAGCAGGAGTGGGGGAAGGTCACAGTGGTGGGGGAAGGTAAGGTTGAACGCTGGAGTATCGCATCACTTCACCATGAGCTGTCCTACAGTCAACACACTGTTCTCTCGGCCCGAGTTGGCACTAGAAGAAACCCTACTGTACAGCTTAGGCTGTGAGGTGCAAGGAAGAAAAGTTAAAGTGGAAGTTATGGTAGACTCTAAGGTGAAGAGTCGTCTAAATAAAGTGATTGTAATCTTTCAATCCCCAATAACCTTAGAGAAATACAAATTCATAAAGCGACATCTTACTCTTAGGCAAAACGAATTGGAAATAGAAAAGATGACAGTAAAATTAATCTAACCTAAAATTCGGACTGGACACTCATGGCGATACCACGTGGCGTGCAAACGCCACCCTAAACATTACAAGTTAGGTTATTGAGAACCTCTGGTACGATAACCGACGTGCTAGAGTTAAAGTGTGATGACCTTGAGCCAAAACACTGAAATACTACAAGTCGATATCGTCCCAGAGGTAAAGTGTAGTGACCTTGAGTAAAATCAGAGAAAATCCAAGCCATGTTTGTCCAGAGTTAAAGTGTAATGACCTTGAGGCAAAAATTTGTAAAACACTTACATGAACAGAGTCGAAGAGAAGCGATGCTTACAGCATGCAAGCCTGAGACATACTGGCTGAGCACCATCGCGTAGCTTAGGGACTCGATTAAGGTGGGGGTATTGCCAACACTTAGAGTAGAAGTGTAGTGGGTGACCTTGAACCAGACTTAGAGTAGAAGTGTAGTTGGTGACCTTGAACCACCCCTGAGGGCCCCCCCCCCCAACCCCCCCCCACCTCCACCTCCACCTCCACCCCCCCCACCTCCACCCCCCCCCACCTCCACCTCCACCCCCCCCCCCACCTCCACCCCCCCCCTCCACCCCCCCCCATGGGGTGGACCTCCACCCCTGGGGTGGACCTCCGCCCCATGCCGCCCCTTCGGGGGAGACCGGTGGGGATATAAGGCGGCCGGCCACAGCCGGCTCGCAGTCCGCTCCCGAGCGTTGAACGTGAACGATCGGGACGGACCGCCATAGGCCTCACTAAACATTGAAAGGCGCCTTCACTGTTTAGCGAAGTCTACTCTAACTTTAAGACTTGTATTATTTTTAAGATATTGCGCTTGCGTTTGGGTATTAGGAATTGTTTTATATGTGAGTGTTTTACTTGTACCCTATGTCTCCTATGTGTCTTGTTCGTGTTTTGTCTTGTTGTCTTGTTTGTCTTTTATGTCATATGTGTTTAATGTGTATATGCTTGTTCCAGCGCGTACCATGTTGAGCTCAACCTATTTTGTAAGTGTGTGTTATATCTATCTAAAGTTTATACGCTTGTTTTAGCACTCCCCCTTGAGCATTTTTTCACAGCTCAAAGTAAATTGTAAAGATAGGGACGGGAGTAGGCCCCCGTGTAAAAGTATTTTATACCAACGTTAGCATGGGTCCTCTCAGGCATGCAATATTGCGGCTGGGTTGGGACTCGGTCCGTTTGTACGCTGGCATGCAGACCACAGCTGTGGCCAAATTGCGGCGGCCTCTGCACTCGGACCGAGGACGTGTAAGCCACTAGGGCTGTCCTCAACCTCTGTTTCCCTTCTGGAAACCAAAATTATGTAAATGAATTTTGATAGCTATTTGTGTTTTTACCCCCAAGGCCCCCGAACATTCGTGGTTCGCCATGGATGTACGGGGGCCGAAATTTTTTAATGTTCGTGTGGCCTTGACCCACAAAGATTTATAAAAATTTACTGCATTGCTAAAGTTAAATATTAAAGATATGGTACGGGAGTAGACCCCCGTGTAAAGCTATTTTAAACCAATGTTAGCATGGGTCCTCTCAGGCATGCAATATTGCGGCTGGGTTGGGACTCGGTCCGTTTGTACGCTGGCATGCAGACCACAGCTGTGGCCAATTTGCGGCGGCCTCTGCACTCGGACCGAGGACGTAAGCCACTAGGGCTGTCCTCAACCTCTCTCAAAATTATGTAAATGACTCTTGTTAGCTTTTTGAAAAAGTTATTTGTTAGCAATGCAGTAAATGTGTAAAAGTCTTGCGTGGTGAAGGTCAGACAACATTGGAATGTTTGCTGTTGTCCATAGTTGGGTCTCTTCGGAGGCTACAGCGATGGCAACCTAAATGCCCCAGGTGGGGCTTTATTTTTTTAAAGTTTTTCCATGACCTTGACCTAAATACAGTAGTGTTCTAAAATCTTAATGGTTAGGTATTACTAACATACAAGTCTGCTGTTGTCCATAGTTGGGTCTCTTTGGAGGCTACAGCGATGGCAACCTAAATGCCCCAGGTGGGGCTTTATTTTTTTAAAGTTTTTCCATGACCTTGACCTAAATACAGTAGTGTTCTAAAATCTTAATGGTTACTAACATACAAGTCTGCTGTTGTCCATAGTTGGGTCTCTTTGGAGGCTACAGCGATGGCAACCTAAATGCCCCAGGTGGGGCTTTATTTTTAAAAGTTATTTTGTGACCTTGACCTAATTATAGGAAAGACTGCTCCAGCATCCCCCCCCCTACACCTCCACCCCACACCTCCACCCCACACCTCCACCCCACACCTCCACCCCACACCTCCACCCCACACCTCCACCCCACACCTCCACCCCACACCTCCCCCCCCTACACCTCCACCCCACACCTCCACCCCACACCTCCACCCCACACCTCCACCCCACACCTCCACCCCACACCTCCACCCCACACCTCCACCCCACACCTCCACCCCACACCTCCACCCCACACCTCCACCCCACACCTCCACCCCCCCCCCCCCCTCCCCAGGGTGGGGTTGCCCTTGGCTGGTGGGGATATAAGGCGGCCAGGTTGCACGCACTTCTCATTCACGCTCCAGCTTTCGTTGGAAGTGGCTGTCCAGGAGCTCATTGTTAAGAAGACCGGTGACCAAAAATGTCTCGTCGTATACCTTACAAACCTTCGTACTATAATCTGATTGGTATTAATAGTATTACAGACAATGAGAAGAAATTGTATACAAGATTTTGTTGTTTACTTGACAGAACGCTAAAACTACCGCCAAATACTTTCACCTACAAGCTACCCCTGATAGACAAGGATGATGTAAGCAAACTATCATCAATTCAACTGAAATTGGTGCAAGAAAAAATTCTTGTTTGTGTGAGAGAAGTGTTTCACAATGAATATTCAAAAAGATTGGCCTTTGACTTTATTAAGGAACATGCAGGACGTGAAACAAAACAGTATCCAGGATTATATTATTTATATCTTTTTGAGAATGGAGCAAGTGTAACGGTAGAAATAAGTATCAAACTAATGTAATTCACCCAACCAAGTGTTAAACTAGGACTTGAACTTGGACTTGATTGAGGTTTTGTAGAACAGAGCGGGGGATAGATCACTTTGCGGCAATGGACTAGCATGCTGCTTAGTGGTTTATCCCCCGCTCAAAGGGTATCTTTATGCGACCTTGACCCACATAAATGCATAGTTGGTGGGGGTATAAAAATGGTAAACCATTTGGATTGGATACACCACTTCCATCGCTCCATCGCAACAGAATTCTTCCTATTCTGGAGGTAATACCGGTGATATTTCACCTTTGTAAGAAATTAAAACAAAAAATGTGATCGGGGGATAGAGCACTTTGTAGTAATTGATGCTGCTTAGTGCTCTATCCCCGCTGAAAATAATAATTCCAAAATGACCTTGACCCATATAAACTTGCTCAAACAGACATCTTTGAAAAAACTTGTAAAAAGTAGTGGATTTAGACCAAACATCATTGCTTTATCAAGCCCGTTGAAGAATATATTGAAAATGGGTGTTTAAAAGCCAAATCTATTACATGATTGATAAACCGGATGTATATGACGTCACCTTCCCTCACCCTTCAACCTCGGGTATAAAGGGACCCGGTTGAGCGCGCTGCTCATTATTGCGTGGACATTCACCGAGTGCACACTCAAAGCCAAACTGTAAAAATGGCTCTTTGCGATATTTGTGGTGAGTTTTTCCAAGACGAAGATATCTTTGTTTTACACCGAGAATTGCATCATGAAGAGGATAGAAAAGAAGAGATTGTAGTAAGTGAAGAAGACTTGGATGCGATTGATCGGTTTTTGGAAAACCATCAGAAGCAGATGGACGACTGTGATAGCTATCTACAGTTACACCGAGAATTGCATCATGAAGAGGACAGAAAAGAAGAGATTGTAGTAAGTGAAGAAGACTTGGATGCGATTGATCGGTTTTTGGAAAAACCTCAGAAGCAGGAGGACTGGGCTAGCTATTTACAGTTAATGCAAAGAAGAAGACCAAGTGTTATTCAATTTGCCGGAGCTGGACCATCTACAGCTGGAGGATTTATTCAAGAAGAGAAAATGGAAGAAGAAGATACGGAAGAAGTGGAAGATGTAAGACAACTGCGTACCCAAGAAGAGGATATGGAAGATATAAGACAACTGCGCACTACAGCCTTGCCAGGACCAGTTGTAATTCATTTCAAAATTAATAACGTGCAATTAGAATTGGAAAATTTTATAACTCAAGCTAAAAAACTAGTTGTAAAAACATTGACGGAAGAATTGGCAAGATTGAACTTTATTAAATTTGGATTGGTGTTGGAGGCTATGTTTACTAATACCGATGGTGAAAATTCACCGAGAGCATTCATTGCTAAAAACCGAACCCTTACAACCACATCTGATATCAACGAAATTTTAGAAGAATGTTTGGTTGAACTGCTAGTGAAACTTCAAGAACATGAAGGAAGAGGATCCGGCTGGACGCTGTCATCAATTGAAGGTATGGATGTGAGGGTTCACAAGCATGGATATGGTATGAGAGGAAGCAGCTTTATCCCTCTACCAAAGGTGATCCGAGATACAAGATCATGTATCAATGTGAAAAATGAGGATAATGAATGTTTCCGGTATGCAATGTTAGCAAAATATGTGGAAGACCATTCCTGTAGACCTAGCATAGCATACGAAGCTGTTCAACACCGCTATAACTTCCAAGGTATGTCGTATCCTGTTAGTCTTAATGATGTTGCTAAATTTGAAAGAAAAAACCCAGGAGTTTCAGTTAATGTGTTTGGTTTAGACGAATCAAATAACGTATACCCGTTACGAGTTACAAAGACTGAACGTCAAAATCATACAGATTTGCTGCTATTGACCAAAGGTGAAATATTACATTATGTTTACATCAAGAACTTTGAAACTTTGGTTGGACGACAAGTGACTAAAAATAAAATTAGAGTAACAGTGTGTAAAATATGCTTTTGTTTCACAAATAAAGACTTGAGACGTGGAGGATCAGAGTCGTTGTCAGAACACCAACGTCTTTGTAATGACAACTATGAAGTGAAGATTAGTCTGCCACCACCATCTAGAGCATTTGTCCAGTTCAATAAAACAGTTCACCAATACCGGATTCCACTAGTTATCTACGCTGACTTTGAATCCACGTTAGTGCCACAGGAACTTCCGGATGGTGAAGTAACTAGAAGAACCAAATATCAATTGCATCAACCTAACAGTTTTTGCTTATTGGTGAAATCTACTTTACCTGAAGAACAATTGCAAGACTATGGCTTAACATCCACTCCAATACTCTACCGTGGTGAAGAAGCCGCTAAGTATTTTGTAGACCAGTTGTACGACATTGCTGAAAAGGCGCAACGCTTATACGGTAATGTTGTACCTATGGAACCTTTGAATCAAAATCAACAAGAAGAATGCAATTCGGCAACAAGATGTTATTTATGCAAGAAGAGCTTCAGTGAAGAAAATCAAAAAGTAAGAGATCACGATCACCTGACAGGGTTATACAGAGGAGCTGCTTGTAATTCATGCAATATAAATTACAAACTGCCAAACTTTATCCCTGTCGTGTTACACAATCTTAGCGGCTATGACTCCCACTTCATTATCCCAGAGTTAGGACGAGATGATGGAAAAATTGAAGTATTAGCTGAAACATTGGAGAAGTACATCAGTTTCTCAAAAACAGTAGGTAAAATTAAACTTCGCTTCGTAGACTCTTATAGATTTATGTCATCTAGTTTGAGTAAATTGTCTGAGAACCTAAGAAGAGAAGACCTAAAAGAAACCAGCAAAATTGTACCTGAAGATAAATTGGACTTAGTAATGCGTAAAGGAGTGTTCCCCTATGATTACATAACTTCTGCAGAAAAATTTGAAGAAACCAGTCTGCCACCGATTGAAGCCTTCAATAGCAAGTTAAATGAAAGTGCAATCACCGTTGAAGACTACAATCATGCTTGTAATGTTTGGAACCAACTAAACATTCAAACCTTAGGGGAATATTCTGACTTTTACATAAAATTGGACGTAACTCTGCTGTGCGATGTGATGGAAGAATTTCGAAACACCTGCTTCTCCGCCTATGGACTGGACCCTCTACACTCGTACACATCTCCAGGATTAGCATGGCAAGCTATGCTAAAGTCAACCAACTGTCGATTGGAACTTCTAACAGATATTGATATGGTGCTCATGATAGAATCTGGTGTACGGGGCGGTTTGACACAAGCTGTAACACGTCATGTCAAAGCTAACAACAAGTACATCCCAGGCTTCGACGAGAGACAACCATCGGTCTACCTAGGCTACTTTGACGCAAACAACCTCTATGGTTGGGCAATGTCAAATCCGCTTCCCTACGCTGACTTCAAATGGATCGACCCGGCCACCATCGGTGACATCTCACAGATTCCAAAGAATGGTCCAAAAGGCTATATTTTGGACTGTGATTTCGAATATCCGGAGCACCTTCATGACCATCACTACGACTTGCCTCTCCTAGCCAAGACTGAAGTTTCACCGACAGGAAGATGGCCGAAATTGATGATGACGTTGGAGAATAAAGATCGGTATGTGGCTCACTACTGGGTAGTTCAACAAGCTCTTGAATTGGGTCTACGTGTAGTGAGAATTCATAGAGCAATTGAATTCACCCAGTCTTGTTGGTTGAAACCATATATTGATTCCAACACTACAAGAAGAGCAGCGGCAACATCAGCATTTGAAAAGGACTTTTACAAATTGATGAACAACGCCATCTTCGGGAAGACCTTAGAAAACAAAAGGAAACACAAGATTGTAAAATTAGTAAGTGATCCTAAGAAATTGGAAAAATTAGTGCAAAAACCAAATTTTGGAACATCCATGATTATAAACGGAGATCTAGTTGCCGTCAGTATGAAGAAAACAACAATAGTGATGGATCGTCCGTTATACATTGGAATGTCGATTTTGGATATAAGTAAAACTCTGATGTATGATTTCCATTACAACAAAATGGTTAAACACTACGGAAGAGACAACATTGGAGTTGCATACATGGATACCGACGCGTTTATCTACTGGATAAAGACTTTGGACATGTATGAAGACCTAAGGAGTTTCCCATACAAAGACGATTTTGACTTCTCTGACTATCCGAAGAACCATCCAAATTACAATGAAAAGAATAAAAAAGTAATCGGAAAATTTAAAGATGAAGCAAATGGAATGCCTTTAGAAGAAATAGTGGCACTGATGGCAAAATTGTATTCATTTAAAATGTACAACGAGAACAAAACACCGACAGTCAAGAAAGCAAAAGGAGTCAAAACATCGTACTTGAAGAAACATGTGACATTTGACCATTACAAGACCTGCTTGTTTGAAGATTCTACAATGTCTGCAACGTTCAACACTATCAGAAGCTTTAAACATGAGGTCTACAGTGTCACTGAAGTTAAAAGGGCACTATCAGCTCGAGATGATAAAAGGCATATTATGCCGGATAAAATTCACACTCTTCCTTTTGGCCACTACTCTCTAAACCCTATCAACTAGTAACCTATTCTTCGTCCTTCTACAACTTCGGTCTTATTCCTTTCTCCTTCCATAAAAAAATGGGGAACACGGCAAGTCAAACGCCGTGTTCCCCATTTTTTTACACAAGTTTGGATGACCTTGACCTATATAAATGATGTGAATATTTAAGACAACATTCATTGTGATTATACATGTGATACATGAAACATTCAAACCTGCAATATGAAGGACTTGAAGCAAGAAATTGTCAACGAACTTCATAAACCTGCAAGAAGAAAGTTTCCACGAAGAAATACAGTGATAAAAGGAATAAATGATTTATATCAAGCGGATTTAATCGAAATGATTCCTTATAGTAAACAAAATAGAGGATTTAAATACATATTGACTATTATTAATTGTTTTTCAAAAATGGCAGATGCTTTACCACTAAAAGATAAAAGTGGCAAAAGTGTTACAAACGCAATGGAAACAGCTATACAAAGAGACAAACATACTATAAAACATTTACAAACTGATGATGGAAAAGAATATTTTAATAAGGAATTTGCAAATTTAATGAAAAAACACAACATTAACCATTACTCAACCAATTCAGAGGTAAAAGCATCAATAATTGAAAGATTTAACAGAACTTTAAAAGGTGCGATGTATAAGATGTTTTCCAACAGAGGATCACACGTATGGATTGATATGTTACCAAAACTTATAAGCGATTACAATAACAAGTTTCATAGAACTATCGGTATGAAACCAAGCCAGGTGACTAATAAAAATGAAAAACTTATATTAAAACGTATAAAAATGAATACTAAACCAAAAGTTGAAAAACTAAAACCTAAAAGGTTTAATGTTGGTGATAAAGTGCGAATAAGCAAATACAAAGGTGTATTCAGTAAAAGATATCTTCCAAACTGGACAAATGAGGTATTTACTGTATTTAAGGTGCAACCTACAATACCAGAAACTTACATTTTAAAAGATAATAAAGGACAATTGCTGGAAGGAGGGTTTTATGGACATGAAATGTTAAAATCAACAGTAGGTGATGTATATCTAGTTGAAAAGGTGTTGCAACGGAAAAAAGATATGGTTAAAGTACGATGGTTAGGATTTAATAAGACGGAAGATTCTTGGATACCTAAAAAGGATCTAATATAACGATAGAGATTCATTTTGGGTTGAACCATTACAAAGGATGGATATAATACCGCAAAAAGACAATTTTACTATTAATAATATAGATGAACTCACAGTGGATTGTTCTCAATTCAATACTGGGAAACATGGTGTTTTGTTACCAAACACGGTGCGTTGTTTGGTTACCGGTCCTTCCAATTGTGGAAAAACAAATGTAGTATTCAATTTGATTACAAACCCTAAAGGATTACGTTTTAATAATTTATATGTATTTTCAAAGTCACTACAACAACCGAAATATCAGTTATTGGAACCAATATTCAATAATGTGCCTGAAGTTAAATATTTTAAATTTAACGCAAGCGAGAGTGTCATGCAACCGCAAGAGGCTAAACCATTCTCAGTATTCATATTTGACGATGTATCTTGTGAAAATCAAAATACAATAAGGAATTACTTCGCCATGGGTCGACATAACAACATAGATAGCATTTATATTGGTCAAACTTACAGCAAAATACCGAAACAGCTCATTAGAGACAATGCAAACATGTTAATTGTATTTAAACAGGATGAAACCAACCTAAAACACATATATTATGATCATGTAAGTGCGGATATGTCATTTGAACGATTTAAAGAGTTGTGTGGAAAGGCTTGGGCTGAAAAGTATGGGTTTTTAACAATTATGAAGGAACAACCGCTAAACAATGGTCGATACAGGATAGGATTTGATAAATTTATATTAATACATTGAACATGGTATAAAACATTCATTGTTGTACAACACGTCTTGCTACAAACATGGTTAACCAAGAAAAATTAGTAAAAGAAATAAAATCACTTAGTGATTCTATTCGGGCTAAAAACAGAGCATTAAAACTAGGTATTAGCGAAAGGGAGAAATTCCTTGAATCTACTTTTAAACCTATTACTGAACCCTTAAAACAATTAAACAAAAAATTCGCTAAACTTGTTTTGGAAGGAGATGCAATTGCACCTATTACAAAGTTTGAAAGAGAAAATGTAAAATCAGAAGATTTTAGTGATGAAGACCCGGAATCCTCTACATATAGTGGTTTTACCGGTGGAGAACCCGAAAGAGAGCTAGAATCACTAGACTATAGTGGTATAAGAGAATTGTATGAAGTAAAAGCTAAAAGAGGACATGAAGATGTATCAACTGCTAGTGAAGAGGAAAAAGAAGAAGAAGCAAGGGAAGGTCCGTCAAACATAAGCTTGTTGGGTGAAAACATTCATAACAAAGGACCTTTAGGAAGGAAATACATGATAAAAATGTTAGCTGGAATAAATCCTAATAAAAACTACCATAGTTATGGCGTAAGATTAACAGAAGAAGGTTTAATGGTTGGTAATAGTCCGGTAAACATTGATGAAGATGATAATATTATTGTTGGTAATCAAAGATATAAGGGCACAAGGGGATTATTTGAATTATTATTTGAAAAAAAGCCTTTAGAATTGTTAGTTAAAGAAGAAGACATGGAAGCATATAAACAGATTTTGGAACACACCAATGCATACAGGAGGAAGTATTTAGCTGACCAACCAGTTTTTAGATCTAGGTCCTTAAAATATAGAGTATTTGTATCCAAGTTGATACCAACAACGAGAAGACAACCAATGCCGATAATGCCGAGAAAACCTGTAAAACGAAGGTTTGTGTCATCCACTTTAGATATAAGTGCTCCAGAACCAAGAAAAAGAAACAAATCTGTTACAGGTACAGGTTTAATGAAGAAACTATATAACACAAATGTGATTTATTACAATAATATCAATAAATTGGTTGATAGAATGAAACTAATACATGAAGCTAAAGAAGCGGGTCATACTGGATTGGAAAACGAATGGGTGGCTTTAGTGGATGAACTCCGAAACCGTGGGGTAATCTCATAAAAATGTGTTACTCCCTAGAGTACTATTCAGTTGCACCATGAGTGTCGACAAGTTCGGACGTTACTCCTCGGATGGGTTATATTATGCGAATAGTTTAAAAAGAAGTGCTGGTTTACCACAAACACCTGATGGAGATTATGATATGAGTAATAAAAGGTTAAAAAACATAAAAGATCCTACAGATGAAAACGATGCAATAAATTTAAAAATATTAAAGGAAAAGATATCGCCAACATTAAGACTACAAAATAACACATATGACGCAGAAGATCATAGAATTATCAACGTTGGTAAACCAAATGAAAACAGTGATGCAATAAACAAAGGTTATTTGTCATCTGAGTTAAAAAATACGTTAAAATTCAATGGGAAAACGTATAGTGCTAACAATAAACGTATATCCAACGTAGATGACCCTAAAGATGCAAAAGACAGCGTAAATAGACGCTATTTACATTCCTTGATACCTGAAAAGACACAAGATGGATTTTCTTTTTATAAATTTGTTATTAACGATATAGGTTATCCAAAAAATGAAAATGATGCTGTAAACCTCAAATATATAAAAGATCATTGTGTCATACATGATGTGGGAGTTATCGATTGTCTTGGTAATTGTTTAGCAAATGTAAAAGATGGTTCGGCACCAACAGATGGAGCAACGGTGGGTCAAATGAAGGAAACTTTAAAACAAGAAACATCTGAATTTGTAAAACAAGACCAAGTAGTATCGCGGAAAGGGGATGTATTTGTGCAGGGAAATGAAAAGTTTACATTACTTGAAGAAAAGAATAATGCTTGGGATGGTAAAGGAAAGAAATTATCAAATGTAGGTATGGGTACAGAATTATTTGATGTTCCAGTTTTAGCACAAACTATACATTCTAATCCATATAATCATACCGAACCTTACATAAGTAGATTTAAAAAACAAATACGTAATGTATTTCCTGGTACCGAAGATTTCGATTGTGTTGTAGTTAGTCAATCTTTGATATTAGATAAACCAAGTGGTGATGTTTTTAATGCAAATGATAAGAAAATAGGTAATTTAAAACAAGGAAGTGATCCAAATGATGCTGCAACTGTAGGACAGACTATAACAACATCATTAAAGGATCATAAAGTATATACTTGTAATAATAAACGTATTATAGAACTTAAAGACCCTCAACATGTGGATAATGCTATAACTGTTAATTTTCTTGTTAAAGTTTTAGGAAATGCATTATTTGATATGTACAATCTTATTGGAACCCGTACACATGGTAATTGGGTGTCTGAATCCGAGAGAGGTAATTGGATTAAACGGGAAATTTTTAATAAATACTTTATTAACCCTAATACGCAAAAGTTTAGATCATCAGATTGGGGCGATATTGATATATAATATAAGAACACAATAAACAACCTCATTTATGTCCAACTCGTCATAGAGTTAACACATAAGTTGTACATTTCGATTATAAAAGGACAATAATGACATTCCAGCACATCAGTCCATATCGAGACAGTGTAAGGAAAGGAGGTGGGATCACGTCCACAGCGGTTTCTCTATTAAGTAAAGCTTTAAATCGACTTCCAGTAGGATCCATAGTAAATAGAGCAATAGACGCATTACCATACGAATTTCATATACCGGGAGGTTATCAGTATTGTGGACCAGGAACTAAATTGAAAAAACGACTGGAAAGAGGCGATCCTGGCATAAACAAGTTAGATCAGGCTTGTAAAGAACACGATATCGCATATTCCACGTTTGCCGATTCAAAAAATAGATCGATAGCAGACAGAAAGCTTGCGGACATAGCTTGGCAACGAGTAAAATCAAGTGACGCTAGCATAGCAGAAAAAGCAGCAGCTTTAGCAGTAACAGCAGGTATGAAGGCTAAAACAGCGATAGGAGGTGGAAAAAGGAGGGGTAGGAATAAAAAAGGATCAACCATGAAGAAACATGGTGGTAATATTAGACTAAAAAGACGTTCTACGAAGAAAAATAATAAAAAACCGACAATATGGTCAATGGTAAAAAACGGGGCAGGTTTATACCTAAGACCGTATCGTGCATATTAAATAAAAGAAATCAATTAGTTATACCACATAAAGCGTTGACTAATGTTGAATTATTCAGATATATTTCCTGTTTAAAAATACCATTTTTCGCGGAGTATTCATGAAAGACAGTTTACCAAAGAAAATATGGAAAAATGAGACTGGAATCGTAAATTTGGATAGTACTGAAGGACCCGGCACCCATTGGGTGTGTTATAAGAAACTAAATAGCAATGTATATTATTTTGATAGTTTTGGAAATTTCCCACCACCGAAAGAACTTGAACATTACTTTAAATCTGCTAAAAACATATATTACAACTATAAAAGAGAACAACCTGATAATACTTCAATATGCGGTCATTTATGTTTGGAATTCCTAGCTAAAAGTATCAGTCACTATTGAGATGTCTTCCTATACGGTATCATTAACAGGAAAATCGTCCACTTTACGAAGTATCCTTTTTCCAGCGTTACGCTTGCAAAAAGGAAGATTTTGGGAGGCAGCACTGTTGGATTTTACAACTTACAACTCTATTCCAAATGTTACAGAAGGTAAAAATAACTTATTGCATTATTATAAAGGAAAAGATGCCAGTGGGAAGTTTACAGACTTAGAAGAGTGCAGTTTACCCACAGGTTCTTATGAAATTGATCATATTAATGAATTTTTGCAAAATAAAATGGGAAAAGACAATATAACACTAAAAGGTAATAACAATACAATGAAAGCTGAGCTTACTTCAAAATATTATATCGATTTTACTAAGCCCAACTCAATTGGTGATTTATTAGGATTTCCCAAAGATGGAGCAATTTTAGAACCAAATAAAACACATTCCGGTAAACAAACTGTAACAATATTAAAAGTCAATAGTATAGACATAACTTGTAACATTATACAAGGAGCTTACAGAGATGGAGCAAATACTCATATAATACATACTTTTTACCCCAGTGTACCACCTGGATTTAAAATTGTTGAAAAGCCGCAAAACCTGGTATATCTACCGTTGAACACCACTTTCATTTCAGACATCGTGTTGAACGTATTGGATCAAGACGGTAACTTGATAGATTTCCGAGAAGAGCCTATTACGGTTAGATTACATTTAAAATCGACACTTTAATACAAAATCATGGGTTTAACATTTAAAAGCGAACAACCTACGGGAATCCGCATTAGTAGCTCTTCAGCTGTGGAGGAGTTAACACGCGAGAACATTCGTTTCTTAGAGAGAATTGGATTAAAAGTAACCGATAATGGATATACTGGATATAGCTCAGGGTCCAACATTCGACGAAACCCTATGGGAAAAAGAATATCACACCCACAACCCTTACACTTCATCAAAATTAAACAATAACGATGAAATTCGTATTCCCATACAAAATCAAGACATTTACACACTACCATGTGAAAGTTACTTGTATATTGAAGGAAAAGTTACTAAAAAGGACGGTACTACTACTGGTACAACAGTTCCATTTATAAATAATCCTATGGCTTTCCTGTTTGATGAAATAAGATATGAAATATCAGGTGTAACAGTTGATTCCACTAAAAAAGTAGGTATTGCAACAACTTTAAAGGGATTAACATCTATATCACCTAATGAAACCAATTTAATACAACCTGCAGGATGGGTTTTACCTGAAAAAGACACAATCACTCCAAATAAAAATGGAAATTTTGATTTTCATATTCCATTACGTTTGTTGCTTGGTTTTGCTGAAGACTATAGAAAAATTATATTAAATGTTAAACAAGAATTAGTTTTGTTGAGATCTTCTAACGATAAAGACATTATTAAAGCTCCAGACGGTACAACGGATGCAACTTTGGAATGGAAATTAACATTAGACAAAATTGTATGGCGAGTTCCACATGTTAAATTAGCTGATGAGCATAGAATGCTACTATTAAGAAAGTTAAAGGCTGATCGTGATATCGTAATTCCTTTTAGAAGTTGGGAATTTCATGAACATCCCAGCTTGCCAACTACGGATCGTCACACTTGGACTGTTAAAACATCTAATTATGTGGAACGAGCCAGGTATATTATATTTGGTTTACAAACAGGCAGAAGAGACACCATCACCAAACATGCAGGCCAATTTGATCATTGCAACTTGAAAAATATTAAAGTTTATTTAAATTCACAATTTTTTCCATACGATAATTTAAATGTGTCATTCGCTAATAAAAAGTACAGCATATTGTACGATATGTATGCAAGATTCCAAAGTTCATATTATGGTAAAACAAATGCACCTTTACTATCACCAGAAAAATACTTAGATGATTACCCTATAGTTGTAATCGATTGTTCTAAACAAAATGAATCGGTGAAATCATCAAGTGTAGATATAAAAATAGAAATGGAATTCAACGCGCCTATACCGGCTAATACAACTGCGTACTGTTTAATTCTACATGATAAAATCGTAACATACACACCTTTAACTGGAATTGTTAAAAATGTATTGTAAAAGACCAATTTTGTTACATTCCAATGCATTCCGCGAGTATAAAAGCAGAGCGTTCAGCTCGCTCCTCATCAGTTTGTTCCCTGTTGTTGTATGGGTAGCGTCGTATTCAATATGGCTTCTCCTAGTGGTACACCAGAAAATGTAGTAGATATTGAGAAGGAGATATCCGACTTTTTAAATCTACAAGGTCAACCGGAAGGAGATGAACACAACGTTTGCGGACAACTTCACGCTAGTAATGATGTTGAAGAAGGTAAAAGAAGAAAGAATGCACACAAGAGGAAAAGGGATATTGAAGATAATATTTCTCCTAACATATTGAGTGAGGTATTCTTGCGAATATTTTACCCAATCTCTTCCAGTTTGGACAAAAGTGTTTTAATCGGTGTTATGAAATCTACAGATTATTCCCCTACTGTAATTTTAACTCATGGGCCTAAAATGATTTTGTTTACGGACACTGCTTGGGAATCGTTTATGAAACACTTGCATCTGCTAGAATGCTATTTAAGTAGTAACATGTTTGGAAGAAAGACAAGAGTAGGCCTTTTGGATTCAAATGTGGAAATCGATATTGTTAAACATCGTGGTGATCATCAGTTGCGGTTTAGAGACACAACAAGACATGATAACAAGATTCAACTTAATCGAGAAGAGTTTTTTATTCTAACTTGTGCAACTGAACCAATAACAAGATACTTGAGACAACTGGTGTTTTCAAGTTCCATTATTAAAGATTATCTGGAAGACACTTTGGACAAACAACCGGACGCACCTATATTGTACGGGCCTGTGGATACTTCTATATTCAATAGGGTTCCTCATAAAGTACAAATGTGGAGACAATTGGAAAAGTACGCTCAACTACATAAGAAATCAGTAAAACATGAAGAAGAGAAAGAAGAAGGAGGAGAAGAATCAAGTGTTAGTGATGAAAATGAAAACAAGGAAAATGTAAAGATGGAAACCTAAATGACAATCAACTACACAGCAATGGTTAATTTTTAAAACAATATCAAACACTTTGTGGGGTTAGGCCTACCGGGGACGGTGCCCACGTTAAATATACACCAACGCGCCAACAACTGTACGGCCAGGTATAAAAGTCGTACCTACCGTGGTGTGGAAATCAGTTGACCTTCGGACTTCGTCATGAGCAGACGAGTGATCTTCGCAATGGACAAGGAAGAAGAACAAGTAAAGTCCAAACCTGGTATAATTGAGTTCCAAGCGTTTCGAGGTAATGATGATAGATTTATCATAAAAGAACTTGTGTTTTTCGACATCAATACAAGTATTCCATATACGTTTTTGTTCAAACCACCATGTTCTTACTCATCTTTAACTAGCAAAGCTGCTACTACCAACAGGTGGATTTCAAAATATTTCCATCATATCGATTGGTATGATGGTTTTGCAAGTTACACGGACTTGTATCACATCATGCATCAGTTTTCAAACAGGTTTACCAATATTTACACAAAAGGACTGGAAAAGAAGAGATGGATCGAAGAATTTACTCATGTTCCAGTTAATGATGTGGATTTGGATAAAAACTATAAGTATACGATGGAAAATGTTTGTATTTGTACTAAAAGTCAAGAACATGAAAAAGATAGACATTGCGCTTTAAAAAACGCCTATAAACTCGCATCTTACCTTCAAAGTGGGGAAATGGGGAGTGGTGGGGGTAACGGGGGTTATATAAGTGAGGAGCAGACCGGGACCTGGCATGAGTATTACTCGAGATTCCGAGACGACAACATCTCCCAGCAAGAAGACCAAGAAGACGATCTATAACTCGACCATGGCATCTCACCAGTTCCTGCAAACTTTGGTTGAGCAGTTCAATGCTCACTCCAAATCTACCATACTACCCGTCAAGAAGTGTTCCGAACTTAAAGACGAGAAGCACTACATTATCCACGCCATGAAGAAGATGGAGACTACAGTTGGAGAGGCCATCTGCTGCAGTCTTAGCGAGGCACCATTCACTCCGGGGGATGAGCCCAAGTTCCAAGTCTACCTGCCGAAACGGTTCGTCCATCTCCTCCAGAACGAGGATCTGCGCTCCATCCAACCCGGCTGTCTCTACCTGGTTTCCCACGGTTGCACGGGTAGTAATTCCACCGAGTTGACCATCCACATTGCCGACAAGCAGCAGTGTTAGATTTAAGTTTTACTGTTGTACATATGTTATTGTAATGTTTTATAAATAAATAAACCATAAAAACAAAAAAAAGACAAAAAAAATGCAACATATCAATATGTGAAGTTTGTCACATATTGATATGTTGCATTTTTTTTTAAACTTCGCGGGTGACCTTGACCTTTGACCTTTGCATTTCACAGTTACCCCCACCACCACGCTACAAGTCAAACCTGCTTGAATGCAAACACCCCCACCACTTTTTCATATACCTCCAAGCGCTGTGCCTCGGCTTCATTTCTACTCCAGCAGCCAACCTAGTAACATCAGGATGTCTCTGAACGTAAGCTGTGCCAGCTATGAGGAGGTGACTATCAAGACGCAACAGGAGCTGAACGATTTGTACAAGGAGTTGCAGCTAATGGTGGCAAGAGGCTACCGTATAAATGTGCAAGTCTACGCTTGCAATATACGGAACACCCGGCAGCCAAAGGAAGAGCCTGGACACTCCTCGTCAGCTTCCTCACCGACGTCCATGAAGACCGAGCCGGACAACTTGGATTACTTCAGCTGACTAGCAGTTGTATTTCTTGTTCTAACCATTGTAGAATATGTTTATTTTTTCATTATATTAAAGAAGTAAAAGAGCAAAAACACCTATCTTGTTACTGACATATGAGCTCAGTAACAAGATAGGTTTTTTAAAACACAGTTTGAATGACCTTGAAACTTCCCCCTCCACTGCTTCGCTACCCCCACCACTTGACTATTGATGTACATGGCACATCACAATTGGAAACCTCATTCCATCTTCAACAGCCAAACCGACAACATCAACAATGGCAAACCTACCAACAGATGAAAGATGTCCTCACGCATGCTGTGACTTCGTCCACGAGTTGGAGAAGAGGATGCAGGAGAGGGCGATAAGAAGAAAGCAGATCCACTCAGAAAATATCATGATAGTCAACGGCTATCTTTTATTGTTCGGCCTTATTATGGTTGTACTTTTCATACTGTATGGCATAGTCACATGTGTCGGCAAGGTTGCAGAAGAAAACGCCCGCCACCATCAGTTGGAAAGTTTCAATGTTACTTTGTAGGTTTTCCTTTTTTTAAAACTCCGTTTGGATGACCTTGAAACTTCCCCCACTACTCTACCACGCTCCCCACCACTTCACCATGTTCCTGCATGAGCATCACATCACCCGTCATTCCTTGTTCGACAAGCAACCATGCCGGACAACACCATCAGCCAAGCTGACTCCACTACTAATGTTGGAACGAGTACAGGTTGGACACTATCCATCGACAGTGTTCACTATTTGGAAACAATTTGCGAACGGATGAAAGAAATACTGCGGGACAACCCTGGGATCATAATACAAATGAATTTCAACTATGATTGGTCGCAAGTTACATTGCGGCAGGAGGACAACAACGGTCAGCACTCACCGCAATACTCACCAATGTCACCGATTTACCCATACAGTGAATCTGATGCGGATGAAGATGTAGGAGACAATGACGAGGCTGATGGGGAGTGACCTTCTTTCCTTTTTTTTAAAACTCAATTTGGATGACCTTGAACTTTCCCCCTCCACTCCTTCCTTTTTTAAAACCCAATTTGGATGACCTTGAAATTTCCCCCTCTACTTTTCAATAATGTTACAACTGACTGCAGCTCACCTCATTCCTTGCTTAGCTACCATGGCGGACAGGACTCTTTCTCAAGTTGACTCCACTACGGACGAAGCATTTCCCTTGCGGTGGACCGTTCATTTACAAGATGCGACAGAAGTGGAAGTCTTGTATCAAAAGTTACTCTATGTATTCAACGGGAACCCTGGACCTCTTGAATGTAGAATGGATTTGAATTTTGATGCAACCAGGGTCGGCACAGAACCTTCAACTTCAAGCCAGCCTCAGCAACGAGATTTTACACATTTATACACTCCAATATCACCGGAAGATGTAACTGTCTGCGAGGCTGACTCAACTACACGTTATGTTCAGCCAAAGCCTTGGGTGTTGATTATTAACAATGTGTACAGAGTGGAATTGGTATGTAATAGATTAAAGGAGTTGATGGTACAAGATCCCGGCCTGCGCTTTCAAATAGACATACATTTCATCTGGGGAGCACCTGCACGGGGCTCTTCGTCTGACAGCTCTCCAAGTACAACGGACGAGGAGGAGGAGGACGACTAGTCATCTTTTTTTAAAACTCCGTCTGAATGACCTTGACCTTTCCCCCTCCAATGAGTTTATTTAAGGTGCACTCTCACTGACTACAGCATCATTTCATTGCGCACCTTCACCGCAGCAACATGGAGAGTCAACTCAACTACTGTTGCGAACAGAAATGTTTTTCATGGCCCAATGACATTGATGTGGTGGATGGCCTGGCTTGTAGAACATGTGAAGCTTTTGGTCAGTGCATGTGTAAGTGCAAGTCTTGGAAGAAGCCGAAACCGGGGTTGAAGACATTCCATGTGTACCAAATGAGAGGGCATAAGTACACTTGTTGCCCTGAACGTTGCATTGAATTTAAACTAAACCAGCTAACTGGCTGCAAATTGTGCAACAATCATTTTGCAGGTTTTTGCAAACATTATTTAGGAGCGTGTCAGTACAGATCAACTTGGCATACCGAAGCACTCACTATGAATGAAATCGCTATAGACTCACAAGAGTAGTCTTTCTACTCTTTGACTTTTTTAAAACTCCGTTTGGATGACCTTGAAATTTCCCCCACCACTTCCCCATATATCTAGAGTACGCAGGGCCCGGAGGTCAGTCGCTCGGCGGCTGTCGTAGGATGCACATCCGTGTTGTGCAGTTTTGATTTTAACCAGTTCAAGGTCACCACACTTAAACTCAGGCAAAAACGTCAAGCTGTTAAAGACAATCCTAAGTCCCAGGTTCACAGTCAACCTCAAGGTCATCACACTTTAACATGTAAATTTAAGGTAGCACCAAAACGGTGCTACCTGGCTTGACATTTTCAAGTTTCCCGAGGTCATCGCAGTTCCCCCACCACTTCCCATATACCTAGAGTGCGCGGGGCCGGACAGTCAGTCGCTCGGTGTCTGTCGTAGGGTGCGCATCGCGGTTGCAGTAATGGTTAAAGTAAGGCAGCTGGGCTAGTTCAAGGTCACCCGAGCGGTGTCACATGACGGTTTAGGCAGAGTCACGTTGCAAACTTCAAGTTTCCTCAGCACTTTTGCTGTTTCTCGTCTAATTTCGCTCCAAGTCGTCAAGGTCACGGTAACCTGACTAAAACTCGGAGCGTAGTGCGAGAAACAGCAAAAGTGCCAAAAAATTTTAGGTTTCAGCGTGACCTTGACCTTTGTGACATCGATGACGTCATCTTGGTGACGTAAGGGGTGATGACGTCATCAGCACGTCATTTCTGTAACGTCATGGGTGTGACGTCATGAAAGTGACGTCATTGGTGATGACGTCATCGATGATGCAATCGATGACGTCATCGATGAGGTCATTGACCTCGATGACGTCATCGCTCGGGTGACCTTGAACTGGCCCAAAAGCCTTACTTTTCCACTACTGTTGACAAACAAAAGCCATTTTGAACCATGTAGTGAAAGTTAACAACCAAAAAGAGCGATTTAAGATGAATACATCTTATTTTGTTTTCGTTATTCATTTTCATTTCTGTGCAGAAAAATGTTCATATTCCATTAAACGGACTTAACTAATGCAAAACTTTACAGTCTCTCAATTTTTATTTCTGTTCAATTAAATGATAGTTTATACTATATTTGGAAAAAAGTGTGGAATGTAGAGCTTGGCTCTGCTCGCCATAAATTGTGTAATCACATCACTTCGCCTGAGCAGCCAATCAGAAGCGACCTGATCGCATGACAAGTGGGGGATTCTGTAATTTGGCCCCTTTGTCAACATTCGGGTTTGTTCCTGATTGGTGGGGGCAGCTACCATGATGACACACCAATAAGAGCTTATGGTAACTCATGAAATTTATTATCAGAGAGGCTGGGGACACTCTGAAAATAGCATGGGGGGGGGGGGGGCGCAACCTATCAGTGCTGTGAAACGACACTACCACCACTTGCTTCACTAGTGTCGTAACTTGACACTTATTGGTGGGACTTACATTTACACACTTTTTTGCACTGCTTTTACGGTAATATTGCGAAATTTTTCTAATGTGAAAAATGAATAAATCATTAACAGACTTTTAAAAGTTGATGAAATCAAGGGCAAAGAAAGATATTTAATTACATTTTTTTATGTTCCTACTTTGTTTTGGTGATATATAGTGACAAATAAATAAAAATTTTGTGTAGTAAGAATTCTTTAGTTTATTTTCAAACCAGGTTACATAATGAAATTTCATTAAAAAGTATGATAAATTTGAAGCATTGAGGTATCCCAATCTCACTATGGTTTTCTGCATAGAAAAATTACGGTCTAAAATAACTAAATTGATTAAATAAGTAAATAAATCTAACACATAATTTTAAGTTAACTGTAAAATGTATTTTCTCACATCTTCTATTAAATATTCATAAAATTTTGCAGTTACATAAAAGTTAATTTATTTAAATTTCAGACAGTAAGCAATCATAGGACTTCATATAGCTTCAAGAAATTTGCTCAACTGTTTTAACAGTTATTTTCTGTAACCACAGTAACAACTTTTAAATTTGAATTTGTCAAAATTTAAGTGTCAACTTTGCACT
Organism: Neoaliturus tenellus; assembly: GCA_030545055.2. Taxonomy (NCBI): domain Eukaryota; kingdom Metazoa; phylum Arthropoda; class Insecta; order Hemiptera; family Cicadellidae; genus Neoaliturus; species Neoaliturus tenellus. The sequence continues at coordinate 115,097,234 of CM061531.1, forward strand.
CCAAATTAAAACATGTTAAACATTTAAAACAGTATTGATCATTAGTAGCAGTTTTTATGAATTAGACAAATTTATAAATGATCCATCATGATTTCAATCCTTACAGCAAAATTTGCCTTAAATATTTGATTTATCGTATAATCTAAAGCAGAAATTTCCTAAAGAGCCAAGAGGAACCGATGTAATATTTGGAAATACATTTGCAACAATTAGTTTTGAGTAAATTTTAAGCTAAGATGGATGATTTGGACCGAGCTAGCTGGACAAGCATGAGAAATTTTGGATGAGAAGATTCACAAGACAAAGGTATATTTATTGAACCAATCTAATACAAGTGTGCAATTTTACTATCAAATCTTTTTCACCATAAACCTCAACATGAACTTTCAACATAAAAATTAAAGTGGAACTTTATTATTCACCGAAAAATCCTCAGAATGATTAAATCTCCTCAGCAATATCGCAAGAATCACAAATAAGAACTTTCGAAGTCTAAATTCAAGTGGAACTTTATTTGGTCAACAACAAATCCTCAGTATAACTAAATATCTGAGAGCAATATCACAAGGATCATCATTATGAACTTACAATGTCAAAATTCACGTTTTTATAAAAAAAAATCTTCAGTACAAATGAATCTCCCACATCACACCGTTGGTTTTAGAATTGTCAATATGTCTTTAACATCAACATGACCAGTGAAAACAAGATTGCATTAAAATTGTTAATTGATATTCTTCATACAAGATATCATCTCCTCGAAGCAAATTACAAAATAAAACCTGCAATTAATTAAAACTTGTGCTACATTGAATTTGTGCAAAATATAACCTCATAGAACCATTGAATACTTTTTGTCAATTGTTTACCTTCTATTTTTTTTCCTCTTGGCTCTTTAAATAAATTTACTAGTCATTTATCTTTTGTATTTTTTGTATCTGCTAATAATATCACCTGAAGCTAAGTACAGTATAAATCTTTTTTAATCTTTTGATTTATTTTTTATTTAATCGGAAATCTAATAAAACCTAAGCATAATAAAAAAAGTTTCTGAGATTAACAAAAGTTCTTTACTCTAAACATAACAGACTCTTTACAGTACCTGGTGACAATTAACATTCATATTTTTTCAGTATATTTACATTTCCATCACTGACCTCATTCGATAAGTTTTTAGACTTTCCATCACTGATTGGTAAAACAAATTCACTACATTTCGGGATCTGGGATATGATCCCATCTTCAGGTAGAAGAGACTAGCAATTTGGATTGTTTTCTACCAAAATGTCAACAAATTAATCATACATAGAAACGACAGAAAAGACATAAACACTAAGGGCCGGTTTCCGAGTCCGGGGATATTTAATCCCGGAGTTAGTGAATCCGTGGAATAAGATAATCGGTGGGTTAAAAATATTAAATAATCGGGTTTCGGAGATCGGGGATAACTTACTTATCTCTCGGATTATCGTAGTCCGAGAATATATTTATTCTTTAACTTATGCCATCGGTTAGGAGGGAATTGCTGGGAATTCTCTATTTTGAGTAGTGGCATTCACGGTGTACAGCCTACAGACGACACTCTGTCGAAGGATTTAGTTTACGTTTTTTACGGCCACAGCTCCCGTGTCTTGTCCCTTATAAGTTGAAAACGCAACGTTCCATCTTCGTGGTGTGCTCTCTGTGTATGTGCAATGAACATTCTGCGTGACATTATGTTCAATAATCTCCTTTGATTAAATTTATTTAACTATGGCCAAGTAGAATGTGAGGAAAATGTAGAGAAAGAACTGAACAATAGAAGGAAACTGGTTTAGTTTATTAAAAAAGTATCAGTGTGATATTTTTTTTAACAGTGACATAGAAACAAATGATTGATTATTGAGATTGACTGAATGTCTTTTTAATTGAAAATTCTTACTGACACTTCGTAAAAAAAGGTTCTTTTCAAACATTTTATTTTACCATATACTAGTAAAAAGTGCATTAAATGACTTACTTATTTAGACAACGTTGTGATTTTATTTGATGAAAATTATATTTAAAAATAGGAACATGTTTATAATATTATTTAAAAAAAATTTTGTCCGTAGTAGCTAGCGTTGATCCCGTCAACTATACCTAGAACACCGAGGAACCCATTTTGCTAAAAAAATATTTTTTTCGTAGAATAGTAGCCTGTATAAATCTGTTAGGCTTGGTTTTTTCATTTTCATTTAAATATACAATACTTCCTGATGTACAATTTTGCAAGCAGACGCTTTTGATATGTGTCATGGGGAGCCCTGCGATCATTTTCAGAAGGCCTTGGGGCAATCCGTCTCGCAAGTTCATGAACACTTTCTTAACCTCAAACGGTGTTTAAATTGTTCGTTATTTTGTGTCGTTTACAGCTCGCACACAAGTCTCAGTTGAAAGGGTGGATGCGCATATCTGGGGTAGTCTCAATAATCGAGGCATTCCATATCACATTAATCTAAAAACAACCGTAAATGTCTAACTGCCAACGTAATATTGAGTGAATCTCATCACTAATCTCAGGTTACAGCGCCTACTGAAAAAGATATTCCTCAACTTAACCCTACCCTTTGCCAGGATTAAAAATGCTCAAGATATTCCTCGACATAGCAAAAAAATAGTCCTCGACTAACCAGTTGTGGGTTAAATTTTAACTCCGAAATTCAAAAGAATAAAACTTAACTTGAGGATTAAATAACACCTGACTCGGAAACCCGCGAGAGTAAGTCCGAGAATATCCCTCCCAAGTTAACTCTCGGGTTAGCGATATTCCTAGAGTTTAGGTATCCTTGAGCTCCGAAACCCAATTTCTTTAGTCCTAGACTAAAAACTGGTTTATACTGGATTTTAGTCCGAGAATAGAGATAACCCTGGACTCGGAAACCGGCCCTAAAAAACTAGATTGCTTTTAAAATGAGACTCACTTTAACGTAACACTACGTTTTACTTTGTGCGCAGGAGGAATTCCTGTAATGAGGAACCTCTACCTCTCGGAACGTGTGTATGATAGCGTACCCTGCCCTGCTAATCCTGATGGTCTCCATCTTCGGGAATACCGAAGTCGACGACAGCAAAGCCCCTGATCAAACATCTATAGACACAAATCATTACATTGCACATCTAAAAAATTATGATTTGATACTACTGTAAACACTTTGACATTGTAAATATTTAAGTAATACAAATTGAAACATTTTCAATGAAAGGCAAATCAAAATTAGAAATGGTAAAATGAATCTTTTAACGAACTAAATCAAAGCAGGCAGTTATGAGCTTCTTATTGCATTCCTGCGGTCTGGCTGTGTGCGGCAGGTCAAGGACAGACACTCTCATTGAGGTAGGCCAGTTCATCACACACAGATTACCTCATTGTGATACATATCCGAGGAGGATCTCACCTGGCGTTCGTCGTAGTTGGTCTCATTGTGCATAAATAGCAGATACTTTAAGAAAGCATTAAGTCTTCAATTTTTTTAGTTTTTAAGGCATCAAAACTGCACTAAGGTCGTATTTTAAGGCTTAAATGAATAAAAGATTAAAGTATAAGTTTCATGCATTGTGTATCATTTCTACTAACTCAGGCCATTTGATTCTTTATCCATGATTATTAAGTAACAGCCCAATGTATTTTAAGTTCTAACAAAAATACTCCATGAAATTGGTGATAGTTTTTGTACAGATGCCGAAATGCCACCAGTTTACAGAGTGTTGGGGCAGTTGTATTTAGGTATTTCAATGCCGAAAAGGTAAAAAATTTTAATAATACAATACCCCCGTCGCAGCAGACCTGCGTACTCAGCGAATTTCCAAATTAGTAGTATTAATTATGACCAGATAAACCTGTAAACCAAAAATCATCACAAGCTCATAAATAGGGAAATAAATGTTTATCTCCTTATGATAAATGTAGGGAAAGAGTATGCAGGTATGCTGCCATGGGGAACACTAAAAGTAGGTTTTTAGCATTAAAAAAAATTATTTTGACCATATCAAGCCATACATTAAATTTCATCAATATCTTTCCATTGCTAAAGGAGTTTGCCTATTCTCCATATGATTAACATTGGAAAAGAGTATGCAGGTTTGCTGCCATGATAAGCACAAAAACCAAGATTTTTTACCATAAATGGATGAATCTCAACCAAATGAAGCTGAATACCAAGTTTCATCCAAAAACATTGGTTAATAAGTGAAATATTAACACATCCTTATTCTCCATAAGATTAACATTGGAGCCTCAAAATACAACGTACTGTCTTTAGACTTTGTAATATCTCGGTAACCAATGGAGATAGAGCAAAGCTTCAAAATGCTAAATTGTGTGTTTTTTTGAGCTAAATCCAATGGTCAAAATAAAAATTTGAAATTTTTAAAAATTACATATGAAAAATGCAAAAAACCCATTTTTGGGGTACAAAACCCCCCAAAACTACCCCTTCCGATAGGTCGATATGTCTGGTTTACGAACTCATCCGAATAAACGTAGGATTACACATTTCTACCAAATTTGGTGTCGATCGGACCATTTTTACGAGAGTTATCGTGTCTAGGGACACATATATATATATATATATATATATATACATATATACATATATATATATATAAAAATTTTAATGACTATTATTTTTGGTCTCTGGGCACCTGAAAACGAAAAAGTAACATGGTCCCGGGCTTAGGTCTTACCATGAGACCTACGGTAATAGCTTATTCCCTATGGGAAATTCGCTAAAAACTAATCACCTGGTTGTGATGAGTCCTGCCGTCTAGACAGATATAAATATGCTTAGGTCCGGTTATTGACAAGCACGCCGTTTTGCTGCTCCGCAGTCACAGTACATATGATTTAAAGTGCGTGTTACTTTAAATATAAATGACCTTTGGAAGCATTTATGATACAATGAGTAGTTAAATATCAAACCGAACCTAGTGGCATCCGTACAACAAACAATCAAATTATTCAAATTAAAATGTATCATTTATTAAATTAACGCATTAGGCCTAAGAAATTAATTTTTGTACAATTGGAATCTACGGTTAGACCCACTAAGTGATGATCGTGTTGTGTTGCAGTGGTTGTTCAGCCGGCAGAGCCGTGACGGGCCGCACGGGTTCTGCGGGGACGCTCTGTGTCTGGTGCTTCTAACGCCAATCTGCCTCACGTCCGTCTACCTGTGTGGCATGGGCTCGCTCGCATATCTGCACCGCGGCGCGTGGGAGGGCGTCGGGCTTGCGTTCCTCAGCCTCATCGTCCTCTTCACTTTCTTCCTGTGGGGCTTCACCACCGTCAGGTGAGAAATACCAAGTGCTTTGTCTTTGATACTAAGTAAACTGTTGGGTTACCAATGTTTCAACACCATTGTGTCGGTTTAAACCAAGACGAGAAACCTCAGCTAAGAATTCAGTCCACGGGATGTTGTTTGATCAATAAAACTGTACACACATACAGTTCACAAACACAAAACGCACATTTATATTTTTACGACAGATTCTTTGATTTGAAACATTAGGTTGATCTTTTTTGAATGCCTTGTAATTTCTTATTCTTTCAATGATTCTAATAGGAATCCTTTTTTACAGTTGTGCAGAACATTAATCGACCTTTTATTTATATCTCACAAGGACAGTCGTGAAAATTACTGTGCAAAACCAAATCATTTTTATTATTATTAGATAAAGGGGAGAGAGATATATACTTGGTTTTAGAAACATAAAAAAAGTATATTTTGGTCTAGCTAATTTTTTTCCTACAACAAATCGTACAGAGATTTGAAGACTAAAGATTGAAGATTAAATAATTGCTTTAAAAAAATTGAATACCCAAGCAAATTCCATAATGTCTACTATTTTTTGACAATTTGATGCTGCACATTCTTGATTGTCCGTACTCATTATATGTAAAAATGCCTTCCTCATAAAAGAATGATTCAGACTAACTGTAAATTTGTTATCATGGTTTGTTATCTTTATGCTGAGTAAACACTTTTATCTGTCTCTTAACACTGTATTATATCTGAATTCGTCTAGGGCACGGTATTTGTAGACTACAGTAATATGTAGAGGGGAAAAATTACCATTTGTTGGAATGTTATTTTTCAACATCTACTTTGAATGATTTACCGCAAATTCTTCACAAACCACCCTTTTTATAAATAACTTAGACAATTTCACCGGGTAAAAGATTAGTACCCATACATTGGTCTTTTTATGTCAAAGTTTTGAGTTTTTGGTCCTAAAAGGGGTATTATTAGTCATAAATTTATAGTAAAAATTTTAATTTATAAAATTGTTGACAAGTTTTGAGACTAAAGTTTACTAGCATACATATTATAGTTCCTTAAATAGGCTATTACATAAATTGTGGATTTACTGTACTATTCTTATTTAACATTGAAAAATTCCCTTACCTGTAATTCAGTGGGGTTTTCAATATATTTTTCAAATATAAAGATATTTTTGTAAAATAAAATACTACTAGGAATCGCCCACAGGTCTAAATTCAACCAAAACTCAGTTAATCTTGTGCCAATTAGATTTAAAAGCCAATTAGATTTAAAATCTTTTTGACTGTTCTTATTGATTGGTAGCATTTGTTGTTACAACAGCTGTTTGATGATTCAATCTACTATAAGATTAACATTGAAACTTTTAAAGCCTCTGGGGCGTAGCCCTGAAGTCCGATGTGAATTCGAATGGGATTCTGCTCATCTACAGGACTATACCTTTCTAACGGTATGCGCGGATTTCTCGTACGATGCACACAAGCTGAAAAAAAAGAGGAAACTAAACATGCTTGCCTATTAATATATAGATTTTTCAAATTATTAGTTTCTAACTAGCTTATCCTATACTATAATACGAGGAGTGTCCGTTGCGATGTATTTTCCACTATCTCAAAGTCTAGCAGGTAGATTTTGCGTAACCTTTCCATTGAAGAGTGTTTTGGCTCTAAAATAAGTTTAGAAACAGCCTCAACCCCAGAAAAAATAGTTTTTTGTCTATAATTAAGTATTAAAATTGTCATTTTTAACATTGGTCTTATGGGTTGCGATTTCGGTTACAAAATAACAATGAAAGGTATACAAAAATAAAAGACGCTATTTCTAAGCTTTTTTTTTAACGGTTGTTTTCTGTGAAGAAGTATAGTTGTTGGTGTAAACTTAATAGCCTGATTATCATGATACTAAGTGAATTAAAACCAGTGAGCATGGCTAGGTCAACCAGATAGTAAACTTTATAATGATAAATGATACCAATATCAGAAGGGCCCAAATTTGAATTGTGTTCAGTTTAGAGATTTGCTTAAACCTTAAGTTATCAGTTTTAAACCTTAAGCTTCGGTTCTTTAATAGCTATATCAATCTAACAATAACATGTAGTTTTGGAAACAGGTTTCAGTGGCAAAGCATGAACCGATGGCGGATGAGCAATCAGACGGTGCACTTGGTGGAGTACAGCAAAGTGCGGAGAAAACGTCTGTCGGGGTCGACGCAATGCAACGCTCACCGCACAGCAACCTCCGCTCAACACAGCCTGCCCGCGCACATCTAGCCGCTACCGCACGACTGGCCCGACGCGCTAGGTAATGTGATTATCCGACCGCGCTGGGTGAAAAATTAAGCTAAGGATTACCATGTATTTTTACAAATGTTGGATTTTAACAAAAAGTTTAAAATTTGTGAAATCTCTTTTATAAAGATCAGTTGTTAGATTAAAAATCAGAAAAGGTTAATTTTTAATGTTAATTAAACTCGATTACGTTAGGTGGTTTTCGTTGCAACAAATTAATTATTTCATATGATTCAGGGCCTTTAGTAGTAAAAATTTGGGCTTAACAAATTAGTTGCTATAAAACGTCTTTTACAAAAACTTGCTGATTTTAAATATAAACCATAAGATTCATAGATGCTAATCTACACTAACTATTTATTGATTATAAAAGAACTTCACTTACCTTTGTACAAAAAGCATTATAGTAAGCATTATAAGAAGTTAGTGTTTTTATTAATAAGTAGGGATGGACAAATCTCAAAATTTTCAAGAAATTTTAAATCTTGTTAAATAAACTAGACGAGATTTTTACTTTCTTGAGATTTTTCAAGACGGGAAATTTTTGTGAATAACGTTGAAAAACAATAGGCCCATAAAGAATTTACTAATTGCTACACCTATTTTACTAGCAATTTAAAACTGAAATACATGATTTGGAAGCAAAGTGATGTGATTTATTTTCCCCATTCGCACATTTACATCCTAAATTTTTATATGATTAGTAAACGTTTTTTTATAGTTTGAGAATTTAACTGAATATAAACCTAGCAAAAAACAAGACTGAAATTGTAATTTAATACTTAACCAATAAGGCGGGTGTTTCAGTCTGGTAAATTTTGCAATTTCAATGTTATATATCCCAACTCTTATCACCATATCTTTGCTCATGTTTAAGAGTTATTTGTAATAAGGTACTTAATATTTGTTTTTATACTTATATTTTTTAAATATGTTTCTAAATAAATGTTGGTAGTCGTTCTTTTCTGTTATAATTTACATTTTTCAAATCTTCATAAATTAATGGTCATAAATCAGGATTTGACAATATTACAAAATCAAATTAAAATTCCAAATGCACATTTCCCATTATGTACGAGAAGGGAAATCCTGTCTTGATCTCATCTAGAAAGTTTATGAAAATTATAAAATCCCGTCTTGTCTCGATCTAAAGATCCAATCTCGTCCATCCCTATTAATAAGTTAGTGCAATTTTTTTATCATTTTAATTATTACCAACCTCAAAGTTTTGTAACCTAACTCATACATAGGCCTAAACTAGTTTAAAATTTATTTTTGTTTTTTAATTCATATATAGAATTACGAAATAATGTGACTTTAAAATTATCATGAAACCAACATGGTGGCTCAGTTAAATGTTAAGCTTGGATGAACTGTAATAAAAAATTCACTTAAAAGTTTCACTAAAATTACACTAACGGAGTTAAACGCACTGAACAGGTCATAATTACTCTCTTTTCTATCAATTTCTTACATTCAAAACCTATTTTTTTTTAATTTGATCAAAGAATTATTTTGATTGATTTGTCTTGTACTACGACAAGCTTGTGTTCCTGCTGTCCTTATAGTTATTTTGTAATGCTGCAAAAGTTATTTATTTTCCATTTTTTATGTAAATATTTACAATGGCTCTTTATAAAAGAATAAAAATACCTAAATTTTATCAGTTATTGTATTTTTTATGTTCATGAATAAATGAGTTAATTATGTGCTACAATCATGTTGGTTTGTTTATGTGAAATCAAGACCTATTATGTCAAATCAAGTTTATGTGATTTCTACACAATTAAGTTTAAATTATTTCTTGTATTATAATTCAATGGTAGGCTCTTCGGAAGCATTTAGTTTCAAAGGTAAAAACAGAATGGGTTAGATTCATGTAATAGTCCAATAAATATTGAAGTGTAATGTGATCCAAAGTTTACTTTGGGTTTTAACCACAAAAAGTAAAATTATTTTCTGTTTTTATTATTATTAATATTATGTTGTTCTTTCTGTGATTGAAAGTGGTTTGCTCAAATTGATTTCCTTATTTTCGATTAAGTATTGTGTATATTTTCCCATTTTACTTTGTTGCCTATTCTGATAATCATGTTCTGGTAATTTATGTGGTTGTTCATCATTGTGAAGACCATTTGGTGTTATTGTAATTATAAATTATGTATCTATCAAGTCATTGTATTGTTACACGCTCATAAGTATGCAAAAATAGATGCTTGGCTTTTTAGGCTGTTGTTAATTTAAGGTACCGAATAGTTAAACAAATTACCGAGATTGTTTTAAATGTGTTATTTATTAAATAGTTTTATTTTGAGTAAAACTCAATTTTATGTAGAGGTAGCTGTAAGTGTTTTAATACAAGTTACTGACACCTTCAATGTTTTATTAAACTTGTGCTGTAGATAAATAATATTTAAACATAATATTCTCAGCCGTATTAACTTAATACATTCACTATCGTATGTTGTAGAATTTGGTGTAACAGGGATATAATAGTATCATCTAACTTAATCTATTGTCCGGTAACTGGACATGTTATGGTACTATAAAAATTTTTTGTAAATATGTTAGTTTTAAAATGAACAGCAATGTATTTTTATTTATGGGCGTAATTCTAATTTTGTGAGTACAACTGGATTGTTTTTCTATTAAATTTGGTATTATTTGTTAAGTGCCTTGAGAACTGGACAATCAGGTTTTCTGAAACACAAAAATATAAACCAAATGTCAAGATTTAAATGTTAAAGACATTTTAAATTTTAAACATAACTGTTTTATATTACAGTACTGATGATTGAATTTAGATAAGATTAGAAATAACATGAATATCTGTTAAAAACTGTATGCATATCTAAACTATGTCTTCCATACAAGATTCAGTGCTACCATTTATTTTTAGATCAGTGATTGAAAGATTTTAAAATAAATACATTCAATGAAACATACGGATTCTTGTGTTTTTAAACTATTAGTAACTGTTAGTAACATAGCATAAAATATTGTGAAACTCCCAACGAATATTTATATGTTTTTTTATTTTGAAAAAGATGTTGCATTATTCTTTTCCAAATGAAAAATATTTTTAGCATAGTGTAACCCGCATAATATGATATTCTCTTATCAATATCATCTTCAATTTTAAACTTTCTTTCAGTCCATAGCACTCACAAACATCGTAAAATGTACATGGCAATCAGAGTTTTGACGTGGTAAATGCTCAGCAGTACCCGAGGCTCAAAATACCCAGGTTCTACTGTTTTGTTTGTTGTAAACTGCACAGGTGCATTAATTGCAAATCCTTAATTTGTCATTGTGAGATCCGTGCCAACTTGAAAAACCAACTATTTTTTTAACAGCCACTTGTCATTTTACCAATGTAATATGGTCTACATGAATAAATTTAGTTTTTTTTGTTAGTTTATGTTCCCTTGTTCGAAATTACAAAAAAGTAAGTTTTGAAACAAACCTATTAAAACAGATCGTAAATCGTTAGAGCAATATGATTTTTAATTTTTGTTAAACCTTGTCATTGGCAGGCAAAAAATATCCTCATATAAATGTGAAACACAAATTTAGACACTATGCCACTCATCCAATGATGATGATTTGTCTTCCCCCCCCCCCCCCACCACCATAGCCACTCTTAACTGTAACTTATTTTACAATTACAAATTTTTCTCTGTAATTATTGAAAGCTAGTGGCTTTTAGTCACAGCCTGCTAAAACCAATCTAAACTTAACAATCCCCATTATCAGTGCTCCATTTTTTCTGACCTCTGTCAAATTTAAACTTTGAACCCATATTGGAGGAAACACATTTAATAGAGATGCTTTATTGTTAATTTCCTTTATGTTTAAACTTTTAATTATAGACTTTGGAGAGAAAATTATTTGTAGCAAAATAGCGAGTGGACTGTGAGGCGGCCAATTTGTTCTTCGTTTTCAATATTAGTATGTCCTTTCTTAAACAAGCTGCAGTGCCACTTAGGTCCTGAAAATAGCACTCATTTATGATCTGTTTTACATAAACTGACACGAGCATAACTGACAGATATTCAAATATTTTCTTTTTTAACAAAAGAATAGAAATGTCAGATAAGTGGACTGTTAATTGTGGTGGCGTAGCATACAGCACTTTAAATTGAATTTGTGGTGTCCATTTCAACTTTTATAGCATAGCGCTGCCGTTCCGACCTCTGCATAAAAAACTTTATGAGTCAATCTGCCAAATATTAACACTCACCACCTTTACCTTCCCCCTTTTACTTCAAAGATAAATGGAACTTTTTTCTAAACAACATTTGCATATTTAAACCAACACAACATTAAATGTACCGGACATATTTTAATACTCACTACATTTAAAACATTTGTAGCCAACATGCGTTATTTGTTGATGGTATGATTTAAGCTTTGTTTTGTAACAAAAACATATCAGCGTGGCCTAAGCTAAGAAAGGGAATTTCATATTACCGTCTTTCAAAGAAATATATTTCATTTTGTTTTTGGGAAAATTTTATTTTTTAGTTAAAAAAATCTTTGAGGACTGAAATACACTAGTATTTGGAGCTATTTGGGTATCAGTATTGGACAGCATCCTTATTATGCTTATTCTTTGCGTATGGGGATGAAGGAACAATAGATTGGCAACCATAAATTTAAGTTTATCTATCAATTCACATGTATAACTGCATATAGTATACTTCAGAAAAGTTATTGTAAGTTTGTTTCACATTTTTGTGAAAAAATTATATTAGTGAAATAACGAGTTGTATTTTGTGTAGTATTATAGCAGCAGGAAATATTTTTCCAAGTCCTTACTCTATGTCTGGCGCATAGATGTTGGTTAGAAGCAAACAACTTGAGGACCAGGGAAAGGACAACATTCTTATGGGAAATTCAATTATGTGTTATTAGTTTGTTCGTCTAAATATTGTGCGAAAAATCTACACAGAAAGTTTGAAATCGATCTGACACTTCTTGCGAAATCGATAGCCATTGAAATCGGGTTTCGTCAATACATTGAGGTACCAACACACATGTAAGAAGATTGTTCTCCTCTTCGAATCGTTCATCCAAATATTTAAAGCAGTTTTTTTCCTGAACAAAACTCGTTCCTTATTTCGAGGTGAATTTTATCATATGAGGTGTCAAAAAATGTCTATAGTTTTTCTATTATATTTTTTATGTTTCTATCTAACGGTCAGTCAAAGCCCTTCAAGTTTGACTTTTGCCCATAAGATATCGTGGGAAATAATATTATTTAATAATTATTTAATAATTAATTTCCATGGGGGGGAGTGGGTTATTGAATTGCAAACTAAAACAGCTGTTGATGAAATGCATGCATAGCGCTTCATAGGTACCGTAGTCTATAAATAATCTCCTTGATTTTGGTGTAAATATAAAAGGTGATTAGATGTGTTGAGAGACAGAGTTCAGGTTGAGACTGACTTAGAAAATATTTATGTTATAAATCGTACATGAAAAATTTAATATTAGGTATCCAAAGGTTATTGGTTATTGAAAAGAAAACCAGCAATGCTATTATAAAATTTGAGAGTTGCAAGGGGGGGGGCATTGGAATTTTTTATTTTCTTTTAAATTTCTTAATTTTTACTTCTGTGTTTTAGTACACTTTAGGCAGGAAACCTAAAAATGTTCACTTATTTGTTTGGCTTTATACAAAACTTAACATTAGGAATGAATTACAGTTCTCATGTCTGTACAGTAATTTAATCATTTAAAGGTATTGGTTATAAGCATTAATTTGAATTAATTGTGTGTATTATCAATCTTGGGCTTTTTCTTTAAAGATATATCAGTGTACAGTAGAAGCCCTCTAGTCCGGTTTTGGATGGTTCGGCGGCCGGATAATCCGGCCGCGGTGTTCCGGAAATAAAATGTTCAGAACCGGGCTTTTCCCTCGAAAAAAATTGACAAGAGTCAACTTGTCCCATGTTACATCACTAAAATATATCAGTTCAATTGATGATTTCCGGACTATTCGATTTCAGATGTCCTATAAATCTTTGTGTTAGGCTCGGTTCACATGAGCGGTTGTTGCCGCAGCGGTGCCGCGGCGGCGGCCGTCGCCGTTCAGTTCACACGAGCGGTAGTTGGCGGCGGCACGGCGGCGGCAGTTCGTGGAAATGTTCTCCCCACCATTGTTGAATGCATTAAGGCTCAGTATTCTGTCAACCATGGAGAGGTCGAGAGTGAAACAAGTTACTGTGGCATATTTGGCTTATAAACATTTATACCGTGACAGGGAGAGAAAATATTGGACACATCGGTCGATTTTTCACCGCTTCAATAAATAGCTCATTATCAAACCCAGAAGGATCCATTGTCACACGATGGCTAGAAATGGCGAGAACAAACAGAAACACGGACTGATCGCCACTCGGGACTGGGGGCAACTGCCGCTCGTGTGTATCGTTTCGGGCTTCGCCCCCTCCCCTCGATTTTGATTTATTTCTAGAGGGCGCTGTACAATGTTGACCAACTTTTATTACGAAATCTTTAATGCGACTTGTAATTTAACAGTCGATTAAACTTACCTTCAGATAAATTTTAAAGCCAGATGGTAAACAAAAATAGATCTCTGTCACTTCGTAACCAAAATACATCTACTTTACATCTACTGCTAGACCGCCGCGACACTGGCGACGACCGGCGGCACCGCAGCGGCGTAGCAGTCCCTGGCGGCGACCGGCGGCAGCTGGCGGTGCCGCAGCGGCGCCGCTGCCGCCGACCGCTCGTGTGAACCGGCTCCATTTGACTCAATGGTCCGCTACGCCGCGCCTGCGGTGCCGCTGCGGCGCCGCGGCGGCAACAACCGCTCGTGTGAACCGAGCCTTAGTGTTCTATTTTTGATCGTTATCTTTTTGTTGGGTGTATCGCAGCCCCATCATCAATGTAAACGGAAGGTAGGTCACACTAGACAGATTCTGTCGCTTTTACGGTCCCATTTATACGTTAGGACCTTCGTTGACAGAAGACCAGTATTATTGGCTATTAAAAGTAGGTTCATCGCTAGTCATCGCTCATGTTTCCGATCGTCATTTCGGCGTTAGAATGTCTGAGAGGGAGCAAATCATGATTGTTAAAAGTTTAGAAATAGCATGATTGGGCAACTATGATACCCTTCGTTGTTAAATACATCCTAATAGTTCATTGTTGGAACACACATATAATAAAGGTCTCTGTTTAACCCATTTAATAAACCTCCGGTTAATCCGACCATTTTGAAATCCGGCCGGTGGTTTTGTACCGAGGTGGCCGGATTTGAGGGCTTCTACTGTAGATTAAATATACTAAAAGACAGTATGTAACTGTGAATGCTGTAAATTAAGCTGATAGACAATAAGTACGCTTCGTAAAGTGCAATGAAACTTTTATCATAATATGATGAGCTTCCCTGTAACGGTGTAATATATATTTTATTGTATGTATATTTGTATAGAATATGTGAGGCCTTTGTATTAAAATAATAGTGCATCAAACTATATTTTTTGTAAAAATCAAATAAAAACTGTATTCCTGTATTTTAATTTGTCTGTCATCTTTTTCTGTTCATTTTCAATCCAGTTACCTTGTCATCAAAAGAAGGGGGTTGTTGAATGCGTGGATCATGTATTTATGATTTTTGGCACAGTTGTTTAGAATGTAGGCAAGATAATAAAACCAATTTTCGGCATTCGAGTAACGAACACATCATGGACCAAAATAAAAAAAAAACTTTAAAATATTCACACTTTTTTTACTCTAGTGCAAAAACCGGATTTTCCCCAGCCATGGCACCAGCTACAATCAATTTCTGGTAGCCAAAACCCCCATATTCAATAAAAAAATCAAAAATCCTTGGAGCGAAAAAAAACTTTGCCCGTACAAACAGAGCTACAAGAGACAAAGCCCATGTCCAATCACAGCACTTTGGAGTGGTCTACCATATTTTTTATGCCACCGCATCCGGCTCTTCCACTTTTTGAACGTACCAGGATGGTGCTCTGACACGATTCCTTATTAACTAGGAGTACGCTTGAACCACGCGTATGGGGATGAACGGCAACAGAAGCCAGATAATCTTGGTTCCACGCTATTAAAATAAAAGTACCGGGGTATCTTCCATTTTAAAAACGAGCTCGTTCGCTTTGCTCACTCGCCAAGCCGACGGGTGCTGCACTTTGGTATACCGGTAATTGTCTTAAACTACCGGTTAAAGATGTAACACATTGGTTTATATCTACAGTTATCAGCTGATTTTTGTTCAATTAATAAAATCTCCATAAGGATGACGTGGAAACTTTGAATGGCTCTAGCGCGAAAACTGGATTATTCCCAGCTATGGGACCAACTCCAATCGATTTCTGGTGGTCAAAACCCCCTTATTCAATCAAAAAATCAAAAATCCTTGGAGCGAAAAAAAAACTTTGCCTGTACAAACGGAGCTTGTTTTAGAGTATAAGATAATAATAAGATATAAACAATAACACATCTATCAAATTACACGTATTAACTACATTAAAACAGGTTTTACATTTTTCCCATTCAGATAGTACTAGGTTAACCGAGCCTTGCTCGTTGGTTTTAAATCACTTTCGTTATAGTGTCATGGTAATCAAGCTATTTTAAATCTACACCAGACTCTTCACAGATAACAGCTGTTAAAAAATTGCTTTAAATTAAGGTTCCTTTATTTTTGTTTAATTTTAGTTGTTATTCTGTTACCAAAATAGCAACCCATAAGACCAATGTTAAAAATTACGATTTTAAAACTTAAATATAGACCGAATTCGATTTTTCCTGGGATTGAGGGTGTTTCTAAACTTATTATTGGGCCAAAAAACTCTGAAATGCAAAGTTTAAGCAAAATCTACCCGCTAGATTTCGAGATCGTGGAACACATCCCTTCAGACATTGCTCGTATTATAGTATAGGATTTGATAACCAGTAGGTACGTTTTAAAAATTTTATTATTTTAGTGTATATTTTCTTCGTATTATTGTTTGTTAAACAAAATATATCTTTCTAGTATTCATGACCTATCTCAAAATATTTCATAAGTAACAAACTGTATTATATTCAGTGCAGTTACAGTACAACAGACAGAAAATATTTTCCATATCACATGTTTATGTCTGACATCAAACGACTCAATAATTAATTGTTTAACATAGCCTTAAGCACCGTTATTTACAGCCCACAATGCATTTCTTATGGGAAATTAAATTACCTCGCATTGATTTATTACTTAACAGAATAACTTCAGAAACGAACTTTACAAATTACGCCTAAAATCTAATGTGAAAGTTTGAAGTATATCTGAGGCTTCTTGCGAACATAATCGTCGGTCAATGAAATCGGGATTGATCACTACCCTGAGCGACCAACATTCATGTATGATTATTTCACTCCTCTTCGATCCGTTTATCCAATTTAACCCCTTGCCAGTATGGGATGATTTGACAATTAAGTTGGCGCTGGCGGAAAATATGAAAAATTGTTTGATGCTAACATTGACTTTGTACACTACGTGAGTAGACTTCTCATAGCATAGGCATGTGTGAAGCATATTGACGGTGGTGCGATCTCGTGCGGCGTCCATCGAAGTACACGTAACATATGATAGATAAATCAGTATTACCACTCTTCTAAACCAAGGATGAAACATTTTATAACTGAAAGTTATGTTTATGTTTTGGTAAAATGTTTTGGCAGCACTGTAAATTCAACTGAATAATAACAACATCGATGGCAGCGACTCTGGTGCGGCGTCCACCGAACTTCCAAATTTTTGCCTCAAACTAAATGCATTGGATGAGAGGTCTATTCACGTTAGTGTACATAGTCAATGATGCTAAGAATCATTTATTAAATTTGACACTATTAGAAAACTAACTGATTTTTTTAAAGGCAATGTCATCCCTTTTTCCTTTGACGCTATTCTACGTTTTACTGCTTTGGCACTCTGGGATTTGACACTAAAACCATTCTAAAACATCTCACCGCCGCGCCGTATGTCAGCCGTCTTCGTTATTATTAGTGCGTCTTCTTTGTTTACTTTATTTTATTTCAGCTGAAATAGTATTTTTTTTGGATCCACGATCTACTGCATTCGGGTTTGTTTACTGAATACGGTGATTGGAGTAATGGTTCGTTTTTGCAGCAAGGTGTTAGCGATCCAGTTGTTCTAATTAATTTATAGTTTTGCTTGTTACCCGCATGTTATGTTAACTCACGCATGCAAAGTTAAAAAGTTAAATAATATGAAAAGTTCGATTTCTTAAATTTTACTAATTAACTGTCGTCATTAAAAAAAATCGGGTAGTTTTAATATAACACTATTGTCTAAAAAGTCAATGATGCCACTACTTCCTGAAAAATAAATTTTAAATAATTTTGGAATAGGGAAAATTTACAATAATTGTAGTGACAACAATGGAAATTGAGACTGTGGCATTGAGTAAATATGGACGTTATTATAGAGTGGTCAAGCAATGTTAAAATATTGAACCGCTGAACGTAAAAAATCGTCCGCAAGGGGCACCCCTAACTGGCAACCAGTGAGATTAACCGAAAGCTTTCAACAATCGATAGCTCGATTCATTTCAATTGATTCATCCATGGTTTTTTAGAAGAATATAAGCATTATGATATAAGTATCGTTTTAATGCAATAAGTAGTCGATACAGAAAGCACACAGCTGTTTCAACAATCGATAGTTGACATGAAACAGGCTTGAGTCCTGTGGCAAGCGTACCTTTCTTCCCCATCTCCTGACCACTCTATGCGTTATGGAATAAGGTCCATATTTACTCAATGACTGTGGTCTGTCGGTCTGTCTGTAGTCTTGGTGTCGTCTGTTACCATGCTGTTACTGAAGATTAGTTTTTGTTGTTGTTGTATGTAGTGAAATTTGCCGACCATTCCTCAATTTCTCTTATTTTAGTTGACATATTCCCTTTTTTATATTTTTTATTAAAACTTAAATTAGTTGCAATGGCTACAGCTAAGCCAAAATTGGGCGAAGTATTTCCAGATTTTTCTGCAGACACGACTGTGGGGAAAATAAACTTCCATGAATGGTTGGGGACTTCGTAAGTCATTGTTCTTCACTAAACTAAGTATGGTTATACAGTATGAATTATATAGACAGGTCATAAAATTAAGTTGTGTGATTATTAGATAATTTTCCGATTGGGAATACCTACACTATTACTCGATATGAAATAAGAATAGGCTATTTTCGGCAGTTTACATGCCACCTCATGAATAGGGTTGAGTAAGCCGAAGGCATCTTTATTGACCCACAAAAGGCATTTGATAACATAGACCCTGCATACTCCAGAACGAACTGCAGGCCATGAACATCATTGGCAAGGCTTTGAAGTGGATCCAAAGCTACCTGGAAGATCGGTAGCAGACAGTTGAAATAGAATATCGGGAAATGGATTTCTAAACAAAACAAGATCCAAACTGAAGACAACCACGGTGAAACTTTGTTATCCGACTCCACCGTTATTATCAATGTAGACAATGTTGCAATAATATTGCTATTATATCGATGATACAATTACAAGATACGATTACGATTTTATCACCTGATTTAGTTTTGTTCTAATATAATTAAACAGACCTTTTGACAATAAAACAAATAGGCTATATTCAAACAAGTAACTGAAAATAACAACAACAAATAAAGAAAAAAATGTAGCTAAGTTAATGTAACCTGTAACAAAGAACAACACAACATAAACTAACCAAGTTTATTGTGTAGCTGTATCTAAATTGTGAGAAGAAGCAGACTTCGTTAGATCTAAAATGGCGTCACACAAATGCTGCCAAATACAAATCAGAAAGGTATTTTTTTTTTTTTTTTTTTTTTGCTATTGTATTGATTGAATATGAGTTTTAAATGTTTCCAAACACCATTGATTTTGTTGTTATAAACATCACTGTCAATAAAAGTGACGGAGGTTTACGGTTAAACTCCTAACTTAAACTATTATTAAGTTAAATAATAAACTTTAAATTATTATTTTGATACATTTCTTATCTCAGTATTGTTGTTGATTCGATTGTTTTCATTGCACAATTTCAATCGTAATATCGAAATTTCCACATCCATAATAACGGTGGAGTCGGATAACGAAGTTTCGCCGACAACCACAGCTGGGATTCCACAAGGATCGGTCCTCGGACCCCTCCTGTTTCTTGTCTACATCGACTCCTTCTCCAGGCTCCTGACTGCTACCCGACCTTTCATGCATTATGTTCGCTGACGACACCACCATCATCGCCCCTAAGACCTCTGGCGAAAAACAAATAGAAAACGTACTCGAGATCTCCAGCAACATATGCCAAGACATAAACCTGAACATCAATAAATCCAAAACCATCCAAATTGAATTCACGACTAACACTAAACAAAAGCAGACTCATCAAACCAACATTAGCATCATCACCACATTGTCTACTACAAAATTTCTGGGAATCGCTCTAGAACAACACCTAAACTGGCAACCCCACCTGGAAACCCTCTATATAAAAAGTTATCAATAGCATTGTTCGCATTAAGAAAAATCAGAGAAATCACAAATCTGCATATAACCATCACAGCATACCATGCAATTTTCGCATCTCATTTAAAATTTGGAATTATTGCCTGGGGAGGAGCAAGTGACAGCCACATCCAAAAAATATTCCGGCGAAACTTCGTTAT
This sequence comes from Neoaliturus tenellus, assembly GCA_030545055.2. NCBI lineage: Eukaryota > Metazoa > Arthropoda > Insecta > Hemiptera > Cicadellidae > Neoaliturus > Neoaliturus tenellus. The sequence continues at coordinate 115,117,548 of CM061531.1, forward strand.
CCGTCTCCACCATTATTATCGATGTGGAAATTTCGATATTGCTATTGAAATTGTGCGATGAAAACAATCAAATCAACAACGATAACTGAGATAAGAAATGTATCATAATAATAATCTAACCTAACAGTGTAACCGTAAACCTCCGTCACTTTTATTGACAGCTATGTTTATAACAACAAAATCAATGGTGTTTGGAAACATTTAAAACACATATTCACTCAATACAGTAGCAAAAAAATACCTTTCTGATTTGTATTTGGCAGCATTTGTGTGGTGTGACGCCATTTTAGATCTATAACAAAAAAAAAGTCTGCTTCTTCTCACAATTTAGATGCAGCTACACAATAAACTTGGTTAGTTTATTTTGTGTTGTTCTTTGTTACAGGTTACATAATTACAATTTTTACTTTTTTGTTGTTGTTATATTCAGTTACTTGTTTGAATATATTTGTTTTATTGTGAAAAGGTTTGTTTAATTATATTAGAACGAAACTAAATCAGGTGATAAAATCGTAATCGTATCGTGTATTGTATCATCGATATGATAGCAATTTCAATCGCAATATCGAAATTTCCACATCGACAATAACGGTGGAGACGGATAACGAAGTTTCGCCAATATTCCTTCTTCAGATAAAAGCCATCCAAATCATAGACAAATCACACTTCCAGGAGCACTGCAAGCCACTTTTCACCAAGCATCAGATCCTAACCTAACTCTAACCTCTACAATGTACATTCTCGACACGATAAACCTAGTCAAACAAAATCCACCATAAGCTAGAAATTTATGCCACCAATACAACATTAGATCCAGTACAAATCCGAACACAAACAAACATAGGCTAAAAACAATCAGTAGAACACTAACTTACATGGGATCAAAACTGTTCAACCTCCTGCCAAACCCCGTAAAAACCATAAGTAACAAAAGTTCCAAAGACAAAAAAATTGCTACTAACTAGGCCATATTATAACTTAAAAGAATTCTATGAGGAACACAATAGCCTAACAGACCTCTACAAAAGAGGGAAAAACAAACACTTACATACACATATATACACTTTCACACCAACATTTCACACAACTTCAAATGCCTTATAGGCCTACATCACATTATGCTGTGAGAGTAAAATCAGTCTAAATTTAGACGTTTATACAGAGCACTGTAATTACTTGTTCTCTTTTCAAAGGATTGCTTCCTTATAATAGTTCATGAACAGAATCACAAGTGATTTTTTGCTTCTGTTTTATTTATTTCGTGGAAATCAGATGAAAAAGTGGGCATATATTCTACAATTGGTTTGCATTTTACCAACCACATTATTGAATTAGTTTTGTAAATGGGACAATAAATATGGCCAAAAATTCAAGAACTTATCACCGTATTTTTCTTAAAAGTGAGATAACAGAGTCTCAAAAAAGTAAACAATATTGGAATTTAGTATAGAGTATATGCTTTTGTACTATTCGTAGCTTGCATCTTATCTCTTCCTAAAATCAGTTTGTTTACAAATTTGTCTGTTGTAAATGTTATAACTCTTTTTTTTTCGTACTTTTATAATTTAAAAAATTTTAATTTTGGTTTCGGTTTGAGCGGATTTTCAGATTACCAAGGTTCGGATTAATGGGCCTCTACTGTATCTTGAAATGATTTTAAGGTCACTTGGCAGGGCTTGAAAGAGTTTTTTCCCTATACCTATATTCTGGTTTGCGTTCATATATTGACAGTTTGTGAAATTCTGAGAAGTTTGATTTAAAACAAGTTTTGTACTTGTGATCTTTTTCAGTTGGTAGTTTATTTTCTTTTTGATGTACGTTATACGGCACTTTAAAAAACAAAAAGGTTTGGAACACTTAGAATGTTTAGCTGCCTATAAGTGTTCTGTCCTGACAGTGAGCCCCTGAGGGCAACTTGGCCATGGCCGTGATTGCCTTTTTTCATTAGAAAAAAATTTTGTTGAGGTTTCCTTTGGTTGAGCCCCAAAAGATTATTGAATAATTTGCGTTTCAAACAGGGTAAAATAAACAGTCCTTGCCAAGTGATTGTTGTTGAATTTACAAAAACTTGTCTCAAGATACATAGGCCCTTTGCTAGTCTACCCTCAAGCCACCCAACATGCTCATTCCATTTAGGTGCTCTTCCAAGCGATGTTATACAAATGAATACCTTGCTAGTTTATGCTTTGTTTTTGTTTCAAATTAGCATAAATCAACATAGTTTACTTCATTATTATCTTACGTGAACCAATTAACTTTGGGTGTAACAAAAAATGACAGTTTTTTAATAAAGAAAACTATGTTTTCTTGATTTTCCTCTATAAAAGTTAAGGAAAAAATCTGGATTATCCGACTGGATCTGTTTGAATTAGGCCTAAGTAGATTTTCGGATTTAGCGGGAATCTACTGTAATTTGATAATCTGCATGAAGTCCGTTCCCAATTAATCTGGATTGCGAACTCGTTCTACTTTAGTTTCAAGATTTCAGAAACCATTTTTGTCTCAATGTTAGGTTGTAACTTAGGATTCTATTTTACAGATGGGGCATATTGTTTTCTCACCCTGCTGACTTCACTCCCGTGTGTACTACTGAGCTCGGCAAAGTCGCCAAACTCATTCCTGAATTCCAGAGGAGGAATGTTAAAGTGATCGCTTTATCATGCAACAGTGTCAACTCGCATAATGGATGGATCAAGGTAGCCTACTGCTTTAAATTATCAGAAATAAACAATTTGATTGAATATAATAAAATTTTTCGGATTAAAGTAGCCTATCTTACATCAAATGGGTAGTTTCTTATGATACCGAAGCCAATATTAAACAAGCTGAAAACGCTAATACTCGTTATTATCAGCTGTACAGATACAAGGCTGTATTTACAAGTAATACTAGTGGCTTAAAGGGTCATAAACCCCTAGTCATAAGATTAAAATAGTAGCCTATTTAGGCCTACCACAAGTCTGTCAGATTTCCAGTAGCCTACTTTCAAACTTTTTTTCCAGATTGAATTTTTATTGATACCAATATTTTATCTATATCTTTTCCTTAGACCAGCTGCCTTTGAAAGCAATCTAAACAATCCTGTACTAGTTAAAACACCCTTTATGAAAGCTTCATTTTGTCTTTTAAAAACTATAGCATATTGATCTATGGATATAAGTTTTGAATAGAAATCACAGTCCTTGAGCTATAACCAATTATTGTTGTAGAAAAGTAATGAAAAAAATGGCAATGAAAAATACAATACTCATCCACAAATAATACAAATTTACTCATCCATTGCTTTTTGTTTGATACCAAAACTTGGAAAGTTTGTGTACGCAGCGCCAGATTCGCTCCAATTGATGTTGTTATTTGTTATTATTCAGCTGGATTTACAGTGATGCAAAAACACTTTACCAAAACACAAACATAACTCTCAGTTATAAAATATTTCATCCTTAGTTAAGAAGAGTAACGTAAAGAGTGAGTAAACTGACTCTATCATATGTCACTTGTACTTTATGCTCGCCGCAGAAGATCGCACCACCGTCAATAGCTTTCAAACATGCCAATGTTATGAGAAATCTATTAGTGTGTATCTGTTAGTGTATATAGTCAAAGGCATTAGACTGTCTTGTTGTCCATAAATTGGATGAATATTTTTACTCCTGTCGTATTTTCTTATTTTTGTATCATCACTGAATTTTAACACAGCATCTATAATTTTTTGGCTCTTGTAATCAAATCATCCGTTTCTGAGTAAACAAGTCAGCATACTTTTCATTAAGGATCCCTTAGTGTTAGGCCTATTTCTCATTTGGTTGTAAGTTTTGGCCATGTTGTTAATTTTTCCTAGTGTGTGAGACAAATAAGTTGAAATAAATTTGAATTCTCTCTTATTATTCTGCAATTACAAAAATTTTCTGGGAATATTTAGCAAACAGAGTACTATAACACTTAACCGTGTGCCAACTACCTATATGTCATCTGTCATCTTTACTTAATGTGATAATTTTTTATCTTGTATTAAAATCAAACCAAAACACAAATTGATGTAAACAAAGTAGGCGTTTTTCAATACACAGCATAGATAGCAGTGACAAGGGATGTCGGAAGGTCATACTTAGTTAAAATTAATTTTGACATTCCAGGAGTAGGATATGAACTCACATTTTAATCAGTAAATACTGTGACATAAAATCAGGAATCAGTAATCAGCAGCTTGAATGAAATAAATAAACCAAATCTGTCAGACTAGCAAATTTCCAATATTAATTAAGTTACTTGCACTTCCTTTTCCTTCAGCCTTGAAATATAGTAGCTCTTGAACTGTGATATGCTCAAGCATAAACAGTTTACATCCTTTAAGTAGAATTAAAGATCCGATTATTAAGCCGTAAACTTTGCGATGTGCCCTTTACATTTTGACTGTTCTAGCCGGCCTATTAGCTTTTTTCATTGACCTGTTATAAAAAAATAGCTCTGTTAGTTGGCCATAAATCAAGAAGTTTTGCACACAGTATTTGTCGTTAGTTATGGAATGTCTGCACTAAATGCCCATTGTTGTAGGATATCAAGAGCTATTCGATGATTGAAGGCGATTCCTTCCCATACCCGATCATAGAAGATGATAGCCGGGACTTGGCTGTACGGTTTGACATGATAGACCCAGCCGAGAAAGACAAGGAGGGACTACCGCTGACCTGTCGAGCTGTTTTCATTGTAGATCCAAAAAAAGTGCTGCGTTTGTACATCATGTATCCAGCCACTACTGGCAGAAACTTTGAGTGAGTAACAAAGTTTATTAAACACTATCTAGCAGTTTAGTACGGTTATTACCTATGTTATAAGAGTTTAGTTAAATTCAGATTTGGAACCAAACAAATGTTAAAATTTATCATTATATATCTCACCTTAATTTTTTTTCTTAAGATAGGGTTGACCGGGGTAATTGTGAATTGGGGCAATTGTGAAGTCCGCTTATAACTTAGAAATTAACATTAATATTATTAAGAACCAACTTAAAACATGTTTTTTGGTCTTTTCTTAATACACTATTAAAAGTTGTTATTAATTTTCAAAGAATTAGTCTTTTTTCCATTAGCATGAAAAAACCCTTAAAAAGTTTTTGGTGTATCACTTCGGCCACTCAACAAAAATGATTAATTAAAAAAATTATTCTATTATTTATTTTTTTAGAAATTTTTTGAAGCACTTCTAGAGAAGTGCTCTAAAGCCTGAGAGGTTTCTTTATCAACTTCAATAAAAATTCTAGGATTTATTGCCAATTCACAATTACCCCATAATTTTTAAATTGTGGGGTAATTGTGAATTACAAAAAGAGGTAATTGTGAATACGATTCACAATTGCCCCAATTCAATACAAAATACAAGCAGTGCACTTTTTTGCAGGAACTGAGTTAAATTTTGTTAATTGTAAAGAGTTAACTGACTCTGATGATGGTGACATAACAGTACAAGTTTCCGTTGTGCCAATAACGCAAAAACTGAATTTGTGTGCAAGGAAAACAATTTGTTTACTGTTACTATTTTTGACATTGTTGCTGTGCTCCCCTATCCCATAACAACTTACAAAAACCCCAAAATTACTTATGTATTCAATGGAGCTGTGAGAGTCAATGAGCAGTAATACTGTTTCACTTCGCTAGGTTAGGCTAGGTTACATTTCGTTAATTTACAAAGTTTTCTCTTAAATTTTTTTAGTGAAAATGAACTAAATTTTGACACTTTTCATATTTTTTATAAGTTGTTATGGCAATATATCGTTTTTATGTTGTATTAAACTAATTAATACAGTTTTGGTTAATGTTTTTTTACCTTGCATTTTTTCACAATTTTAAGAAATCTTGAACCTGCTTTGAACTATGGGGAATTGTGAATGCTTTTGTGTGACTATAATTTTGAAAGTAGGGTAAATGTGAAGAGAATTAGTTGGGCTTTATTTTGATTTGCCCCATTTCACTTTTGGTGTGTTCTAAATAATTTTTCTGATGGCATTCACATTTACCCCAAAATTGATAAGATTTGCAATACCATGCCGGGGAATTGTGAATGGCTTATAACAATTTTGTTTATCAGAGGAATTTCCTGAAAATTTGTATAATGTATCCTGAATAGTGTAGAATTAAAAATACATATAATATGATATTTGTAATAAAAAGTACTTAAAAAAAGGGTTTTTTGTCAAAACACAAAAACCTGTTCACAATTACCCCGGTCAACCCTACTAAATAACGTGAGAATTTTTCATAATTACATTTAATATTTGTGAAAGTAATATGTGACAGTTTTAGCCCTAAAAGATCAATAGGTTATATTTTGCTGTCTAAGAACTACAAAAAAAAAAAAAAAAAAAAAGTGAGAAAAATGCAAAATGTCAAGGACACATATAATGTATTACATAGTTAATGCTAATTATGCTAATAAATTTATATAAATTTAAATAAATTTAATAATAGGTAATAAAAAATTAGTTACACCAATATGGTGTAATTTCTATTTAAAACTAATGCTAATAATGTTCCGCTGCGAACAAACTAGATTTATTTTCAGTCTAAACGAGTGTTTGAAAGGTTTTGAGATGACAAGGGCTAACATTACTGAATGTTTTTTGCAAAAACTTAAGAAATTGTTGGTTTTTGTATAAAAATCAAATGTTAAAAAATTAATACGGTAAACCGAGTAACAAAAAAATTGGTTAATAGGGTGCAGTTTGGTAATAGGGTGTAGTGTTATTTATCCTCTTACGTTAAATAACACATACTTTCTCTAAAAATGTCTCTACGTTGTGAATTTATCCCTTCCCGTCCAACATGCAGTGTCAATGTTTGCGGGATTGTGACGAGTTGCATTTCATGAAACGTCACTCATTATCCGAACATTTCTCTGCTAAAGCCAATCAGTTAATCAGTGTCACGACTCGTCCAGTTTATGTCAAGTTTATGTTAACTACTCCAGATCAAATTGGTAGTTAACTAATTTGGTCGGAGAATCTGTAGGTACTTCCTAAAAAAGGGCTGTTGAATGGGATAGCCGATTTTACTTTTTTGGTTGTCTGGAAAAATGTTTACATAGTACAGCACTGTATAGGCTAGCGAAGCCAACAATAATTTAACACGTTCGCTACCACAATGTTAAAAAGAAATCGTAACCACAGCCCGCCGCCGCAATTTTGCGGCGGGCGAGTTCTACTGAGAGCCCACCACCGCATATCTGCGGCGGCTGGGCTCATTAAAATAGACTGCCGCCGCATATCTGCGGCGATGGTTCCATGATACTAAATACGAAATTTCTTCACTGCGGTCTATTTTAATGGTCAGACAGTTTAGGCACGGTCTACGGGATAGTCCGCCGCATATGTGCGGCGCTTGGTCTGTGGCTAAAACGATCACTGACGTCACTAAAATGTTTTACGTACATTTTTATTTAATGTATTTTTGAAAGTAACATTTTTTAACGTTTTTTATATATCTTTACACAAATATTCATCAAATCTCTTATATGACACATTGAAAAAAGTTTATTGTGTAAGAAAAATGTATAAACATTTGCATTTTGTAAACTTGTAAAACATCATAATTATACTACGTAAATGAATTGTAAACAACTCTTTTTGTAAACTAAATATTTCAATACAATTTTTTTATGTATAAGCCGTATTTTATTTTTCGCTTTTCAAGGGTTATGACTAAAAATAAGGTTATATTAGTGCTGACGCTAACATGCGTCACTTAGTCTCTGACCATGCGCCGCAAATGTGCGGCGCTCAAAAAATTACCAAAAATGAAGTGAAAATTGTATATATTTTTTTATTTAATGAAATTAAGATATTTTGAAGTGTGAAAACTAATTTTGGACGGTTTCTATTTGTGGTCTGTGGCATAAGTCACAACCACTAGGGCCGGTCTACAGGGAAGTCCATGATTATTTTGGTGGGCTGTGGGATTGGCCGGACCGCCGCATATATGCGGCGGCTGGTAGCAAACGTGTTAATGTATCCATGGTAGCAATAAATTATCACAAATTTTAGTTTGTCAAAATTTGAAGAAAATAATTGTATGATAAAATTTGTTGATAATTTCACTGTTAAATTGCTAATCATTTAATAATTATATCTAAATTTGTCCTCGTAACTTATGATAATGTATTCCTCATCGAGCATCAATGTCAGAATTATCTCACTTGATTCAAAAGTTAAAACAGTTATCTCAAATAAACCCCAAAATCACTTCAAGAGCCAAGAGGAAATTTGTAAGTCCTAGAAAATATTTATGACAGCATGCCATAAAATAAAATAAAATTGTATCATAAATGGAAAGATAATAATGGAACATTTCATTCAAGATTAACAGTAGGCCTATCAACAAAAATTGCAGGCCTTTCAAACAAATTTTAGCATCACTACAAAATCTCTGGATACCAAAAATTTCTGTGCATTATAAATTTGAACCTGCAAGAATATTAAGAATAAATTCTAGAAAAATCAAGAAAATAAATCAGATCAAGAAAAATTGTCTGTGGCTTTGATACACTAAATTGTTCTGCAAGTATTAAAATTGTAAGTAGTATGTAATTTCAGCAATGCTTTAACTGGTCAACCAAATTATCAGCAATCACATGATTTTAAGATTAACCATTCGATTCTTTGAAAGTGATAATAAATTTGGGTTAAATTTTCTGTCTGTCAAGATTTCTGATTGGCCCGATCAAATTTCAATATGCGTAATCTTATAATGTGCGTAACTATTGATGTCTTTCAAAGGCAGGGCCGGCTTTACGAATTTGCCGCCAAAGGGCCCACAGCATTTCTGCAGCCCCCCCTCCCATACCTAACGCGACAAAGTGTCAAACCCAGAATAACATTCTTTATATGACCATATCCTCAAAAATAAATATAAACAAGGTTATCTCTCAGCTATGCCAGCTGCCACGCAAAACTAGTCACGACAGGACTATGGTCGGATAGTGAACAAAGTCGGTTAAACCAACCATACCGGAGCAATGTGTGTATAATAGTTTTATATGTAATAGTATATTTCGTCACAAGGGCCGAAAGTGGCGTTTTGCCGGCCCCGAGATCGTGTTTCAAGTTCGAGACGAAGTCGAGAACTTGAAACGATCGAGGGTTGGCAAAACGCTTTCGGCCCGAGTTATGAACGATATTTTTCATCACACTACATAATGCAATAAATATTATTTGTCATCAATAATTCCTACTAAGAGCCAAACAACTAAGCCAAGCATAACTACTAACCTAATCTAGCGGGATGCAATGTGTTTCCGGTTGCTAGGCAACCAATTCATTTCATTGCTGCAGTCACATGTTTTTGTGATACAACGTGTTGTGAATGTTTTTATGTAAGGTCTAGGCCAGCTGATTTTGCAGGCCTAGGCCGGAAAATTTTGCCGGCCTAGGCCTTCAAAATAGGTGTTTCGACGGTAGAAACCAGGGTCGAAAACAGGTGATATCGATGTAGTGTGATGAAAATATTTTACTGTGGAGGCCTTTAAGCCACAAGTGTTCTAAATATACAAGAATGGCTTGGATGCTAAATAAAGCGTTGTATATTTTATCAACAACCAACTTAAATTTTGGAAATTACTGTAATAAACATGTCGAAAATGTATAGGTTATGGACGGCCATAAAAAACGTAGCCACGCAGTTGTCGCTTTACCGAATCACCTTCTCTCTCACATAACCTTACATTCTTTTGAGGTTGGTTAGAGGCCTAACAAACTTAAACCTGAATCATGGAAAAATTGGGTGATGTAAGAATTAAGTATGGTAATTTCTATAAAAAAATTTAAAACCCACTTCAGTTCTTCGTAAAATGCTGAGCTCTCATTGACCTTGAACCTGTATGTTAATTTGAAACCTATAAGTTGAAGGCCCAACCAAGCAGCAGGTTTAAATTTAGTTTAATAATTTATTTCTTTTTATTAGTGATTATTGCAACGGTCATAGATAAAATTTGACTTGCTACAGTAACATATGATCTGCCTCTTGTAGCATGAAAGTTATTTGTAGATCATTATCGCAACATCTGCTTGCACACCGGAAGTTTGTATATTCCTTGAAAACGGTCGGTTAATCCAAGGTCGGTTAACAGAGCTTCCACTGTAACCAGATTGTATTATCTCTAATCAATCTCTTCAATCCTTTACTGACAATTGATTATTTTCCTTTTTTTAGTGAGATTCTGCGAGTCGTGGATTCCCTTCAGTTGACTGACAACTATAAAGTGGCCACACCAGCTGACTGGCAGGTTTGTTCATTTAAATTTTCAAAAATAAAAATCAGTTACTTTTTTTCTTTTTTTAAATAAAAGGTTGAATATTCCAATATGTTTAAGGACTGAAATTGTAGTTATTTGACGTTCTTTCCAAGGTACATAATAAAATAATGAGGCATATAAACTATGAAATATTTATGGTCATTAATTTAAGAACCATTAAAATCGGTCTACACGGTTAACGAATAGAGATGGGACAAAAAGTTATGCAATCAAAGTTGAAGTAAATTAAAATATTATTTTTTTAAAGAAAAATATAAAAACAAGGTAAAGTTGGCAAATGGATAAGTGGACCTTTATATAGCAGAAACTACTATAATTTGTTTCCAAAACATCGGGTAGCCAATAGGATTCAAGCAGAGACACTTACTTGTTACTTGAACTTCTGGAGAGGAACAGCATTTAAGCTCGGGCACCATCTTAATTCTATCAGTCTCGGATTGGGCCTGATGATGACCGACTTGACTGTTGGAAATTGTTTGCTATTGTAAGACGTAGGTGACTGATGGAGTACAAAAAGTCTTGCATGGACTTAATATTTTCTTAACAATAACAAATAAAATAATAAAACTTAGTGCGTTTTTTTCCATTAAAAAAAAAAAAAAAAAAAAAAAAAAAAACATCAGAGATATGGAAGAAAATCTTAAATTTACATACAAATTAAAGGTCCCATTAATAGAATGCTGCAAAACAGAACCTCGAATGGATGACAGTATGAAATGGCAGGCAATCAAACTTTCCATTATAAACATATGAATAAAAAATGCAATAACTTCCATAATACTTTACCTTTTGAGGTACAGTTTGTGGCATATTGATTCAGAGATTTAATATTTGTGATTTGAAATAGGCAAATAAGGTTTTCTCTAAGAGTTCAATATAGGAAGCCCCTTGGAGGGGAAAAAAACCTTCCAATGGCCTTCATCATATCAATATCATGCATAGTTTAAAATTTATTTTAATTTAGAGCAATATGCGACAAAACACTCCTCAAAATGTCAATCATCTCGGAAGATAATGTAATTTTTAGTTTTGTTAATATGAAATGTCCGTCATTTCTGACTTGGTCATCCACTTGAGTTCCAGTTTGCATATCTTACTCTGCTAATTGGACCATTGATTTGCTTCACATATCAACCTATGCTTGCATTTAACCCTTCAACGCGTGACTTTTTCTATGGAAGAACACCCCCTCCTGCGGGACTTTTTTAAAGCTTTCAGGAACCTCATCGTCACTCTCTAACTCATCATTTTCTAAGCCTACTACTTGAAACTGGGCATAATCAATATCATCATGATCACTTACATCAGATATATCTTCATCAACAAGCCAACGATCTATCTCACTACTTTGTGCCATTACAAAAATAACTAACCTAAGTTCCAAAACATAAAACGGCATTGAAAACACTCCAGCAGTTGAATCTGATAAAAAATACTAACAATAAAATTTGCACAACAACACAAAATACACTTTCAGAACATATTTCACTGATAAATAATATTATCCACGCGTAAAACACAAGATAATTAGTGTGAAAAAGCGTTTGTGTAAACAAACAAAACAAAGCGGCAACTAGGGAACTCGTAAGCTTCAAACAGCTGATGAATATCGTCACCAGAGACAGACAAAAATGCTGTAGGAAGGATTTTTTTGATGTTCCGTGTAGCCTATTTCATCTACAATGTACTGCAGTTTAGATCGAGTCCAAGTAGTTATGAATTGAGTCGCTAGATAGCAGCATCTGCCGGGATGTCCCTGAGCGTACGTGATACGGCAAAACATGGCGACGAGGTTAGGAATCGCGGCGTATTACGTACGGCAAAACACGTTGAAGGGTTAAGATTTTTTCTGGCCTCTAATGGACATCCCTTGACATGACGGATAAACTGATAATGTCTTGAAAAAGATTTTAAGTATAAAAATAATGCACAAAGTTTTGTTGATTTAACTGTTATGGTTCATAACATATTAAGCCCGTTTGGTACTTTTTGTACTTCCTGTATTCATTCATTGTGCCTTCTCTCATATTTTTTAAAATATTTTTCAGCAAGGTAAAGATGTGATGGTATTGCCTACAGTCAGTGATGAAGAAGCAAAGAACTTGTTCCCTAAAGGAATATCAACTATCGATGTTCCTTCTGGCAAAATTTATCTGAGGAAGACCCCTCAACCTGGCTTGTAGCCTGTTTTTTTTATTCTTGTGCTGTGAATAAGACTGTGTTGTTTAGGTTTATTTTTTATCAAGTAAAAACAACGTTTCAATATTACAAAGATAATTTAGTGATGAAATTGCTCATACCACAATTATTTGGTTGAAGAACTACATAAAAGTAAAACATTCCTAATGTTTAATATTGTTTGTTTTTTTATGAGAACAAAACTTAAGAAAAGGGAGCATAAGAATTTGTTTACTGTTACACTTGAGTTGGTTTCACCACATGTATAACTAAGTGCCTTAAATAAACAGAAGCTTTCTTCATGTAATCGTCAAGCTGTATAGAGTTATAGTTATATACCAGTATCAATAAACATAAAATCCATGATAATAAACATATTATGGTATTTTTATTGGTTTATCCCTCACATATTAAAATTTACTTGGTACATGGGATTTTACCAATCGTAAAAAAAGGTTAGTATGATGGAAAAATTTCAAATTTTAATGATGGATAGCGCCTTTAAGTCCGATTCTTATACATTTTTTTTTGGGGGGGGGGGGGGGGAAACTACAGACCAAGCCCTATCTAAGGACACAAAAAACTTGAAAGTCGGTTGAAAATTGTAGGAGGAGTTCTCTTAACGAAAAAAACCTCATGGCATGTTAAGTACATATAGATTTCCGTAATGGGTAGTTGTACATTTATTTGTGGCTCTATCTGTTTAGGGGCATAATGCTTGTTAACACAATATGCAATTACTGTACATGATTCAATAAACAATCTTTATATATAATAGAAAGTCATTCTAGTTACACCACTTATATCTCAAAAATGGCTGAACTGATTCGGCTGAAAATTGGTGGGAAGGTACCTTAAAACAAAGAAGAACATTTGATCCACTTGTCATCAAAGTTACTGTCATTCTTATGGAAGACACATTTTTGGATTGGAACATAAGATTACAATAAGGAATATTAATTTTGTAAACAGCTGTTCTCATTTAACTTATTGAGGGAAGATTGGTGATAAAAAACTAGAGGATATTATAGAATTGCGGCGAGTGAGCGCAGCGAACGAGCTATACCTGACAGCCACTTGAAGGGCATGAATTTTCTCAAGTTGGCACTGCAAAGCAAGCCAGAAAAGCTAGTTAATTAACAATAACTGTTTGTGTTTTATTGATGTACTTCTGGAGTTATGTAAACCAGCTGAATATTATATGGTAATCTGTCACTGATATTTTCCACAAGCCTGACCTAAAGCATCACCTCGGTAGCATTGAAAGTAATTTCGTTAGTCTTAAATTAGTGATTATTAAGATATGCTTAAAAAATAAGTGTAATATTTGCTTTGTCAGTGTTGAAAATATAAACCAGATACAGATTGAGGTCAACATAGGTTGTTTTGTTAACATAACACCAGCTTAGTGATAAGCTGATAAAATCAATCAAACAAGATGAACACAAAATGCCTAATTTCTGGAGCCATATGGTAAGTGATAGTAAAGTACCGGTCATTAACTGATAAAGTTGTACCTGTACAATTTTTTTAATGACAAAAACGTGTAAATATTTAATGAAAAGGTGCCTAACAACCACTAGGAACAAATCCATTACGCCCCCCTAAATATTTTTTACCCCTTTCCCCCCTTAACACTCGAGACATGAATTAAAAGATAAAGTATACAAATATTTTCAAGACAATATCTCAACTCAGGTGTTTGAAACATGAATACAGGCCACGCCTTAATTTAGCCAAAACTTAATTCATTCTATCTATACTTCATTTTACAGACAGAATAAGAGCTTATCTTCTGAATCAAAAGGTTAATCTAAATCTACTCTTTAAAGGTATATAGGGGTTTGAAAAAAACCTTAACTTGTGGTAACATGTATATTACGGTGGAGGATCCAATACAAATATTTGCTTGGTGAGTTGGGGCGTGGGGAAGAGGAAGGCAAGAGTTCCAGAGTTGAGTTCCTCGAGTGCCAGTTGAGTGTGGAGCCGAGTAACGTCGTCTGCGTCTCGGCTGTGAATGACCTTCAGAGTGCGGTAGAGTTCCAGCAGCACGTCTTGCAACACCTGCCAAGGAATGGAATAGGCTTAGTCATGATTTTACTCCTGATTATGATTGTACAGAGGAAATAATTTTCTATAAAATGCTAATGCAAAATACTAATATGATAGACAATCTCATTTCTAGTTATTGTGGTAGCCCAATGGATCTGATACAAAAAATTTGGACATCTTGATCGTGGTGTGAATCATGACTTTGTTATTTAATTTTTGCCTTACGTACTGAAATTTGTTTTTTCATATTTTAGACAACAGTAAATGTAGGCCGATTAGAAATAACATAGATAAATAGATATGGGGCTTAAATAATTCTAATTTCACACACATAACTAAATTAAAACAGTGAGTTGCAGAGACTTGCGATTACAAGAGAGTAACAATCACAAACAGCATAAAAGTGCAAAATACTGTCCGAAAAGTATCAACCAATATGTGGATTAGGCCAAATAATTAAACTCTATCAATGACTATTTTATCGAGTCACATACCGTGAGGGTGTCTTTGTGTAAGCCTTTGAGCATGAGGGTCACCAACATGACAGCAGCACGACGAACTTCCACCGATGGATCGGACTGGGCAATGCAGCGGACACACACCAGCACCTGTGGGGAAAATGCTACTATAAAAAATTTTATGAGTGTGTAGGCATTCACACAATCTCCTGAATTGCGTGACGAATGATATCATGTCCACCACAATACTTCCACTGCACTGAGTAGGCTAGTCTGGGAAGCACTTTGACTGGTGTTTTTTGTATCCTCATTGGCTTGAGACATGGGACTAACTCCGTTCTGGAAATTCCTGGGGCGTCCACCACCCGTGGGGAGGGGTGGGGGTTGTTTACATTTTGAATAAATAAAATTGGTGTTCATATACGCCATTAGCTTCACATGGGCGCTGACAACCGAGATGATACAAGAAACAACAGTGCATGTAAACTGCATCCCAATCCAGCCCTTTGGGGACAGTGGAAGGTCTGGGCTTGCCCTGGACATCTGTAATGAGTCCAAAACACAGGCAACTCAGACACAATATCAAAACGCTGCCTAACCCTCGTGACTGCGAGAGTTTTATTGTAGTGACGTCAGAAGTATATCAAAACATGAAGAATAAACGTTTCATCAGAATATTTTGAAACATAAAATTTAAACAAAGATTTTTTGGGGTCTTAAGACATTAATATTTTTTCTTAATGAGTTTTGCAGCCTTTTCAGCTTTCTTTTCCACAACCTCATAGATTAGGCTCAACTGTGTATTGATAATGACATTGATGTGTACATGGAAGGTATGTAGAGTGAGCCCTTTCAGTACAGGTTGATGTGGTGGTAATGATACTGTTATTCGAACTCACACTGTTGCTTCCATTGGTATTTATTTATTATTTTGAGGGCTTTGAAGAAAAGTCATATATTTTTCAAGTATTCTTTTTGCTGTTAGGAATGGTTTTAAGAAAATTAGCCGATAAATAGTAAGATATTTTATGATTATAATGAAGCTAAACTAAAATGTTCTAAGTAAAAACCTCGTGTAGGTTTACAGTTTAAAAATGTTAAGAACATTTGGTAATAATAATAATAATAAATTTTATTCCGCTGACAAATTTACATTGTATGGGAATTTATAAAAAGTCTTTCTATCTATTTCACAATTTAAAACTCACAATTCCGGATTTTTCAACAAGATAATTCATTGTTAATTCACTTAATACTCTAAACTTTTTCAAGTCTTTCAAGTATTTTTAATTGCTTTTATCTTCTTTATTTCTTCTTCTTTTTTCTTCTTTCTTCCTTCTTCTTATTGGTAAAGCCTATAAATGTATTTCTCTCTTAAAGAATTAATCTATTTAGGGCCGGATATCGAAATAGACTGAAAAGGCCGCAGCCTCAAGTGTCAAAATTTAAAGGTGTGGGTGGCACTTTGGCAATTTATTAAAAATTGAAATCTTTTATTTTTTTAATATCAGAAATTTTAGGCACATATTTTATATTTGTAGTGTTCATTTAAGGTTGTGTATGAAATAATTTTTCCACAAATATTTGGTCTTAAACTACTTTTACGTTGTAACTATAATGTAAAGTTTTTTTCAATTTTTTTTAACAACAATTTTAAGGGCTATTGAAGACCGAAGTACTCAAAAAATCTGTGTTTTTTGTGCAATCCTCAAAAAAAAAAAAAAAAACCTGTCATTTTGAAGACCAACAGATGGTAAATAAAATAATAAAAAATCACAGATATATTCATTATACTTTTTCCACGAGAATTATACAACAAAAAATTGTAAAGCGCCTGCGCGACATGGACATGTTAATATGTCATTGGGCTTGGTTGTATAATTGGTTAGGCAGTTGTCTATGCTGCCTTGCCTGCCCACTGCTCTGTTGCTCCTGAAAAGTGACCTTGATACTTTGGCTTTTATTTTCATGTGATTTTCAGCATACATTATATACAGATCATAGAGGTATTTGATAGTTATGATATTTTGATATTGATATAGTACCACAAATCTGGTTAAAGCAAATGCTACTATGAGTGACAGTAAAACTATTATGTGAGTCTCTAATTGTAAGTCTAAAAAAGAGGAGTAAAGGAAAAAATACTTCTAAATCCGACCCTGAATCTATTGTTTTAAATTTTGAAAAGGTTATATAGCCTAACAGATTTAGTTTCCTCAAACAAAGATAGACATAGCAGTAGCCTTACCTCAGCTACGATAGGCCCGACTCTAAAGCCGAGGACTCTACACAGTTCGCCCAGGTTGGAGAGACTCGAGGCTCGCACCAAGAAGTCGTCGTCTCTGGTTCCTGAGAGGAACGCGTTGATCAGCTCTGCCTTGTACACTGGAGCCAAGTCACCTTACATGCGCAGTTGAGGGGTGTCAATAGGGGTACAATACTGTATAGCCGACATGGCCTGACTATAAAAATAATAGTGGTAGGAATGGGAAAAGGAAACTGGATAGGTACAAGCTAACCGAAAAGGGACTTAAAATATTTCAAATCTTGCCAAATTATTCAGAGAATTATTCAGACATAACACTGCCTTAAAATAAAAGTAAAAAATCACAACAATGTAGACTCTGTGTGACAAAAAATAAAAAAAAACATTGCACTAACTGAAATTTGGCAAAAAGTAACTTAAGTAGGCCTAAGTTAGTTATGGAAAGAAAGAATTGGGTTAAAAGATGAAGTATAAAAATTTGTAAAGAGTGAGCCAATCTGCAAATGGGAAGCTTAGCATAAATGCAAAATCACATACTACTGTAAAAAATTAGTTTATTCCATAAACTTAGCATAATAAGTATTAGATTGCTCCACAAGTAAATATAAAATCTCGTGAAAAAGCCAATTTATCCTGAATTAATACAATATTAGAGAAAAAAACTAGATGATTAAATAAGGGGTGGTTCATGTTTCACCCAACCAGTTGTACATGTACATATACCAGGAAAAATATGGTAGAGACTAATGTAGATAAAACATAGATTACAGAAAGAAAATTTTACATAGTAACTTACCTAGCATCTTAGTGACTCTAACAAGAGCCTCTCCAACCTTGAGTCGAGTTTCAGGATGCAGAGATCGACGACTAAACTGCTCTGTCAATGACAAT
Source organism: Neoaliturus tenellus (assembly GCA_030545055.2). Lineage (NCBI taxonomy): Eukaryota > Metazoa > Arthropoda > Insecta > Hemiptera > Cicadellidae > Neoaliturus > Neoaliturus tenellus. The sequence continues at coordinate 115,135,692 of CM061531.1, forward strand.
ATTACAGTGTCCGGGAAATCGGTTGCGGCAGAGGCTAAGCCTTCGATCGCGCTCAGATATAAAAATGAGTCTTCTTCTTTGAGGTTTTCCTGAAACGATTCACAAATAAACAAAGGTTGAAAAATCCAGCATAGAATTTTGAGAACAATTAGTATTAGTGAGACTAAAGCTTAGTTGTGAAAAACCGCAATGACATGGATATTTTTAAGGAGTAATGGATTACATCTGATTTACTGTTTTTTGTCAAAGAAATGGATTAAGAAAAATGTTGTTGTGTTGCCTTGTTACATTTGAGTGATAATGGCCTACCCATTGAGGGGGAGGGACGTTATGCTTATTGCAAGCATAATTATTTAAATTACATCTAAAGTGTAATTTTGAGTAATTTAAGCATTGAAAATATTTTCCTGAGTTAAAACACTTAAGGCCACTCTAGTACTGAAACTAAAAGGAAATTACCTGAAAAATACAGAGGATCTGGTCTTTTTTTGCTTTGGCTTGTTTGTCTCCTTGGGCTAACAGTTTGGCCAGCTGGATAAGAGCATGTCCCCGGACTGGCAGAAGTGGATCGCGAGCTTCTCTTAGTGCTTCACTACACAAGTCACCTCGCATGGGAGCTGGCTGCTTCAGAGATTTGGCCAGGTTTGATCCTACATGAGAATCTTTGGGCTTGACCACTCCACGGGTCAGAATCACCTCAAATGCTTCTTCGGCTAACATCTGTAATTCAACATTTGTCGTTTTGGACTTCAATTGAGATAGAGGTTCTTCAAGTGAACTAAACAGTGTCCAGTTTATCGCTTTTGAGAATATACAATCATTAATTATCACATTCAATACGACGAGAACCAAACAAATCATTTCGACATCGGTTTCCGGGTGACGTAAGTGTCTCTCGATCATCACTTTCAGAAAGTTTACAACAGGTTCAGGATTTTTACTTAAACTCTTCTGTACATTACTGTTTTCAGACAACACAGCAAGAAGTTTTATAGTTAGTAATTGCCTTTCAAAACTGTTTACAGTGTATTCTTTCTCTTCATTGGATGCGAATTCAAGCAGAGTTACAAAGAGTTTATTTCCCATCAAACCGGTGGTATCCCTTCGTTCAAAAAGGATCATTAAACTATCTCCATAGTCTTCGAGCGAGATTTCAATTTCCTTCTCTGATTTTTCAACTCTAACGCCCCCTTCGTCTCCAAAAACAAACTCTTGTCTATCAATAATGTCTATCCCATCGACTCTCTGCCTATACAACAAGCAGCGATACACGTTCTTTAACAAAGCTTCATCACACATTGATAAAACTCGCCAAACTAAATCCTCTGTTGTTTGGCGAATGCAGGATACGCTCTGGTGGAGCTTGCAGTAGAGTGTGAAAAGAGTGTGAATGTTTGGCAGAAGCAGAGAGTACGGCAGACACCACAAGTCGCTGGCTGGGACGGCAAAACACTTGTGCAATCTCTGTAGACTCTGCATGACCTCCAGCTCGGGCGAAGGGCTGAGAAGAGGCTGTGTGATTGGTTGCAGCAGACGTGCAGAGCATGTGGCCGGGTCTCGACTGTGGAGGGTTCGGATACAGAGGACTCCCACTTTGATCACTTCCGGTTCCTTCGAGTCCAAAAGCTCCAGAATCTACGACACAAAAAGTAAGACTGAATACATGGTAACTAATCAATGTATAGTATACTTCTTACATTAAAATCCTACGAACTCGAATCTATAATTTGACACTCTGGATAACTCGACACCTTCCTACACGTCTACACCCCTTGACAAGGTCGTTAACTGCTATTTGCTATTTTTTAAAGATCCGTTTTTCAAAATGACACAGAGTTCACGGTCATTAGACATGATTATGACGCTGTTGCTTTACCTAGGGTAATCATCTTTGAAAACCAATATCACAGTGTTCAATTGGTATTTGCTGCCATTTAACGAGGTCATTGCAAAAATGAATCAGCTGGTCTTTGTCAGTGGAAAGCTAAACCTTATCTGATCACTCAACCTTCACTCATATTAACCTTTAATAAATATTACAATAAATGTATAATGTGAACATTACTTATTTGAGTAAATCAATAAAAGGTGTATTGAAAATAATGAACGACTAAATGTAAACATTAAACAAGGTAAATTCAATATAAACATAGTAAACAGCTGATCAGCTGAGTATCAACACATGACAACTCTCCCCCTTCAAATCTTCGACCGCAACATCTGATCAACATGCCGTCTGCAAGTTAATCCATTGTCGAGTTTGATGTAGTAGTGCAGGTTACCTTCCTTGGATTGCACAACGCCCCGAGTCCATTTTCCCTGGTTGTTATAGTTTCTCACTTGTACACTATCCCCGACCTTAAACTTACGCACTATGCCTTCAGGGCGTCTTGTATATTGTTCTTCTGTGGGAGGTACCAGTAGACTGAGGTGTGTCCTTATCTTCCTATTGAACATTAGAAAGTATGCAGAGTTTCCGGTTAAGTACCAGTCGAAGCTGCATCAATATACGATATAGTTTTGTCTCCAGAGTCCCAGGTTCCTCTAGCATGCATTTTAGGGATGGACGGGTCTCAAAATTACGAGAAATTTTCGAGAAATTTTTAATCTCGTTCACCGAGAGGAGATTTTATTTTGATCAAGATTTTTCGAGACGAGAAATAATTTGTGAATAACGATAAAAACGGGTATAAATAATCTACGAATTACTAGGCCTACTTTACTAGCAATTTAATACTGGAAAATAAATTATTTTGAAGCATTGTGAAGTGTTTTATTTTTCCTATCCTCCTCACAACTATAAACTTAATTGGCCATCATAAACTGTTAAACTACGGCTGGACTTCCAAGACTTGGAATGGACTGGAGACTGCATCTGCACGGACTGTTAGTGGTAGTTAGTCAACATAGCTATACTTACTGATTTATAAAACAACTAGCTGTTGCCCGTCACGGCTTCGCCCGTGTGATTTAATTAATTCTATAGGTAATAAAATAGAGTAACGAAAACTTCTTCCTTAAGAATGTTCAAACAATGAATTAGCGTGAAAAGAGCTCTGAAGGAATTTTGCAAAACCTTTTCTTAATAAGAACCTATGAGCAAATAGGAATGGCCATGTCAAATTTCGACCTCGTAAACCCTATAGTCATTTTGAAGTCATCTCGGGCGGAGTCCTAAAGAACATAAAAAACTATATTTGCAAAGCTGTTTCTTAGTGAACACCTATTAGTAAACCAGAACAAAAACGTCAAATTTCAACCCCGTATGATCTATGGTAATTTTGAGGATTTGTGGAAAGGAGCCCTAAAGGAAATTTGCGAAATCGTTTCATTTTGAACACCTATGAGCAAAAAGGAACTTCAATGTCAAATTTCAATTCAGTAATCCAGGGCGAATTAGTTTTGAAGTTATGTGGGGTGGAGCCCTAAAGTACTTAAAAAACTATATTTACAAAACCATTTATTAGTGAGTACCTATTACCAAAACAAAAAATCCACATTAAATTTAAACCCCTTAGGATCTATAGCAAGTTTTAGGTTCTGTGGGGAGGAGCCCTACAGAAAATTTGCAAAATGATTTCTTATTGTGCACCTATGAGAAGAAGAGGAACGTCCATGTCAAATGTCAACCGCATGAGCCATAGGGTAATTTCTGTGGGGCGGAGCCCTAAATTATTAAAAAAAAGCAATGTTTATGGAAAACCGTTTCTTAGTGAGTACCTATGAGCAAAGAGGAAAGTCCATGTCAAATTTCAACACCGGAGGCCCTAAAGTAATTTTGAAGTTCAGTAGGGCGGATACCAAAAGTTTTCAAAAACTATATTTGTAAAACAGTTTTTTAGTGAGTATTTATGAGGAAAGAGAATCATCCATGTAAAATTTCAACTCGTAGGCTATTATAAATTGTGAGCTTATGTAGGGCGGAGCCCTAATATTAGATATGTACAAAACATACTTTTTTCGTTGAGCAACTATTATCAAAGAAATTTCAACTCTACAGGTTTCTTAATTAGTATTTAAGTTTGGTCATGTCGATAGCATTATATTGTAATTTTGAAGGCCTGTGGGGCAGAGCCCAGAAGAAATTTTGCAAAATCATTTATTAGTGAGCACCTAAGAGGCAAGACAAACATGTTTTCCAAGTTTAAAGTAAATTCATTTGGTAGTTCCTAAGATTTCGTAAATTCTTAAAAATTAAAATGCAATAAATACTAAATTCATATATATAGATAATTTATTAAAAAATTAACGTCTTTTTACACATTGTAAATTGCTGTAAAACAAAGAATACTATTACAAAATTTTCTTAACTTAGAGTATAAAGGTGGTTTTTTAAAATCTTCACTGAGAATTTGATTGCGGTTAATGAAATCATATTTAAAATTCTTCCTTCCAGATTGAATTCTTTCCAAAAATTTTGTAAAAAGGCAGGTATGGTTCCTCTTGCTCCAACCATGAGCCCGTAAACTTTAAATTCTTTTATTCTATATTTTTCCTTATAGTATGGGATGGTATTAATATAAATAGTTTCCTTTTCTAAGTGGACTTCATGAGGTTGAGAAGCATGAGTCTCATACCTTATTGTCGGATCAATTATAAATCCTTGGCTCTTTTTTCTATTTATGATAATAATATCGCTTCTTCTTATTGAGCCGTTTGTCTCTGTTGCAGTAACCTCTTCATATACTTCGTAGACACCTTTACTTCTAAATTGATCTGCAATTATTTTTCTTATGGAGTGGTGTCGTGTGTTTCGAAGTAGGTTACTAAATGGGCATTGTCCAAGGACATGAGGGAGTGTTTCAACTATATGAGTCTCAGTGTCGGAGCAACGCCGACACTGGTTCCCGTCCTTGGACCGTCCATGTAAACTTCTGACTGGGGCGACATCATTTATCATTTTTAAGTAAAATTTAAATTCTGACTCGGTCAAACCATAGCCTTTAGTTAAACTTTTGTTTATCTTTGGACACTCTTGAAATAAAACGACTCCTTTCCCTTTGTACTGAAGATCACACCATTTTGCATATTCAATTTCTTTCAATTTATTTCTTAAAACTTTTGTTGAGATCTTAGGCTGCCCATCTTCATAAAGGCCGAGTGTTTTGAGGCAAATGGTTTCTTCAGTGTCAAAATTTTTTAATTTGTCAAGGTATGGATTTTTGATGTCGTTTAAAACTCGACAAATATTAATGTGTTGTATTATCGCCTCCCATCTTGATTTTGATAATCCCATTCCTTTGAATTTTGAACAACTATAAAAAAATGAACTGGGTGTATCATTTGGAATTTCCAGAATTTCTTTTAAAGTTGAACGTATGATTTGATCAATGTCATTAAAAAAACGAATTGTAATCTTTTTTAAAGGTGCAGTCTGAAATGGATATATTAGGGTAGGCCAGATAAAATTAACTAAAACGAACACTTTTTGTTCGGTTTTAAAAAAAGGCGAGCAAGTCAATTTTTCAATTTTGTCTGTTAACCGTGTTATGTTTTGTTCAGAATCAAAAATTATTTCATTAGAAAAATTTACCCCAAGATATTTAATTTTATCCATGATTCCAATCGATTTTATTTCTGTTGAGTCTAAAAAGTAATTATCTTCTCGTAATAATCCTTTTTCAATGTTTATAATCTTTGTTTTAGATGGATTAATAGTAAGTCCAATTTCAGAAAATAAATTATCTATAGTATTGTACAGTAGTTGTACACTCTCTTTGTTTTTTCCAACTAATACAGTGTCATCAGCAAAACCCAAAATACTAATGGAGGGCAAGTCATTGCAGATTTTAAAGCCAAGTTCTTCGCTTATAGAATGTTCTGAAATTTGATCCAATATATGATTGATACATAAATTATACAAAGTTGGGGATAAAGGGGATCCTTGTAGTACACCCTTTTTAATTCTTATCGGCTTTGTCTTGCCTTTTGATGTTTCAACTTGTGTTTTATTTTGGGTTTGCAGTTGTATTACTGATTCAACAATTATAGATGGTATTGGTAATGACTTTAAGACGGAGGTTAAGTGTAAATGTCCCACATTGTCGTAAGCTTTTGCTATGTCCAGAAATAGGATACTACAGTCCTTCTTGTTCTGTTTAGCAGAAAGTAATATTTCATTCAATAATTGTGTATTTATATGGGTTCCCGGCATAGTTGTAAAGCCACCTTGAAACTTATTGAATGAAACATACTCTTTCATTCTTTTATCAAGGATTTTCTCATAGATCCTCCTTAGTACGGAACATATCGTAATTGGTCTCCAGTTGTTAACATTGTTTTCTTCTCCTCCTTTGTGAATTAAAACAGTTCTAGCTTGCTTAAAACATTCGGGTATCAGGCCTGATTGATGGATTCTGTTATAAATGATAGTAAGTATTTTTGAGACTCCTTTTATTTTTACAGATCTCATCAAAACTTTATCAGGTCCAGGAGCAGTATCGATTTTTATACTTTTGACAGCCTGCAATATTTCCTTCTCCTCTATATTGGGGTTGTAATTACAATTCAGATCTTCATTATTATTTAGCGATTCATGATTGACTTTATTCATGACATAATTATCGTTCGAAATCGAGAACCTCTGGCCAAAACTATTGTACAATTCTTCCAAACTTATTTTACAAGCTTTATTATTATTGCCAATAATTTTTTGCACTGCTTTTCTTTGTCTGTTGTAGTATTCAAATTGGATCAGTTCATATTCGTACCTTTGTTTCCGCTTTTTTCTTTCATTTTTAGTCTTCCTCTCTGGATTGGACGATTTTTTAAATGTACTGTTTTGCGGTAAGTCTTTTTTCTGTTTTCTTAGTTTATAATATCTGTATCCAGGGTGTTTTGGACCGGGCAATTCATATATCGCTGTTGATAAAAATTTAGAAAACCTTCCAACATTTATTAAAAAGTTCTCATTACTTAACTCTTCATTTTCAAAAATTTTTAACCATGATTCAATTTCATTTTCAAGTTTGAAATTCCTATAATTTACATTTGTGGCTTGGTCAAATTCTTCATGCATACTATTAAGTACATGTGACTCATGGGATTGTGGCATATATTTCTGTACTATGTTGTTTCTATGACTATTGGGATGTGATTTCGACACGTGTATCGACAACCCTTTGTTATTTATAAATATTTTCCCACATTCATCACACTTAAGACCTACTATCTCTATTTGCTTCGATTGAGTTTGGGTCGATATTACCAATTCTGAATTATTGTTCATCATATCATTATTTATTAAGTTATTACAGAAAATTCTATTTCTATATGGTTTATTTCTATTTTCAGGGTTTTCTGTACTTAATTCTTGAGATAGATATGTTGATGAACTACTATTTAAATTAGGTTGTTCATATTTGGATTCAAATCCATCTCCTTCTACTAAGGAAGAAATCTGGATATATATTTTGGAAACACTGAATTCCTCATTGAATTTCTTACATTCAATGATGTCTAATTTATTAAACAAACATGAGCAGACAAGTTTAGAATTGTTAATAACGTGTATACCACATTCAACGTTATGTTTTTGTCGGTAACACTGTACTTCCTTAATCGTAGCTTCGGTTTTTCCACCTAGACATTCGCTTAGTTTATTTGCAAACTGAACGGCAGAGGATTTGTTCAGTGGTGACAGAGAATCAAAGTGGTAAAACAAAAACTCATCTATTTTCATGACGAGCAATGACCAGTGGCAACCATTAATATTTCCTTCGGACACTCTACTGTTAACACAACATAAAATATACTTGTATTTCTTCAATTTCAATCCATCAATAGTTTTTTCTATTAACCTATCGTCATATTCAAGTTTTAAACATGACTGACCATTGGATCGATAACCAAGCAATTATCAGGGACCTTTAAGTATTTGTCCCACCATGCCTTTATATCTTCACTGTAAAGTTCCCGCCATATTTCGGTTGGTTCATTAAATATTTTTTTCGTATCAGTTATATTATTTTTTCTTTTAACAATTTCTTTATCTTTGAGTTTATTACTTAAATCAATATCTTCTTTGTGGGAAGCATTGATATGCGCCTTTAATCTTTTATAATACTTATTGCAAAATTTACATTTTTCTTTTGTAATATTGCCGTCCATTGAACCCATGTTATTGTCAGGTGTTGAATTTAAGTCCAAGCATTCTACAGTCTGAAAACTAGTATTCTCAGGACCGGGATTTTCTTCTATGTCACCACTTAAAAGAAAACTTTCTTTTATACTTTCTTATACTTTTTACTTTTTTTTTTCTTATACTTTCTTCAATACTAATCACACATTTGTTAGAAGTTTATAAAACTTAAATGCCACAATAAATTAGGTTAATTTCACTGACACACAACTATGATGTTTATATGGTCCGAAAATAACCTTAGTAACCTTTTGTTCTAACAGCTGATGATTAAATAAATTGCAGACAACTACTCGCAACTACTGAAATTTTAAATAGTTCTCATCTGTGATAATGTAAACAAAAATCCCAAACAAATTATTCTTCCTATACGAACTCCATGCTAACTTTGACCTTCTGTGGGGCGGAGCCATAGATATATACTAATACAACTGGATCGATAACTCCGTGTTGCGAAAACGAGCCGTTACCCCCACCACTAGCCAGTATTCATGGTCAGTGTTGCCAACCCTGTGCGAGTAATCATTTACTGTAATTTAAATAAATAAATTAATTAATTAAATAAATTACAGTAATACTGTAACTTTTTAGTCTTTCTTACCTATGAAATGATAAATTTCAGCCTTTAGAATGTGCACTAATACATCCTAAAGCTGCAAGTACAGAACCATCTTTCATCATCATAAGCATAATTGAACATTTAAAAGAATGTAAACAAACAAGAATGCAGCTGACGCACCGACAACAATCAAGTCAGCTGATATTCAGCGCGGCGCGGCGGCGGCGCAGCGGCGGCAATACTGGCTAGTGGTGGGGGAAGCCGGCTCGTTTTTACCGCTATTCCGCCATTTCAGTTATCGATCCAGTTGTATTAGTATATATCTATGGGCGGAGCCCATTGGGAATTTTGTAAAATCGCTTCTTATTGTCTGCCTACGCTATAAGAGGAATAAGTAAGTATGCAAAATCTCATGCTTCTAGGTGCTAAGGTTTGGGCTGTGCGTTGATCGGAATTTCGCATTTATATATAGAGATTCATTTGTTTGATAAATCTTTAGAACATTGGGAAAACTTTTTTAACAATAAAAAATCATAATTTGACATTTGATTGCTTCAAGACAATTATTTAAAAGTGATTCAAATGATTTTTGACAAATTTAAGAGCTGTTTTGACATTAGCAGTAAGAATAATAGTGACAATCAGATGAATGACAAGATGGCCAATCAGATTTAATAATGGCTAACCTCAAATATCCCACGTAATACAATTTAATTTCCTTTCACACTCTTTGCAGTGTTCAGCTATTTTAAGCCAAAATGCTTAAAATTGGATGATGGTTGATTTTATTTCAAGGTTTGGATACTAAAAAAAACTGAATAGGCCTATTAACAATAATTGTTGAACAGCGATAAATAGATTGTGTTAAATACATAGGAAATCAATGGTCTTACTAGAACCATACAGGCTTCATGGCTATACTAATGCCTGCCTTTATTCAGTTAGGAGCAAAATAAAAACCTTACCACTAGCAGACGAAAATCAAATCGAGGGAATTATGTGCTTTCCAAAACAGTGAAAGTTATTTGTAGCTGTGTACGGGACTTGAATAGTTTGGAGAAATGACAATGAATAGCAAACAAAATGAGAGGTGAAGATTTTCTTATGGACAAAGACAAAGAAGAAGAGAGAGTTGAAAATTTTGATTTCTTGTTAGCCTCCCGGCCTCTAGGCTTGTGACTCAAAGTTAGTAGGCCTATGCCTATTACAAAAACTGTGAGTGAGGAAAAGCTCTTATTTGGAAACATTTTAAAGTAAGTTAATAGTGAAAAGTGTGGAACATGAAAGTGAAAAGTGAACAAAATAACTGTAACACAGGATTTTCTTTTTATGTTTTATTAAATGTATGGGTTGGTAGGGTTTATGGTCATATCTTCTCAATCTTTTTATTGGGTACATTCCTTTATAGGTCTAGACCTTTTGTTAAGAAAGTGACTTTTTTAACTTAAGTTTATTAACATAATCAGCAATTTACAAAGTAATATTTGTTCCTTCACATAAATTAGGATTTAACAATGTTACAAAATCAGATTAAAATCCCGAAGAAAACACATTTCTCGTAATGTACGAGAAAGAAAATCTCGTCTCGATCTCGTCTCGAAATTTTATGAGAATTAAAAATTCTCGTCTCGTCTCGTCTCGAACTAAAAATCCAATCTCGTCCATCCCTAATGCATTTCAATGTTTTCTTCACAGTTTGGACAAATCGTTCGGCTTGGCCATTAGATGATGGATGGAATGGAGCAGTAGTCTTATGTTTGGTTCCACATTTTCTGAGGAAGTCCTGAAATGCTGCTGAGGTGAAACTTCGTCCATTATCAGAAATTAGGAGGTTTGGTAGTCCAAAAATACTAAATAATTTCTTCAGCTCCTTCACGACCCACTCTGCAGTTGTTGTTCTGGTAGGAACAACTTCCACCCATTTTGAGAATGCGTCAACGACAATCATAAATTGTTGACCATTAGTTGGGCCCATGAAATCCACGTGAACGCGCTCCCATGGTCTAGTAGCTGGTTCCCAAGGATGATTGACTTCTTTAGGTGGCGCATTTTGCTTTTCACGGCACGGTCTGCATGTTGCTATCATATCCTCAATATCTTTGTCCATTCCTCTCCAACAACAGTAACTCCTGGCTAAGGCCTTGGTTTTGAGGATGCCTACATGTCCAAAGTGCAATTCCTCAAGAACTTGTTTCTTGAGAGACTTAGGAATAATCACCTTCCATCCCTTGAAAACACATCCTTCATGCAGAGATAATTCATTGTCATGATACCCTAGGTGTTCTAGTGATTTCCCTCTTGAAGAGCCTTGACAATCATGCTGAGCTGAGGATCCTTAGATGTTTCATAAGCTAGTACTTTATGATCAATTGTAATGGTGCTTATTTGATTTGCTTGGAACAAGTCATGCTGATCAGTGAATTCACCTTTAATTTCTTCCACCGGAAACCGCGACAGAAAATCTGCATTTCCATGTTCAGTTGTACGTCTAAATTCTATATTGTAGTTAAACCCCGATAAGAAGTGTGAATAGTTGAAGAGACGGGTAGCAGACATGGAAGGCAGATTCTTCTGGGGGTTGAAGATAGCTACCAGCGGCTTGTGATCTGTCACTAGAGTAAACTCTCTTCCATAGCAATATGGGAAAAACTTTTTAAGACCCCAGTATATTCCAGTTGCTTCTTTATCGATCTGGCTATAATGCTTTTCAGCCTTCGTCAGTGACCTCGACGCAAAAGCTATGGGTCTCTCTTTTCCGTCTGGAAAACGATGGGAAATTACAGCTCCAAGTCCTACTGGAGATGCATCAGTTGCTAGAATTAGAGGCATGGTAGGATCAAAATGGCATAGGACCGTATCACTCATTATTATCTCTTTTATTCTTAAGAAACTTTGTTCGCAGTCTTCATTCCATTTGAATTGCATTCCTTTTGTCAGCAGCTTATGTAGTGGGTGAAGTAGAGTGGCAAGATCTTTAATGAATCGGTTATAGTAATTTACTAGACCCAAAAATGAGCGAAGTTCGTTAACATTTTGAGGCCTTTGAGCATCCCTAATGGCTTTGATTTTGTCTTCACTTTTATGGATTCCATGTTCATCGATTGTATGTCCTAAATACTGTATTTTCTTTTGGAAAAATCGACATTTGTTACGATTCAATCTTAAATTTTTCTTCCTGAGGTTTTCAAATACTTTTTTGAGACGATCGAGCAATTCATATTCTGTTTTTCCCTGAATTATAATATCGTCAAAGAAGCACTGAACCCCTTCCAGGCCTTGTAGAGCACCATCCATTACCTTCTGCCAAATCGCTGGTGCAACTTTAACACCAAACATAAGTCTGTTGACAGTGTACTGGCCCTTATGTGTACTCAAAGTCTGGATTTCCTTACTTTCATGATCCATTTCTAGATGAAGGTATGCATTACTTAAATCTAGTGTACAAAACAATCGTCCTCCATTCATTTGAGAGAAAATGTCTTCAATCCTAGGAATGGGGTGGTGTTCCTCCTTGATTTGTTTATTAACTGTAACCTTGAAGTCCGCGCATATCCTTATATTACCGTTAGGCTTAACGACAGGAACGATTGGTGTACCCCACTGTGATTTTTCTGTCCTTGAAATGATTCCTGTTTCTTCGAGCCGATCAAGTTCTTTTTCAACCTTTTCTTTTAGTGCGTACGGTATAGGACGAGCTTTGATAAAAATAGGTTTTGCTCCTTCAATAAGTTGTGTAGATGTCCTTTTTGATCCGGTATTTTTCCAATACCTGGTTCAAATAAGTCTTTGAATTCAACCAACAACTCATCAAGTCCAGAGGTGGCAGTTGAACTGTTAATAGTTTTCAGTTCAGCCCAATCTAACTGCACCTCTCTTATCCATTCCCTACCGAAAATAGCATCCAGATCCTGATTGACTAAGTAGAGCTTTCCGACAAATGACTGCTTTTTATATGAACATTTTAAAAAGACCACCCCCTTTGGTTTAATTACTTCACTTGTATAGGTGCATAGCTCGACCTTTGTGCGAAAAATTTTCTTATTAATGTTAAGTCTCTTGAAGGTTGAATAAGGCAGGATGCTGATTGCTGCACCGGTATCGAGTTCCATTTGTACAGGTTTTCCCTCTAGTAGTACTTCAACAAGAAACTTGTCATTTGTATGAGCATGAATTTTGTTAATTTCTTGAAGTTCATCATTTGAATCTCCTGTGTCAACTTCTGCATGGTGAATTTTAGATGGTTTGGTGTTAAGGCAAACACTAGCTAAGTGCCCTTGTTTATTACATTTCCTACATGTTTCTGATATAAACCTGCATTGTGTAGCTCTGTGTTGAGATGATCCACAACGATAGCATTTACCTCTGAGACGTTGAAATGGTGTTAGATTGTTATTGGATGAAGCAGAAAAAGGTTGTTTCCTCTTTTCCTTATTTTCCAACTTGTGAACCACGTTTTCAAAAGAAGGAGTGCCGTGTGAATCAACCAATCTACTCTCATTCTTAGCAAGTTCTAATATGGACGCTACGTTTACAACCTCTTGAAATGATTTCGTAGTTTTTTCCTGCAACAACTTCGTTCTAATGTAACTGTCTTTAAGGCCTCTGATAAATTGCATACGTAACAGTGTATTAGCAATCGATTTACTACAGTGTTCACAGTTGAACTCACAATCTGATGTTAACTTTTTCAGTTCAACAGAATAAATTTTTACAGTTTCTTGGGGTTCTTGCATTCTAGATAAAAATCTGTGTTGTAGAGCCCATGCACTAGGTTGTGGGTCAACATAGTCTGTTAAAATAGCTACTAATTCATTGTAAGTTTTGCTCATGGGACTTTCAGGGGCGCATATATCATAAAGTTTCTGATGTAATTGCGGCGTAAGGGCGTGGAGCAGTGTATATACTTGGTCCGCAGGTTCCATATTTTGACGATGTAGATGGAGAAATACTTCCAAACGTCGAGTGAAGTTTTTGAAAGTTTCCTCTTCTTGGTAAGGCATAAAGGAAATTGAAGATGTAAGCGCACGAGAATGATTAGGGTGTAATTTCTCTGTGTTAGGCTTATCATCATTTCCTAGAGTGTCTAACTGACTTTCGGTTTTGGATTTACTAATCTGTCCCCATCTTTCTTGCAACTGGTCCATCAGTTTGTAATATCTGTCTTCCATTTCAATCCTGTATTCTATTTCCTGGTCTAGTTGGTCCTCTTCAGTTTTAGTTTCTATTACCTGTTGTGCTGTATTAAATCTGCTCCAATAATCTTCCAGTGTGTTAATTCTGGATTGAACTACTTCCTTTGACATTTCCTGCAAGTTTGTCAAAAACCTGTCAGCCTTGCTCAACTGGCCTTCGACCACTGCTCTAACTTTCTTCATTTCACTTAAACTTTCTGTTACACCAAGATCACTCATCATGTAAAATGTGAAAAGAAATTAAAATCAATAAAATAAAACAAGCTTGGCTCGTCGCCACTAATAAATATTACAATAAATGTATAATGTGAACATTACTTTATTGAGTAAATCAATAAAAGGTGTATTGAAAATAATGAACAACTAAATGTAAACATTAAACAAGGTAAATTCAATATAAACATAGTAAACAGCTGATCAGCTGAGTATCAACACATGACAACCTTAAAATTCACACCAGATTGTTATGGTGACTCGATATCAAAGTATCGCTAGGGAAAACATTTTTTGTGATCTGATTGTCATTGAGAGACGATATCACACAGTCGAATTGAGAAAATGGCGGGAGTAATATTAGTTCCAGAAATCTCGACTTTCACCAAACTAAAACAGTGATATGCCCTATTGACATTTTAAAATTAAATAGCCTACAATACAACCCTACGCACTTTAATAGGGTTTTAGGCCTCCTGTTTTATTTATTTTTTTATGTTGGTTTCTTTAGCTTAGTACCCACTTCACTTTATTTTTAAAAAGGAATACTTTTTTTCAAAAATAGTAAAAGGTCTTTTTATGAGTAGTTATATATTTTCCAATTGAATTTTTTATTTCAGAAAAAAAGAGGTTACAAACAAATCATTCCATTTCAACTAGTCTAAGGCTTAAATTACTAGTCAGCATCAGTATAATGCAACAAGCAAGATGGTATAATATAGGGCCTAATGCAAACAAGCAAATTTATAATAAGGGGCCTAATGCAAAAAAATCATATACATTTTTGCACAGCCAACGTGCAAGAATCTAAGCTAAGGACATTGGTTATACAGCACCAGATTCAAAAAAACTCTCTAATGTCATAAAAAGGATTTGCAGTTGGGCTAGCCAAAAAATAAATGAATTAAGTCATGCACTTAATTCTAAAATCTTTAATCCTATACTATAATATGAGGAATCTCTGAAGGGATGTGTGTTCCACGATCTCGAAATCTAGCTGTTAGATTTTGCTTAAACTTTGCATTAAATAGTGTTTCGGCCCAAAAATAAGTTTCAAAACACTCTTAATCCCAGGAAAAATCAAATTTTATCTAAATTTAAGTTTAAAATTGTAATTTTTAACATTGGTCTTATGGGTTGCTATTTTGGTAACGAAATAACAACTAAATGTAAACAAAAATAAAGGAACATTAATGTTAAGCAGACCTTTTGAAACAGCTGTTAACTTTGAAAGGTATAGTTGGTTGTTGGTCAAAATATTAAAATTGAATCAAAACCAACGAGCAAGGCTCGGTTAACCTGGTACTAGGGAATAATTTAGTGTCATCATGCAACTTATTGAACAGTTTCAGACTTAGTTTCAAATTTTAAGAAAGGAATTAGTTAGGGGATTGGATATAATAATATATATAGGTATGCATGTTTCTTTTTTGGTTAAGGTGAAGTTGATAGAGATTGTGATTCACCGACCTGAGGACAGATGACATCCAGTGCGGGCGAGGCAGTGATGACCCGAGCAACAGACTCCAAGTGAGCGGTGGTGTTCGGTGCTGCCCAGTTGGCAGCATCTCTCACAGCGTTCAGTGTTGCCAACACACCATTCGGTCGATGCAACTGCCGAGTCAACAATCTGCCCACTCCTTGCTTCAGCCACTTGGGGCTTTTCTGCAATCAAAACAATGTAAATAATTGAATGTGGCAACCCTGAACATACCAAGGAATTATATTTTTTATTTTGTTATTTTACTATTATTTAAACATAGGTACAGTCAACTCCCGATTATCCGGGGGCGGGTAAACCGGGTTGCGGATTAACCGGGGTCACAAAATGTCAATTTCAATTTGGTTTATTTTCTAAGTTTTGACAACAATACCATCATTTATCAATCTTATTGTGTTGAAATTACTTTAGAATAAATATCTTTACTAGTTATTATTTGATTTATCAATGGAAAAAAGCAATGAAACACAGAAAATAATTTGTAAATTATTTGGTTGCATAATTGTGATCGTAGTCATGTGGTCAGGGAGGAACGAGTCAGCGATGGCGTGGTGGGATGGGGGTGGAGCGCAATGGCGGGTATGACCTTGACTACTAGAAACAACTGGTCGCCTACCGGAATGAGCTAAAAATAGAAACCAAGAAAGGTCCTATTTAGTTTCCAGTTCTGTCTAATTATCGCTCTGATTCGTCTGCTGTTCAGTGACCCCTATTAATTTTAAGTTATATCACACTAAACAACACATTTCAAAAATGCATTTGTTTTGCATTTCAAGAAATTTTTGTTAAAGTACCGTAACATTAAAATTTTAATTGGCAAAGTTATAAATTTATTAGACTAATTCAATAATTAGAATACATTTTGAACAATTGGTGGTTCTAACATTTTTACCAATTAAACAAAAAGATGAACCATCACTTGTTTTTGTACAAGTGCTCTTATCTTGTATAAATTATCCCAAGCGACCCTCCCCCCTCACACCACCCACTCATCCCAGATGCCAAACAATAGAACACCTGACCTTGGTTTTTTGTTCACGTTGGACCCTTTTATTGTGTTCCTTGTTCACTCAACTAGATCTGTTTATTCATTCCAATAAGGTTTGGTCAATAAAACATAATAAATATTGGAAACCCATGGACTCTTAGTTAAAACTTGTTTGTTTATTTCGTGTTTTACTTAATTTATTGAACTCTTTTTTAACGTGGTTTTGGGTTATCCTTTATTATGGTGTTTTACTTAATTTATTGAACTCTTTGTTTTACCCGTGGTTTTGGGTTATCCGGGACCCTTCAACCAGTCATTACCCCGGATAATCGGGAGTTGACTGTAGCAATAATATTTTTTTACAGTAATAAAATCGCATAAAAAAAGCTGGCTTGCAAAAAAATTATCAGTTAACAAATCCTAAAACATAACATTACAAATGTGACCAAGCATACTTATACACACATTTGAATGAACGATATTTTTGGCTTCTAGGGATCTCAAAACGAAAAAGTACCACGGTCCCGGACTTTGGTCTCACCGTGACTACCTCCACCTATTTTCCTATAGGCAAATTCACTAAATAATAAGCAAATTCAATCTTTTTAAGCCTGGTATAAAAATATAAAATTAATTAATGATTTTTACAGAGGGTACAAAGTAAAACAAATCTCAAACCATATAAGCTGATTACCACATTTCTTGCTTGGTTTCCAGGTAAAATGCACAATCTTTTATTGGTTAATCTTTTTTAGTTTCTTAATGGTTCTTAATGGACATATAGTGTTTGTAGTATCAATAGAGGGACTTTAAATTCTCCCACAACATCCCAAGGCTGAAACAGATCTTGAACGGACTGACCAAATTACACTTTTGGACAAACAATATTAAAGGGGTCTATTGGAGATCTTTAAACTTTTGTGACAGAATTATAAAAAAGGTCAAAAGGAATATTTTTCCTAAAGCATATTCTTCAAGGGTGAAATGCTTTGTTTTGTTAAAAATAACTAAGCCGCCAAGTCACTTTCAAAGCATTGCTACTTGCTTCCCACTTTTATTATTAACACCTAAAGAATAGTTTTTAGATATAAAGTAGATTCCCAATAGTATGACATTTTTTATAATCTGAAAAAAAATCTCAATGGCAATATATTTAGTGATCATGTTGATGGTTGGGAGGGATTTGTGGGTGACTCATATTTCCTGTAAAAACTTGAACCCAAACATTTGTTTTTAAACAATGAAAGTTATGGTAAAAGCAATGTCATATGGTTTTGTAGATCTACATTATTTTCATTTATATAGTGAGAAGTGTACTGACTGTGTGAAATGTGCTCAATGTTATAATTACAACAGATCATCTGTCGACTAAAAAGCATAATAATGTAACTTGAACAGTTGCTGAAAAATGGTAGATTATTCAGACAGATGAGCGGGAAGAATCACTAGCAGTCAAAAGCATTTTTACAGAATTATGAGACCAACTGTTTATGATATTTATATTATGTATGTTGATTTTACAAATAAATTGATTTGTTAAAATGTAATGTGGTTTGTTTTTTGTAACCCATTTAAACAGTTTTTACCTTGTTTACCCTTTCCTGAGATGTCTACTAGCATTTGTACATAATCCGTCCACACATCCATAACATTCTATAATCTGATGGGGTCCTGGTTCTGTGTGTGTCGAATTAATGAGAGTCTATTGGTATCACAGAACAACTTTAAAACTGGTTTATACTACGAGGGCTATTCAGAAAGTAAGGAACGTTTTTGTCTTACGCCGTTAGGCGCGTGCGTATTGCCTATATTAGGGTATGAGAGCACTCGGGGCCTCAGTGGCTATCCAGCTGTGACGCTAGGAGCATCGTCGCTCTGCCAGTTCTCTTTATTTTTAAATTCAAAATTGCCGCTCCCGTAAAAAATCCCGCCAGTTGCGAAGTGCGATTGGTAACACGGTTTTTGTTGGCAAAAAACTTAAAACCGATAGAGATTTATCGATTTTTATTCTTTCAATTTCAACACAGGAAAGTCCGTGAAACTTGAGGGAAAGATAACGAAAGCTTCATTATAGTGGAGCAGCGGTTTTCACGGATCTTCTCGTCAACTTTAGTGACCAGTTCGTCAGTCACAATGCTCGATCGTCCACTCTACTGCTCATCAAGAACATTGGTTGATTGGTTCGGTCATTTGTAAACTGAATACACAACTCACGCACAGAACTTTCATTCAAGACATTGTTCCCGTACACCTCACACACTTTTCAATAAATCTTCGGTTTTAAGTTTTTTGCCAGCAAAAAGCGTGTTACCGATCGTACTTTGCAACTGGTGGGATTTTTTCGGGAGCAGCCATTTTGAATTTAAAAATAAAGAAAACTGGCAGCGCTACGATGCTCCTGGCGTCACGGCTCGATAGCCACTGAGGCCCCGAGTGCTCCCATACCCTAATATAGGCGAAACGCGAGCGCCTAACGGCGTAAGACGGAGACGTTTCTTACTTTCTGAATAGCCCTCGTAGTTGCGAAGTTGACACTGGGTACAGCAAACAAAGTTGTCATAATACTGTGGTAAGTATTTTGTTTGTCCACTTTGAGTTTCCCTTCCTTCATAATCCATTCATGTTCAAGATAGCATGGGGTGAATGCGGTAGGCATCGAAAACCCCTAGCTGGAACATGAGTGGACAGTCGGTTGGTTGGCCGTTTAGAGGGCAGAGCGGACCGTTGTCACAGGAGCACGGGGGTTAGCCCTCTGAATGGTCAAACAGCTGTCTGATATTCCATCTCTCACCCTTTCTCTTCCTTCAATATACCTTCCTTCCGGGAGCTTGTTCAAAATGCCCATTAGAGGCAGACGTGCTTAATGGTTTTGGCCAGGGTCTTCTTATCCACCAATAACAACAACAACATGGTTTAGGTAGCAAGTTTTTAAAGCAAAACCTAATAGAGATAAAATACAAAAATATCTACGTTATTTTCTATGAACCACTTATGACCATCCCACCTTGTTCCCCTCAATAACCATCAGCTCCTTGATGACCATCGGCTGGTACAGCTTGTTAACGATGTCATCCAAGTGTCCCTGGTAGGCGAGCCGTTCCGTTTGCAGACGCGGGAACGTCTCCGAAGACTTCTTCAGCGGTACCATCGTCAGCTGACACAGTCCGCACATCAGCGGCGTCAGGAACTGGGGCAGCACGATGCCATGGAACGTGTCGTTGTGGTAGAGCTCGATCAGTCCTTTGGTCACCAGGCATAGGCACTCGTACTTCTGCAACAGAAGTGTACAAATTAGAAAAACATATAGTGAAACAAACAAAAAATTATGAAACAAATACATAAATCCGTTTACCCAAGTTCTGATTACACAAGCCGTGGGGCTAACTGAAGCAAATTTCAAAAATCAAAAGATGTTATTTGATATGAATTTGGAAAATTTTTACAATATAGCTTTTTTCATAATTAGTATCACTGTTTTTTAAAGCGTGATACTGAAATATTATGCGCTTGCATTAATTGTATGGCTTTTGCTAAGAATGGTACGATTCTACCAACCATAGAATAAGGATTGGTTAATGGTTAGTGGTTAATAAGGAATTTTTGTTTGTTACTACGTCTCTGCACCAGACTGTTTCACACTCAGTCTATGCCAGGTGCTCTTGGCAGAGCAGTAACGTTAAAAAGTTTCCCAGACATTGTACAACTTTTCCCCGACTAACCTCTAGGTCTGAGCGTCTAGCCATTGCATCCCCTACAGTTTGGACCGGTGGGCCTACGCCGGGAAGCAGATTCGGCCACACACCAGCGTTGACCACGCGTTCCAACACAGTCCTGACTTGCCTCTGCTGCGCAACACTCAACAATCTCTCCACCTCTGTAGGCTCAGCCTCCAGAAGGTCCTTCAGCCTCAGCAGACACTCCAAGCCAAGGTGGATGAACCTTTCATCGCTGCATCGGCATACAACATTCTATCATTATAGTAGGACGCAACACATTACCTCACAACTCAACCTATAATTCATCAGCACATGAGGAAATAGAGAAATCAAAACACTTGTTCCTCTATCAGTCGTCAAGAAATATTACAGTAAGGGATAAGCAAATATAAATAATTCTTTCCTGTTGAGGGTTAATGTAAAATCCAGGGCATAAAATGGGAAAAATAGTAGAAATCACAGTAGGTATTTACAGTACCATACCGTACAACTATTATCAATGGTTTGTAATGTTTGGTTTCCAGTTAAAAATAATTTATTAAAAATTTTTTACTTCAATAGAATTGCTCTCTCATACGACCCTTATGATTTGACCAGACTATGGTTGTATAGCAAAAAGGTCGATTAGACCAAATAGTAGTACCAGAAATGTGGGTTAAAATCACTTTCATATTCCATATTCATATTCCCACTCATATTCCAGCAATCAACTGACTTCTACGTAACACAGGTGCAGTCGCGACGGGAGACAGACTGAATGACAGTTTAGGAAGCGGTCGAAGCGTATATTCACTTCCTGCCCCCTTCCTCTCTCTATATTTGTGCGAATACTCCACGGCCTCGTAAATCACATCGATGGGTACCGATTATGGAAAACGCCTGATGACGTTTGATGCAAAATGTGATACTTCACTTTTGTGCGGATAGAACGAATGGAAATTGAAGGCGCTAAAACGGAAAAATTATTTATTTTGTAAGAAAAAAAATTAATAATATCCAGATTTTCAGTTCTGATGAAGCGGAGTTCCGATGTCGCCGAGTCCGATGAACGAGAGCGTACTGTAGTTAGTTAATTAATTAAACATACAATTATTGTATCAAAAGCTGTTAAGATAACCAATTTAGCAAACACAGTTAGTACAGTACTTAAACAATGCCAAATGAAATATTAAGAACAATCGGCTAAATTTGACTTGCCACGAAACGTACGATCAACCTATTGAAACATGAAAGTTATTTTGAATGAATGAATGAATGAATGAAATGAATGAATGAATGAATGAATGAATGAATGAATGAAATTTATTGCTTCCTTTGTTACAATAGTACAATTTTACAGTTTTACATTACACATTACAATATTAAGCCTGTAATATTATAGCTTGCTTAAATTTCACAATATTTTGCATCAAGGAAACAATAACTACCTTCCGCCCCGAGGTAGAAACCTGTTAGGGACTTACACAAATAAGTAAGTATAAGCTGAGGTTGGCTACGTGGTCAGCATATAAAAGTATAAAACATTTAAGATAACTTTGAAAAATGATTTTGAAACGACTTCTTACACACCTAGATGAACTATGTTAAGCTATATATGATACATAAAATGCAAGAAGAAACCAACAATAATAATGCATAGGCTTATTTTAAACTATGGTATTATAAAAATGATTTTGAACGACTTATTAACACCTAGATAAACTATGTAAGCTATATATGATACATAAAATGCAAGAAGAAACCAACAATAATAATGCATAGGCTCATTCTAAACCATGGTATTATAAAATGACTCAATATTGTTATGTTCCAATAAAAATTGCTTCACTGTCCTTGAAAATTTAAAGGGACTCTGAATCCCCTTTAATCCATCCGGTAATTTATTAAAAAATGTAGGGGCAAGAAAGACATAGAATTTTTTAAACAAAGTTAATTTAGGCTTTGGTACTGTAACATTTAATCCTCTCCGTGTTATTATTCTTTCTGTTAAAATTGCATTTTTGTTACCACTTCTATTGTAAAATTCTCTTAACACTTTGTATACATACAAACATCTGAGAGGTAATATTTTTAAAACTTTAAACAGGTGTTCTGTATGTTCTAATCTACGTCTATTTAAAACTAGTCTTATAATACATTTTTGCAGCATAATTAAAGGTCTTACCGATGTGAGGTAAGTTCCGCCCCATACACAAAGCCCATATTCAAGTTTAGAGTTTATAAAAGCATAATAAATTGATTTTAATAAGTCAGAGTAGCAAATTGTTTTCAACATATAAAAAATTCTAGTATATTTAATTAATTTGTCCCTCACGTATTTAATATGTTCTTTCCAAGTTTTTCTATCATTATCGCAACATCGGCTTGCACGGCGAAAGTTTGTATATTCCCGGAGAATGTTACGTTAATCCGACAGGTGGTTGATCCGAGGTCGGTTAATAGAGTTTCCACCGTACATGAAAACATATCATTTAGTATCAGCCTTCATAGAGTAATGATTCAGACAAAACTAAAACTTATGCGTTACCAAAATAATTTGGTAATCTGCTTTCAAAGTAGCCATCCGGGGTTGTCTCTTGAGTAGGCCTCTTTACAGCCTGAGCGAATTGAGTGAGGAACCATTATTGATTGAATAACCACGTCCGCCAAGGGTTCATTAAGTTTTAAGTTTTTGAATATATGCTTTAAGTTTTTAAACATATGTTTTTGTAAATAAGTGTTGTATATTATAACTGACGCAATCTATCCGGCTTTGACCGGTCAAAGATGAAGACTTCAAGTATTTCAAGTAAGTATTTCAAGTAATTAGATAATCTAAAGTAAATATAAAAAATACCTGGAATAGTCCGTGGAGGAAGTATTTGATCCCAATTTGTCAACGTATTTCAAACTTTTGAGTGTGGAAAGTACAGGTCCAAGTGCTTCAAAGCATTCTTCAACATTACTGCCTGAAACATTGCATAGGTTATAAAGGTTTTTTTTATTCAATAGTGTGTTTGTAAATGCATTTAAATGGTGACCGCACCATTCCAGTCTTTTTATTATTCATTACAGGACATAACTTCCTTGTTGACAGTAATAGGCCTGAGTGGCAAATTCACAGGAGGTAGAGCACCTAATTGGGGCCTACAATAACTCCGGTCCTGCATGCTCTACTGTGTGACGTCATCACAAAGTGAAACTACGTAGTGTGTCAGTCCCATATGAAAAATAAGGTAGGCCTAAGTTAAAATCAAAAATAAATTTCCATGCATTCTTAGATAAATCTGCTTTACTTTGGTACCTATAAAAAAACAAATAAATTTTTTTTAAATAGGCCCATTAAAAGACAAAATGTTTACATTGTTATTTATTTGTTATAAAATGGTTGTATTTTTATGCAATTAACTTGCCGATAACAACAAATTGCATAGTGGATTTTTTAAACAAGTATTTTCATATTAATCACATGGTAATTGGCCAATAATTATTACTTTGGCATCGTACTTTTAAAATTAAATTCAAAACTCTTTATTTGTACACGACAATTAGGCCTAGGATAATACGATTGCATTTAAATGTCAAATTATATTTAACTTACTTAATAAACTAAAATTATGGTACTGTATTTCAGAATCACTTATAATTCACCAAGATAACCTACAAAGAGAAAAAAAATACATGGCAGACGGAGAGAACTTCCGCTCCCTCAGGTGCTCGGTGTCTTCCACAAGCCGTACAGTACTGGGTAATATTGAGTTTAGCTACAGACATGTATTAACATGATATTCAATAAAAAATAATTCATATTAAAACTGATGAATTTCACATGATTCTTATGTCCTATAATACATTATTTTATGAGTGAGCAACAAAATTTAAATTCTTAATACCACAGTCATAGCCAAATATTGTTATTTTTGCTCAGTTAAATTAATATTCCAATTGCTATAGGATTTTACCCAAATAAAAATAATAAACAATAAAAATACTGAAGTCAACCTAATGTTGACTAAAAATCCATAAAATGTAATCATTAAAATGCGATTAAATTTGTATTAAACAGAGAAGTAGAAGTTATAGTATTTCAAGAGAATGTTTAAAAATCCTTCTTTAAAATGTAATGGTTTAACTTATATTGTTGATGTAGCCTATAACCTAAATGGCCTGGTATATTATTTTAGTGTATAAATGGAAATGTTACCGAAATGTAAATGTTCATTGACAACTCAATCAAGCTACAGTAAAAATATAATGTATTTGTAAAATAAAATATAGGACTCTAACTTATTTAACACAATTTAGGAAAAAGGTTTCTATCTAATAGTTTTGTCGGAAACATTAACAGTTAATTCCAATATTATTGATCATATTGAGGAAAATAATAGTATCTTATTAGGCCCTACCGCCCAAAATATTTCTTAAGTCAAAATACACCTATGTGAGCTCTAAGAACGCGCATGGCAGTTTCTGCCATAAGAGTGCATGTTGAAGTCAGCCTCTTTCTTTGTAGTGAGAGCGGGAGTGGTGAGAGTATGCAGGCCCGGAGTTATCGGAGACTGGTGATTTTAGAAATGCATAAAGGGTTAGGTACTGATATTAATAATATTGGGGAAAGAATACACTCCGACCTATAAGGTCTATTGTGTCCAGAAAATTGTCTCCAGTCCTTGCCTAGAGTAAACTTACCCCCTCTAACCCTAACTCCCTGATGAAGTTCAGTGTTCTAAGTGTGGGGTGGGGGGGGGGGGAGTGGGGTTCTAACGAGGGGAGATCCCGAATTCCTACTTGGTACACCCCCAAGGTCTTGGCTCTCTGCCGCCCAACTGCATCACATTCAGCCACTACAATGTCCGGTTAAAAATCCTGCCAACATTCTTAAACAATTTTGCTTAATCTGATCATTTCCTTAGACCTCTTTACATTCTAATCTCCAAGCAATCCCTTGGCTTGCCTACATCCGTAGAATTCCAGACTATTGATCTGGTTCCATTTCTTTCTCCTTAAGTCTCTTTTTAAAGAAAGCATCCTCTAGTGCACATACTGGTCCTGGCCCTATGATGGGAATTAGAAGCCCCTCCCCTCGCAAGCTTATCTGCCTCCTCATTTCCCTGAACACCTTGGTGTCCTAGTACCCAAATTGTTGTTGTGTCCCAACAGGTTGAGACTCTGCCGGAAGTTGTTTCCATACCATTTTAGAGCTGATGACAGAGGAACTCAGAGCTCCAATGGCCGCTTGGCTAGTACTTGACAGGATGACAATTTCTTTCTTATTGTACCTCCTACTCAGGTTAACTGAATACACCTTTCGATGGCCTCAACCTCAGCCTGAAATAAGTTATGCTGGGAGTGTGACCCAGCGACTCCTTGTATCTGGTTCTTGGCCCAAATACTCACACTCCAGTTCCCTGGTTCGTTTTTGATCCATCAGTATACCACCTGATGACATGGTTGCCGAACGATTGCCTGGATTCTCCTTTCCAATTGAGTTTACTTTCTAGCTCAACAGCAAAGTTTCTTTCAAAATTATTCTCCCTGACCATGGAATTCCTTGGCCGATCCCCTAGGTCTGGCGGGAACAGCTCTCCGCAGACCTTGGAGGACATGTTCAAACCAGCCTTCTCCATTCTAAGTTTTAAGGCTTCCCTAGACAATCTCTCTACAACAAGGTACAGAGGTCAGGTTTAGGATCACTTCTAAAGGCGCAGTTGGACAGGATTTAATTGCTCCTGAAAAGACAGCACAGGTCAACCACTGCACCCTCTCCAGAGATTTCTTTGTTGTTTCAAACCGGGTTTTAAGGGTTTAGGTAAAAAAAAAAAAAAAAAAAAAAAAAAACATATTTGGTAACCGAGCCTTAAAAGACGTAAGGCTAAAAAAATAGTAAACCTATTATTTCAAAAAAAATCTAAACTAAATTACAATTTTGTATGAAAACCTCATATTAGGACTAACTTAGAACATAACCTAACATGCCCGTGGTTTGAATAGACCATTTACTAATAACTTACCAGTAATCTTAATTTCAGCTTGAGCCAATGCATCTAAAGCTAACAACAACTCAGTTTTAGTGGTCATTTTATAGATCTTATCAATTTAATTTGTTTGTTTCACTAAACAAATTTTTGTTCCTTTTGACAACAATCATATCATGATCATGACCTAACCTCAAAACAAATAATGAAAATAAACAATTATGCCCGTTTATTTTTTATATTTTTTGCAAATAGCAGGCTTATATTGTCTATGCAGCTTCATGGTTCAATTAATGTTTGCTTGGTGTTAATTTATACATTTTCATATTGGCTATTTAATTAATTCTACCATTGACTTTAGATCCTTAAATAGTCAATAATTCTACCTTTGACTTTTGATATTATATACAAAATCAATGATTCTAGCCAAATTCTAGTTAATTTTACTGTGTATTTTATTTAGTATATTTTGCATGTGTAATTATTTACTGGACCTTTAGGTTTTTAGTATCATGATCCTACAAATACAAAGCCACTTCAAGTGTGTAGTAAAAAATTAAATATGATAAAAGTAGTAACTAAGTTACTTTTCATCACACTGTACGGGAAACAGCTATATTCATCACCAGCTGAGAGTGAAGAAATAGCTATTTGTGTATTAAGAGCGCAAATAACGTCATTGCCGCTCGAGAATGTAGTTGGCCGCCCGAAGCGTCAGCTGAGTGCGGCCAAACATTTCGAGAGCGGCAATGACTATTTGTGCTCGTAATACACACAATATTTTTCCTACCACTGCATAGAAACAATCACATTGCCACAGCTGTAATCCTACGCAAAACAGTTCATTTCCGTTTTCCGGTCCTTTTCCGCTCTAGAGCGGTAATGGATCATTGGCGCACGCTAAATCAAGGTTATTTTAAATATACAATAGGTTAGAACGGTAAAGAAGGTGACGTCACAACACAGACTAGTTTCTATTGGTCAAGAATCACATGACAATCACCATAATTATTACAAATTAATTGTAGTTGCTTTGCTCTGAATCAGCTGATTTCACGGTCAGTATTTCGATAACACTAACTTCCGGTTACACACCTATAGTTTCCCTGTCAAATATTGACGATCTAGGTTATGTTTACATTCATCACAACAGAAATATCAAACACAACCGAAATACATTTTATATACAATAAAACATTTAATCGGTTGTAATTATGGTGGTAGGAAAAATATTGTGTGTATTACGAGCACAAATAGTCATTGCCGCTCTCGAAATGTTTGGCCGCACTCAGCTGACGCTTCGTGCGGCCATCTACATTCTCAAGCGGCAATGACGTTATTTGCGCTCTTAATACACAAATAGCTATTTCCTACCACCATAATTACAACCGATTAAATGTATTTAATAAACGTACACAATTATATCAACTTTAAATTTAACTTCATTATTTCATTAACTTAATAACTGTAATAAATCGTAATCACCTGCATAGATGTGTAACCGGAAGTTAATGTTATCAAAATACTGACCGTGAAATCAGCTGATTCAGAGCAGAGCAACTACAATTAATTTGTAATAATTATGGTGATTGTCATGTGGTTTCTGACCAATAGAAACTAGTCTGTGTTGTGACGTCACCTTCTTTACCGTTCTAACCTTTTGTAGATTTAAAATAACCTTGATTTAGCGTGCGCCAATGTTTCATTACCGCTCTAGAGCGGAAAAGGACCGGAAAACGGAAATGAACTGTTTTGCGTAGGATTACAGCTGTGGCAATGTGATTATTTCCATGCAGTGGTAGGAAAAACCGTTTTCCCACTCTAGCCCTTTCAGTCCCATGTACAGATAGAGTTATAGAAATTTTTTTTTCTTTTGTAATACTCATATTTATACCTAAAATAAGTAGTATTTGCTTAGTATGCATTTTTTAGACGTCCAATTAAGAAAAAAAAATTGTCCACAAATGAGGACAAAATTATTCAAAGTCATAAGTTTAAATTAACAGAAAATTCATAACCTGTTGTATTTTTTTGTAATTTGTATGAAAACACATAAAAAATTAGAAAATACAATAGTGTATTACATTACAATTACCCCCATTTGCTTATCGGAGACGGTATGTTCAGAGAAAGTTCCGTTCTTTTGTAAGAAAAAAGATATATCTGACATTTTCACACCGTATTTATGATTTACCCGTACATTTTGGCACTTTGCACCTTAGAGCTAACATACTTATACCTAAATTAAGTAGTATATGCTTGGATTTTTCCTGAACGTTAAATTAAGAAAAAAACAAAACTGTCCTCAATTGATGACAAACCGATTCAAAGGACTAGGAGTAAAAAATATATCATAAGATACTGTTTATTTTTTAATTTGTCGAAGAAAACGTTGTTACCGCCTTTTCAGGAAGTTTGTATGCACACTAAATATTTATTTTTACACCCTTCCTTAATTTTTCCACAATTGTAAATTGAAGTTTTAGGTCTGGTACACAGTTCAGTTTATTTGTCCTCAATTGTTGACAACAAAACATTGAGGTTATGTTAGTAATTTGTTTCCTTTTAATCCAATTGTCCTCATTTGATGACATGTATTTTCTCTTCCAAATATTACAACATATAAATCTGTATAAGACAAGATATTTGTATATTTAGAAACTGTGACCTCTATATAATTAATATACAAACTGTTAAACCTAAATTTTAAGCCAATCTGTTTCAAATATACAATTAAAAATGGTCGTACCATGGCAAGTGCAGCTGTGGTCTGACATGCTTCTTTTTACCTGTTGAATATATCAGGTTTGCCACTCTAAAACCCCTGAGAAACTAAATTTCCCTAGAAAATCTGTCAACGAATGGGGACAACTGCATTGAAAGGTAGAAAAATAAAAACAACAAGTTTTAAATAATTGTTGAAATGTGCGTCCTCAATTGAGGACACAGGGACTGAAAGGGCTAGAGAGGGAAAATCAGCTGTTTGCGAAGTGGAGGTTAGGTAAGTGAAATCAGCTGTTCTCAATAATGTAATCAGCGGTGTAAAACAGAATCACTGTTTTCATTGTACTGCGGAAATCAATTGAGCATCCATAGGTGGTTTCTTAAACTTGCATTATTTAATTAATTACTGTTATTAATTATCTACAGTGTGATGAAAAATATCGTTCATAACTCGAGTAGAAAGTGTTATTCCGTGCCTTGATCGAAATTCCGCGCTCGGCTATAAAGCCTCGCGCGTAAACTCGATCTCGGCCCGGAAAAGACACTTTCCACTCTTGTTATGAAATATACTATTTCATCACTCCGTATACGAAAGTGACAACTTGCCGTACAGCTGAGACCTTAGAAAGTAGTCATTTCCCAAACTGTCACCGTCAGCTGATTTTACTGACCTGTACGGAAAGTAATGTTTGTAAACATTACTTTCCGTCCAAGGTAAACAAACTTTTTCGTACAGCAACAACTCTAGGTCCCATTTTGCTTTACAGATGTACAAATTAAAACAAATTAAAAGATGTACAGAAACAAATTAAATTTTGAATTCCAGCTTTTTTAACTTTGTCCAATGGCGAAGAATTTACAAAAATAATCCTCCTTTAAAACTTCCACATTTATTAATAATTGCGTCGTGATGAAAAGTGTCGTTCACAACTCGTCCGGAAAGCCCATTTCCAGGCTCGATAGCGTTTTCCACGCTCGGCTTCGCCTCGCGCGTAAAACACTATCTCGCCCAGAAAGGGGTCACTTTCCGGACTAGTGGTGAAATATACTATTAGGGAGTTATAGTGGGAGAAAAGGCTAGAAGTGTTGGATATAAAAACGAAATTGAATATTTTTAGTTAAAATAATGCATAGCCTACTAAAACAGTTAGGCAACATTTCGTAATTTTTGTGATTTTTTTCCTTAAGGTTACTAAGTGCAGGCTTACTTAGTGTAACCATTATGGTGTAACTTATGATCCACAGGTTCTTTATGAATTTCCGATCAAGGCAGAGGTTAAATCAAATCCGGCTATGGCAACCTGATCGCTTGAGGTGGGTTAAAAACACAGAAAAATGACTACCTAAGGTTCATGAACACAGACTTATAAGGCGCGCACAAAACGCCCAAAAATGTACTCTGCATATCTTTATTAATTCGCCATACATGAATGGCATAAATGGGTTTTTAGAAAACGATGAAACAAAATATAAATTTACTCATAAAATGCAAAGGAATTAATGCTCCCATAAATCTTGCATAAACATTCTTGGAAGTTTTTCAGTAAAAACAATAACTTTTATTGGTGTAATATAGTGACAACTAGGTAGTAGTCAATTTTTAAAATTTCTGATATTTATTTATTTATTTAGGCAAATTTAATTAATACCGTATATATTATATTAGCTATTATATATAGGTCAATAAAAAAATTCATGAATAAAAGTAATTATCTCCTCTGAATGAATACAATTCGTGAAAGGAACAATAGGCTTACTCCTATATAGTTTCTAAATAGCAACGTCTGGACTGCTGGTTAGTCTGCACTTAATTTGTAAATAAATATTGCAATGAATTGCTAACTTACTTTGCAAATATTTGGCATTTGGGTCATGTCTTATATTTCCCCAAAAACATTACGATACCGTAGTGAATTTTTATTTTTCTGTTTTCATTGACTATGTACACTAGCGTGAATAGACCTCTCTCCAATATATTTAGTTGTGAGGCAAACATTTGGAAGTTTCGTGTACGCGGCGCCAGAGTCGCTGCCATCGATGTTGTTATTATTCAGCTGGATTTATACAGTGCTGCAAAAACACTGGAAATTCACTAAAAGGTTTGGCACTCAAGCAAACTTTTTTTTAATGTTCCCCACAGCGCTAAAAAAATAAGCCTTTTAAGAAAATATGTTGATTTTGCTGCCTTACTGGTTATCCTATTTAAGTGTATCCCCCCCTCCAAAATAAAGACGTAGCTATGACCTTGCTTTCGGTCAGTTTTGTCTATCCATCAACTAACTTATATCTACAAACAAACTATTTGAGATATCCCAGTCAGCACACAATGTGAAAATCACGTTATTTTCATGTGAAAAAAGGTGAGAATGTAAAAGTAAAAAATAATACGTTTTTTCCCGTGAAAATAATGTAAAAATGTGAAAGTAAAAAAAACGTGAAATTTAAGACGTGATTTTCACCAAAATTTTTTTACATTTTTTTTACTTTATGTTTTATATTCACTAAATCACTTTTTTAAGACAGGGACTTCACACAGTAGGTATTTTAACCTAAATATGAATGAGAGATGAGTGTAGGATGGTTGTGGCACGATCTTGCCCAGTCAGCACAAAATGTGAAAATCACGTTTTTTTTCACGTGTAAAATGTAAAAATTATACAGGGTGTCTTTAAAGTCCACCACCAAACTTCATAATATGATTAATTGGGTCAAAATAAGAAAAAAAGTTTCTATGAAGGTATGTCCTAAAATGCATATTAACCCAGATATCCTCCATTTTGTTTTTTCCACTTAATAATTTGTATTTCGGTGACAGATTGATCTAGGAACTTCATAATATGCATGGATCTTTATAATATTAATGTCCATTTCCACAATAAAAATTATTTTTTTTCCGATGCATATTTTCAAAATGGCGGCCATTTTAAATTTTTAAACTCAAATATCTCAAACACGGCGAAATTTATAAAAATATTACAAGACACAAAAAAGTTGACAAATTAAATTATCTAAACAGTGATACCAAGTTTGTAAGGAACCGATAACAAACAACGGAGTTATTGTGGTTTTTCTGCAGAAAAACACTGATTTTGCACTATGATTAATGCCAATTTAGATTATTTTCAGAGACAAATCTCAATAACTCCGTTGTTTGTTGGCGGATCCTTACAAACTTGGTTTTGTTGTTTAGATAATTTAATTTGTCAACTTTTTTGTCTCTTGTAATATTTTTATAAAGTTTACCGTTTTTGAGATATTTGAGTTTAAAAATTTAAAATGGCCGCCATTTTGAAAATATGCATCGGAAAAAAATAATTTTTATTGTGGAAATGGAAATTAGTATTATAAAGATCCATGTCAAATATGAAGTTCCTAGATCAATCCGTCGCTGAAATACAAATTATTAAGTGGAAAAAACAAAATGGCGGATATCTAGGTAAATATGCATTTTAGGACATACCTTCATAGGAACTTTTTTTCTTATTTTGTTCCAATTAATCATATTATGAAGTTTGGTGGTGGACTTTAAAGACACCCTTATAAAGGTAAATAGAAGAATATTTTTTTCACGTCAAAATTACGTGAACAATGTGAATGTGAAAAAAAGGCGAAACAAAGAATGATTTTTTTACGTCTAAATTACGTGAAAAATGTGAACGTGAAAAAAAGGTGAGAAGAAGAATATTTTTTCACGTCAAAATTACGTTAAAAATGTAAAATGTCAAAAACTGATGAAAATATAATATCATTTTAACTTGAAAATTATGTGAAAAATGTCAAATGAGAAAAAGACGAATAATAGAATATTTCTCATGTACAAATTATGTGGCAAAATTTAAATCTAAAAAACGGGTAAACGAGAGAGTAAGTATTTTTGCATTTAAAATCTATGTAAAAATGTATACCGTATTAAAAAAAATTAAATTAAAAAATATACTTTCAAATTTTATTTTACTTTTTAGTTATTGATAATTTTATTTGACTGTCAAAGTATCAGATTTACTTATGTAGAGATATTGTCTAATTATAGCTTTCGAAATAACAATTTAAATTTCAATTTGTGGTATCAACAATTTATAATTATATTTTTTAGCCTTTACATTATTCCAACAGGATGTAATTTCATGCGTTGGTTATATTAATTTTAATAACACTTTAAATATTTAATACGCAATAGTAAATATAGTTATAAAAGATTAAAAAAATTATTATTATTAACAAACACAGAGTTATTTCAAATTGGGCCAGAGTTTTAATTTTGACTTGCTCAAGTACAAGGAAGGTTGAGTATTAAATGTATAAATAGTAATTTAAGATTAAAAGATTCAAAATATTTTGCTTGTAGTAGTTGAGTAGTTGTAGTCTTCAATGTTAATTCTTCTGATTTTGTATTTATTGATTGTTATCTCAAATGTTGTATAGTTTAATATTGTTATTTAGTTTTAGATTTTGTTATGTTTAAATGTAAAGATTCTCAGAGTTTAAAATTGTTTTAGCTAACTTATATTTCACATTTTTGATAATGCACACACTGTCACACCCCTGGGTCTACTGATTGTAATTTAGATTGCACTAATTTTCGTTTTACAATTTGACTATGTCCAATGCTTCAATTTTGTATGCCTAATGACAAATAAAAAATCTTGAATCTTGAATCTTGAATCTGCTTATGGTACAGCAAAAGTGGCTGAGAGGGTTAAGGCGCTAGGACATTGACAGAAAAGTTGTGGGTTCATCCAGATGAGGGTGAGAAATTTTTGATCGACTTTATTTACACTTTTTAAATGTATTGGTTAGAAAAAAACATTCATTTACAAATTTTGTTGAAAAAAATTGTTAAATGTTCAGTAAAACATAAGTTAAAAAGGTAAAAATTAAGTGAAACAAAAACGTCATTTTCACGTCTTTTTTTCACGTTTTTTACACGTGAAATTCAGTGCAATTTTTACGTTATTTTTACGTGAAAATAACGTGATTTTCTCCTTTTTCACGTGAAATTTACGTGAAACTGTAAAAAAAGAAACGTTATTTTCACGTGAAAATAACGTTTTTGTGCTATCTGGGATGTTGTTGAAACTTAAACAATTAATACCTAGGCTACTGTGAGTTAAAATTCCATTTTGACATTGTACAGCTCTAAAATACAGCCCTGAAAGTTAGTCACAAATTTTAAATTTTGAACTAAAAATACGAAGGATGAAAAGATCAAACACTGGACAATAGTGAAATCATGTCTTTTCTTTACAATAACACGTTTTTTGTACGTCAGCTTGCAAATTTTAATTTTTAAATTGCATCTAAATTTCATTTATCCAAATTCTGATAAAAAACAAATTTCATTCAATCCGGATATCTGCTCTATAGCGGATATCTATATATTGTCTTTAGACAAAAGTCTAAATCAAAAGTTTAAAAAATTACTCCTTATGTTCCTATTCAGGTATTTGAATTTGCAACGTTTTAGTACTGCAATTGGTATAAAGTTTTATAGAATGTCTAGACATAGTTTTTTCTAGGATACAATCAACTTTGAAAATGAAAAAAAAAATGTTGTACCGTAATGTTTAAACCATTTAAGTTAAAAATGTTAAAATCTCAAACATACATACGATTTATTGTGACAAATTTATATTCCGTATCTAAATAAACTAGTTTTTAAGATGTCATAAATGAACTAAAAATATACCCACAGACAAAGCAGATGGGAAACTGTAATGTAACATATTCACGAGGTGGAAGAACTGAAAATGAAATACAAAAATGTTTTTACTGGGGGAGCGGGAGAAATCAAAGGAGTCAAGGCGCACATTATTCTTAAAGAAGGGACAGTGCCTAAATTCTGCAAGGCACGGCCAGTTCCCTTTGCTCTGCGGGATAAAGTGGAGGCGGAACTTGATAGGTGGATCAAGGAAGGCATAGCCTATAGAGTTACGCAATCTGATTGGAGTACACCACTGGTGGTAGTGGCTAAAACAGAGGGAGTGCGTTTGTGTTCGGATTTTAGGCTAACCTTGAATAAGTGTATTGAAATGGAGCATTACCCTCTCCCTCAGGCCCAAGATATTTTTGCTTCATTAGCAGGTAGTGCTGTATTTAGTTGTTTAGATTTATCCAATGCATATCAGCAATTATCTGTGGCAGAGGAGTGTCAACATTTATTGACTTTAGCTACTCACAAAGGTCTCATTCGCTTGAGACGCTTACCGTTTGGATTATCCTCATCGCCAGCGATTTTCCAGAATGTAGTGGATAGAATTCTTCAAGGACTGCCGGGGACCATAGCCTATCTGGATGACGTCTTGATTGCAGCCAGTTCGGAGAAGGAGGCGTTAGAACGACTCGAAATGGTACTACAGCGGTTAAATGAGTATGGGATCAAAGTCAACGAGAGAAAATGTAAGTTTTTACAAACTAAGATAGAATATTTAGGTCATGTGATCACAGCAGATGGCATCAGGCCTCAAGAGAGTAACTTGGTCGCTCTGAGAGAGGCTCCTGAGCCAGTGAACAAGGAGGAGCTAAGAGCCTATTTAGGGCTGATAACATATTATCACGCCTTCATTCCAAATCTGTCAGCAAGGTTAAGTTGTTTTTATCAGTTGTTGAAAAAGGACGTGCCGTGGTCATGGACGGCTGAATGTTCCAAAACCTTTCAAGAGAGTAAGAGATGGGTTTTAAACTCTAGTCTTTTGGTGCACTATGATGTGTCAAAACCGATAGTGCTAACGTGCGATGCCTCACCCAAGGGAGTGGGAGCAGTTTTATCACATTTAATCGAGGGGCAAGAGAGACCGATAGCCTTTGCGTCCAAGTCCCTAAGTAAGAGTGAGAAGAATTATTCTCAATTACACCGAGAAGCATTGGCCCTGATTTTTGGGGTGAAAAAGTTTCATAAATATCTTTATGGCAGAAAATTCATATTGCAGACTGATCATCAGCCGTTGGCAGTAATTTTTGGACCGAAGAAAGGTGTACCTAGTGTGGCAGCAGCGAGACTACAGAGATGGGCCATAATCTTGTCGTCGTACGATGTGGAAGTAAAGTACAGAAGAGCGGCAGATGTTTCGCATGCGGATGGTCTATCCCGCCTTCCGCTACCAGACACGGAACCAGTGGAGGAGGACTACAATTTCATATCACATGTGGAGGCAACGGTGAAGGTGATCAACGAATCAGCAACTTGGGTGAGTGAAAACCCTTCTTTATCGGCAGTAGATATTGCTAAATGGACGGATAAGGACCCTATTTTGTCTAAAGTTAGGGATCTGGTACTTCATGGCTGGAGAAATAGTACTGATCCGGACTTAGAAATTTATCGTAGAAAACAAGATGAGTTATCGGTAGAGCAGAAGTGTGTTTTATGGGGAGCAAGGGTAATCGTACCTCAAAAACTTCAAAATGCGGTTCTACAAATACTACATGAGCAGCATCCGGGAATAGTACGCATGAAATTACTTGCTAGGAGTTTTGTTTGGTGGTCAGGGATGGAGAAACAAATAGAAAATGTGGTCTCATCATGTAGTGTCTGTCAAGCAACCAGGAACGCATCTCCTCGAGTACCATTACAACAATGGCCAACCGCTACATTCCGGTGGCAACGAATACATGTTGACTTTGCGGAAGATCCAGAATCCAGGCAGCAGTTGTTAATTGTAATTGATACTTTCTCGAAATGGTTGGAAGTATTTATCATGCCGTCTACTTCGTCAAGTAAGACTATTGAGAGACTTAGAACCTTGTTTGCGTCTTACGGGACTCCTGAACAACTAGTGTCCGATAACGCAACATGTTTCACTAGCTTGGAATTTCGTGAATTTCTGCGGAAGAATGGTGTGGATTTCAAACTAATTCCCCCATATCATCCTGCAAGCAACGGTGCAGCCGAGAGAAGTGTGCAGATAGTAAAGAAAAGCTTGTTACGTCAAGTGTTGGAGGATCAAAGGCGGTCGCAGACAACCAGTTTACAGTATAAATTAGACAATTTCTTGTTTGCGTATAGAAATACGCCACACACAGTAACAGGTCAAACACCGGCCGAGCTCTTTTTAAATTGGAAACCGAGAACTCGATTATCAATGCTAAAACCTAATTTAATCACGTCAATTGACTCGAAAAAGCTGAGACAAAAGGAGGCAGCTGACAAGTGTAGAGGAAGTGAAAGGTACTTTGTGGGAGGCCAAAAAGTGCTAGTCAAAACGGTTCGGAACGAGAAAATTTCTTGGGTTCCAGGTGTAATATTGTCACAAAAAAGTCCGGTGACTTATTTGGTAAATGTGAACCTTAAAACAAGGTTTTGTCATGCGGACTACCTTAGGGTAGCAAGTTTAGTCGAAGAGGATATGTTAGTAGATTTTCGACCCAGGGATCAGGTACCCACATCTCCCATCGTCAACTCATCACAACCTCTCAGTCCGGCTAGAGTAACGACATCACCACAACAAAGTCAACCTAGCCAGCAAAGGGACGCACAGCTCCAGGGCAGCAGATCTCCAAGCAGTACTACGGAGACTCAGGGCAGCCCACCGCCACCCATATTGCGGAGGTCAGCACGAGTTGTGCGAAAACCTAACAAACTTGACTTGTAATCGGAAGAAGAGGTTAAAATGTAAATATTGTAAATAGAGTAGTGATAATTTTTATTTGATTTAAAATAATTGAATCTAGGTCAATCATGTTTTTATTTTACTAGCCTACATGGGACTTTTAAGTATTTTAGGCCTAGAGCAAACAGTTATGATGGTTATACTTTTGTTTTATTGAAGGGGTGGCGGGTGTAATGTATAAAAGACAGTATAGCTTAACGTAACATAGTAATTTAGTCATGAGTACTAAAGTCTGTACGAGTGGCTGCCCTGATGTTACGTCATCGACGAGCACCGACTTCCGCCGGCTCTGTGCAGTATCTCGCCGAGGTCTTTGTCCGAAGTAAGTGGTCGGTTCTTTTATGCTTTACATATAAATGTAACAGAAACGAATGGACATAGGCTCTATCCTAGAGCGGATTTATTTACTCATACTAGAAATCGCCTCCTGATCGAAATTCAATCAAAATTTCAGTTTATCTGTACCCAAGAAGCTTAAAAACATTTTAGAACTAAAACATCTGTTCTTCCTAATTTTCTAGCAGTTGTTTTTATAACACAGCTGTCTTACGATTCATTCAATTTTCCTTTCTCCATTAGATTAACATTGGAACTTTGAAAGCATGTGGGGCGTAACCCTGGAGTCCGATGTGAATTAGAATGTGATTCTGCTCATCTACAGGACTATACCTTTCTAACGGTATGCACAGATTTATCCTACGATGCACATGAGCTGAGAAAAAAGGAGGAAATGAAACATGCTTGCGTATTAATATATAGATTTAATTTTATGGTAAAATTTGTTCATGGGTGGGGGAACTTTTATATTAACAGGAGTGCCAAAATCAGATATTGCATTTACCAGAAAACCTCCAAGGATTAGGCCTATTTCTAGCTGTGTTTTGGGCAGCAGCGATTCAGTTTTCCATGAGGATGTCCCTACTTATTATACCCCATTCAAAATAAATATGCGGTCGAAATGCAGATTTCAATTCCCCCATTTTCCAGTTCCTCCCGCTGCCACGAATCCTACCAATCAGAATCACTGAAAATTACTATAGCTGTTTAATATCTCATGTCACTTTATGCCATTCTTTTGCTTTTTCGTAAACAAATAAACTAATTTAGACGTTTGCGATAAAACATTAGTGCTTCCAATCGCAAGTAGGGAAAGTAACAAGATCATCATTGCTATTTTTTACTCTGAATTTTAAGGGCAAAATTAAAATAACATCTGATTGTGAAGAAAATCGGGGAATTCAGGAAGGTATTTATACAATTTTCTTTGTGGTGGCAAATAAAATTCTGTCTTTCTACCACACATTTATCTTTAACTATAATAGATTCTTCATACATTGCCATGTGACAAAAATGAAATATTTACCAGTACCTCGTTTCTTCAAGACATATATTTATTAGTAGTTTTCATTACTAGGAGCAAAAGTGGGTCTTTTTGGTGCGTAATCGTGTTTGAAAAACGAGGCGCAGCCGAGTTTTTAAAAACGATTAAGCATCAAAAAGACACTTTTGCTCCGAGTGATGAACAACGTTTTTTATCATAATGCGAAATTGGACTTTTGATCATTAAAAATATTAACTTTAAAGATGTATTTTCGAGGTTATATTTACAAAGTTAGTAATATGCAGTGTTTACATTTTGTGTTATTTACAAACAATGCTCTTTATAACGTTTGAATTTCAAAATTCTGCTCCTCAACATTAATAAATGAATAATATACATAGCAAACCGCTGACTTTTCAGTACTAGGACCTAAAAAATTCTCCAGATGATCTTTTAGTCCTAGGACAATAATGAATCGGTTTTGGTACAGTTGAGAGAACAAAAAAAAAGGCTGATTTCGTGCAGAATGATAAAAAGGTGTTTTACTGATTTTTATTAAAGAATAACAACTGGTAGACTTGTAATATAAACATTTTGCATTAGTGCCTTAAAAAAAATCATTTGACTATCACCGTTACTCTTTTATATTGACTATTTTGAGAGGATTTGCTTAAATTGTGGTTTGTTAAAAAAAAAAACTTTACAAATTTTTACCTTTCCTTTATGATATGATTTTTTTATTTTTTGCCAACATAGTTTTGGCAAGACACTATTAAAAATTAGACTATAAAACAATATGAGTAGGTACCATTCTTAAATCAAATCCAAAATACAATTTTTACTAAGCATTGACATTTTACTACCAATTCTTTACGGTATGTGTTGGTCGTGATGGTTTCAATCATAACTTATTTTATTGGTTACTCATACACTAAAGTTTTTTTTTATCTAGTGTGATGAGTAACCAATTAAATAAGTTATGATTTTACTACCACTGGACTTTTACCTTTATGTTTAAAAACTACGGAAAAAGAAGGTCAAAGTTTAAACAATAATTAAAAAAAGTTTTTAATGTGTACTTACAATAATTGTTTTTGGACTTTACGTTATTAATTTAATAAAAAATAGTCAAATAAATACGGTAGGTATTTGTAAACAAGTTCAGTCAATTTGTTTTTGGTGACCAACTGTCCTTAATAAGATCAGAACCCTTTTCTGCAATCATGATAACTGGAGCGTTGATGTTTCCTCTCACTATTGTCGGCATGACTGATGCATCGATAACCCTCAGTCTGTCGACACCCTTCACCCGCAACTGAGGGTCCACCACGGAGTCCTGAGATGCGGGGGGACCCATCTTGCAAGTGCCACTCGGGTGGTACGTCGTCGCTGTTAAATATCTCAGTGAGCAATCCCGGTAAGCTATGGAGGAGAACGGGTAACGGTCACATTCGGTTACGTTCATCTCATGCAACTCCGCCTTCATTCGCCGGAGTCCCGCAGTCTTAACTAAATTTGTTGCGATATCATAACTATGCAAAAGAGTTTGTATATCCCTATAGTCTGAAAAATAACCAGCTTCTATCTTGGGATGGGCTTTGGGATTGGAGGATTTCAGTTGAATTCTTCCCTTGCTGTAAGGGTTGAGCAAAGAGGTTAGTACAAGAACAACATATGATTTGGAGTGCAGTTTCAAATATTGTTTTATTATGTCTTCTCTAATCCCAAAATCAGATAAGAGTTTGTCCAATCCTGGAAAATCTGGAGAGAAATCAACAAAGTACATTTGAATATCTGGATTGTCATCATCATCTATTAAATCTACAAAAGCATTTAAAGATCCCAGTCCAAATCCGGATAAATGTGTCTTCATTTTAAAAAAGTACTTGACCAAATTTATTAAGACCCCCTCATCAGGTTTAGTATAATTAAGGGTGATAACCATTCCGTTTGTCAAAACATGGTCTTGAAGATTTTCTCCCACTGGTAGATCCTGTACTACAGTGATGTTTAGTTCTTCTAAATGTTTCCTCGGTCCGATCCCAGACAACATTAAAAGTTGTGGACTGTTAATGGCACCAGCTGAGAGAATCACTTCTTTGCGAGCAAAAACTTTTAAAGTTATTTTGTCCTCGTTCACAAACTCAATTCCATAAGCAAAATTTTCTTTGGAATCAATTAAAACTTTTGTAACCAATGCGTTTTTGCAAATTTTAAGATTTTTCCTTTTCTTAATAGGCGCTAAAAACGCTTTAGCTGCATTACACCGTCTCCCATCTTCCTGTGTTGTTTGCAAAGTGACAAATCCAAGTTGGCTAGCCCCGTTGCAGTCTACATTTAAACTATACCCTAGCTCTTCCATCCCATCGATAAAATTGTAAGCGAGTGGTAAAATCTCATCTTTCTCCCAAGATTCCACCTTTAAATAGCCGCCTTGACTGTGATACTTCTCAAAA
The DNA here is from genome assembly GCA_030545055.2 of Neoaliturus tenellus. Classification (NCBI taxonomy): domain Eukaryota; kingdom Metazoa; phylum Arthropoda; class Insecta; order Hemiptera; family Cicadellidae; genus Neoaliturus; species Neoaliturus tenellus. The sequence continues at coordinate 115,177,059 of CM061531.1, forward strand.
TCTGGAGTGTTCAAAACCTCTTCTGCCCTCAAGTCCTCGGATTTCTTGAAGTATGGGAGAATGTCCTGGTAAGCCCAGCCCTCATTGCCATCTCTCGCCCACTGGTCGTAATCCTTCGCGTTGCCCCTCACATAGATCATGAAGTTTATCGTGCTCGTCCCTCCCAGGACTTTTCCCCTCGGCCAATTACATCTCTGGTCCTCCATGCCCAGACAGTGTCCGAACCCCGGCTCGGTCTTGTACTTCCAGTCGATCTCCGTCTTCTGCAGCCACGGGAAGAGTACGGGCATGTCCGAGGTGAACGGAGGGTCATCTCCGGCCTCGACCACCAACACCGACCAATCAGACACCTCCGTCAGGCGGTTGGCCACCACTGAGCCAGCTGACCCTGCCCCCACGACGATGAAGTCAAACTCCTCACCATCCTCAGGGTCATAGTGGGCTGGGTAGATGCTGCTCCTGGAATAAAAAAATATATAAATACAGTATGGTACAAGATTATAAATCCTTTATATCATATCAACAGATTTTGGAGATTTGTCTTGTTTTTTTTTTTTTTTTTTTTTTTTTTTTTTTGCCTGAGGGAATGCACTAATACCATACATTAAAATAAGACACGTTTTTAACCCATGCTAATCTATATGTTGTTGTTGTTGTTGTTATTCGTGGATGAGGAGACCCCGGCCGAACCGTTGAGCACGTCTGCCTCTAATGGGCATTTTGCACAAGCCCCCGGAAGGATGGGATATTGAAGGAAGAGAACGGGTGAGACAAGGGACTGTCCACTCATGTTCCAGTTAGGGGTTTCTATGCCCGTTGCATTCCTCACCCCCTGCTGTCTTGAACATATGTTCCAGCTAGGGGTTTCCATGCCCATAGCATTTCTCCTCACCCCCTGCTGTCTACATATGTTCCAGCTAGGGGTTTACATGCAGTTCGCATTAACCCCCACTGTCTTGAACATGAATGGATTATGAAGGAAGGGAAATTGTCATAGTGGACAGCCAAAAGACTTACCACAGTGTTATGACAACTTCGTTTGCTGTACCCAATGTCAACTTCACAACTAGTATAAACCAGTTTTAAAGTTGTCCTGGGACGCTAAACTATATTTGTAGAAAAGAAATAGATTTATAGAAAATTTTAAATTTATAGACGTAACTAACACACTAGGCTTTAGGATGTATAGGTTTGTTTCATTACGGTGTTTTATGCTAATTGGTTGGTTAAAATCAGATAAGCGTAAATATGTAAAGTTTAACAAAGATATTTTTAGTATAGGCCTACCTACACAGCATGTAAAAATGTAAACAATTTGCTGGTTTATCATAGGTTTTCGAATTTTATCTTCAACCACTCAAATTAATTGTAAAAATACAACATTAAATTACTAAATTATTTATTTTTTGAGCTGTTGAAAAGGATTAACTCATAATTGTATATATGTGAAAACCACATTTGAAAATCCATAAAATCCCATAAAGCGGAAATCTAAGATGCCCCCCCCCCCCTAAATTTGCCATTGTTAATATGGACTGTTTGTGTTCCAAACTTTAGAATACTACCATCAATCGCACAATCCATACAATATGTTTTACTTGCCAAACCAAGAGCACCTTAAAAATGCATAAATTTTTAGCAATACGGTACACAAATATTTCACATCACTACACACTATTTGAAATATAGTACAGTAGTTAGAGTTGAGGAAAGAGGATCGGCTAGAAGAAGTTGAATTTAGTACAAACAACAAACAATACCAACAATTCAAATAAACTAATTGGCTAAGTACGGTGTTCTGATTATGATCTAAAATATAAATAATCATTGAATTTTGAGAAATATCTAAGCAAAAGACATGATTACACACAGCATTAACAAATAAATTTAGAAATATCACTTATTTGGCAGATTTTTCTCAAAATCCCTAAAGTACCCTAAAAACAGAAAATAACTAGCTCCCTTATTAATAATATTGATCTCTTTAAGAATATATTAACAAAGTATCTAATTAGGCAATAGATAAAAAGATGCAATAACAATTTGTTGATTTAATTTAATTTTCATAAGAATGTAAAATATTATCTATATGCCTATCCTTTGTTATTAAATTTTTTTAAGTATATAAATGATACTATTTTGTAACATTTATTAATATAAGAGTAAATTTCATACTCACGCTTTTGAATTATGAAAACTATTTTATCTCCAGCTTTATGAAATTAACATATTTCTTTATTTTTATTTACAAGTAAGAAATAAAGTTTATCTCTTACCATTAGAAATTTTCATTCATGTTTTTATGTTCAAAAAATTGATAGCTTAATTTTACAAAAATCGAATCTGAAATTATAACGTCGAAAAACTGTAAAAAAGTCTAGACAACCTAGCAAATAACTAGAGCTATTTAGATAATTCTGTCGAAGTAATAGACTACTTATCACTGCTATTTTATTCCCTACGTTTTCCTTGACGATTGTTTTGAATAAGAATATTTCACTATGTCATGGATGTGTAGGCCTAGTGTTGGTACATTGGAGGACTTGATATTAAATAACAGTATAGTTCAAATAGAACCATGTCTTTTTCAATTGTGACCATGAACTTCGTCCTCTTTTATCGTACCGCGTTATTGAATAATTACAATTGACTATACTGTAAGTAATTTAATTGATCGTTATTCCTATCAGCAATAGCAAACTAAGTAATGATTTATTATAATATACGTACATAGACAATACAAACAATTCGGCTATGAAAAAAAAGTTGTCTACCTCGAAAAGAGCTGGGCATTGAAACTGCTGATTCTACTCCAATCACTATATCTAAACAAGCTGCAAAGCCTTTCACTAACTTCTTCACAATATGAAATTATACTAACAATTTGGAAGGTTCAATAATTGAGAAGAGTAGAATGAACGGCAGTCGCCAATAACGCATGGTAGCACTGCCGATAAAACCTCATCTCGCAAGGCCGCCTGATAACATCTTGGCCAAACAAAGCACCTACTATACCACATCAGTTGATAATTTTATCACTGGGATATTTAATAAAATATTGTGTGACTGGGTTATATCATAGGATTGGTAAATTTGATTTAGTCTGTATATTATATCGTCGCTTAAGAAACAACACCGCCTAAGTGACATTTTTTGCAAAATTGAGATTTTTGCATCTCTATGGAAACATAATACGCTTTTTACACGTCCTTGCGACGACGTAGTTTAGTAAAAATCCAACAGAATTCGCTGCTATCTTGATTCTTCTAACACTGCCTATCTCACTAACTAAAAAACCACCGCCAATGTCCACCTCCACCAGTTTTGTTCTAGCATGGTAGTCAACAAGAGACGGATTTCATTCTGCATAAGATGAAACTTATTTACAGCTTTGATTGATTTCCATTAATTTTTAAAAGGTCATAGATAGTGTTAGTTATTGTCTTGGTTATAAAACAAACATTTTAAGAGTCAAATTAATAGCTTAAAGTGTTTTTTGGAGTTAGGCGGAGTTATATCGTACTCTTCTTGTAATACAACACCGCCTATATCCCTCACGAGTTTTTAGGCTCTCCTGAAAAGTTTGCTTTTTGTCACTTAGGCGGTGTTGTTTCTTAGGCGACGATATGAAATCTTAGAAAAGGTTTTGTTTGTTAAAAAAATAATTTGTAGGCTCCAACCAAGCATATCCCAAGTCAGAGATATGTGTATAACAATACCCCCGACGCAGCAGACCTGCATACTCAGCCAATTTCCAAAAGAATTTGAGATTTTGTATTTTCCCCATAATCACGATACGAAATGAGTATGTAGGTTTGCTGCCATGGTGATGTGTTGTTAGAAAATGTTGGTTGTTAGGAAATTTAATGGTTAGTTAAGGTAAATATCAAATTAAATCAATATTCTGCACTTTTAAATTTTACCCATAAACCCCATGGGGATGATTATGTAGGTTTGCTGCCATATGGGTGTTGTAAGCAAATATCAGTTAAACCCTAACTAGTGAACGTACAGACTGTACCAAATTTTATCAAGTTATGCCTATATAAGCGAGATACAGGGTTTTATTGATTTCCCATAAGATTAACATGGGAATCCTATTTTTGGCTTTTTTCAGTAACCCGTTAAGCTAAGTTAAAAATTCAAAATACTAAACTGTTTGTTTATAAGCTCTTTTGAATGGTTTCAGTTAAAATTAATATATATATTAAAAATATTGAGGTCGAAAAATGCCATAAACCCATTCTTGACCCTTGTAAAACCCCATAAAACCCCGTTGCCATAATCCGATATTGCTGGTTCGCAAACTCATGACAGTAGACCTTAATCGCTATTTCCATAGTAACACGCAAATGCGCACAGAAAAAGCCACTTTCCATCCTAGTAATGAAAACTACTATTTTGAAGACCTATCAAAAACATCAAACCATAACAAAGAAGCCGTATCGTAACAATCATCAAACCGTAGCCTATGGCCTGAGTAGTGATCAACCTTTATGAATCTCCACGGTTTGAAGCTGTGTGTCGATGAACGGAAGCCATGGCACTGGGCCGCTATTGGAGAGATACACCACTGTATCCGTGATCGCACCGGAACTCTGCCCCGGGCCCCAAAAATTCTCTTGGCGGCCCTGTGTATAGTGTACATCATTGTGATAATTTTATAATTATGACCACAAGCAGAGTCATTAATTTGTATATGACCTATTGTCAATGGTATGTAGTTAGTCTGATGACCATAAACTATTTGATTAGATTTGATGTGGCACCTAAACCACGGTAGTGTAATTTGAGGGTTTTCAGTGCTAAACGCACACATAAAAAAAAATTGACAGGTCATAATAAGGTATATCGTATGGCTATCATAGCCAACTACCAACTTATAATAAAAATAAAATAAATAAAAGATGTTCTGCAGTGCAAAGCATCTGCGTCAGTACATTTAAATTTAAACTAAAATAAACATTTATGAAATCCCTATAAAGCTAAGTCCAGGGCTATTGCAGCCCAGCTTCACTTGCACAATGCATGCCCATAAGCCCTTCCGGGAAAGCACTCAAAGGGCACTTGGTGACAATGTGAGTCATAGTCTGGAACTCCGCACCACAGCTGCATGACTGATCTTCTGCCATTCCTCATCTGTGTTTCCAATAATTACATCTTCCTACTCCAGTGCGGAATCGATTGAGTAAAGTCCACTGATTCCGAGGAAGATTCATACCACCTACTGCTAAGGTTGGGTCATCAATCAGAAAGCAATTCCGACCTTGGAAAGATTCCCAGGGGGCAGTCCAGTCGGTATGGATGGAAAAGTTTGAGTCCGTCGTGGTGGTTTTCGGGACCTCAATCGGCATGTCATCTGGGGTAGGTAATCATATATATATATATTTTTTAGATATTTTATTTGGAACCGACGCACTCTGTGGTGCGTATTTTAAGATGAGTATGACTGAAGGGGTGAGTGTGATGATTGTAATGGATCAGATGAGGTGTAGCTTTGTTACTGACAAATATCAGCTGTTTCATTTGTCAGGATCATTAATTAATAGCAGCGAGCACAGAACATAAATAGAGGGGCCACTCGTATCCAAATAACATTGCATTTGGTGAAGCCAATTCCCCCACTACTTTTGTGGGCTAAATTAGACAAACAGGTGATTTTTATTTTGTTTTGTTGTCGAATTAAACAACAGAGTATTCGGACTGGCGGTGCTTCGGTAATAATCGGCAACACTCGGGTAAACCCGCTGTTTTAATCGTGATTGCATCAGCTGGTAATGTAACATACCGCTCATATGGCGAATTGATTCATTTGAATCAATCGATTTCATTAATCGAATTTTGAACAGATTTATTTCGTACGTTTGATACAATTGTTTTTCCACTCCCGTCTATGCGATCAAATCGGATTCAATCTATTATTTGACGCTAATATTCCGTGACTTACTTTAGGATCACGTAAATATTTATTTAGTTAATTTTACCCACATTAAAAAAAAGAGTTAAGTTGCCAGGATTAAATCAGATTGAAAGCGGGGTTAATTCAAAAGATAAAAGCCTAATATATTATGACAATTGAATTACGAATGCCGATTTATACTATTTAATTTTGTACGTTGGTTTCTCATCCTGTGATGTCGTGATTAAATGATTAGGCCACAGATGAAAGATTATAAATTTAGTTACATTGTTTCTTTACCCAGGTAATTTAGTAGATTGATAAATTTAATAGTCGAAGTAGAATAGGACAGATATATAAAACCTTTAATAATAAATCGTAGTAATAATAAATGCAACAATTAAAAGTAACAGTTTCCTCAACCATGGTAAGACGACGAATGACTGACCGCCTCCGTCGGGGTCACACGGCTTTTACCCCTACTGCGGCACGAATCGTCCTCCGGACTACTCTAAAATGCCCCGCTGTTGCACTTTTCAAATGTGGCTGTTACATTTGTTTCAGTGTAGGCCTACGTTAGACTGTTCCATTTTGTGAACCGATTGTGTTCATACATAACAACCAGGCGATTTGGTAATTGCCTTTACCGGTGCTGACTAGGTTGTATACGTTAACTCAAAATACAAAATAAGAAAAGGCTTTGAGATTTGTTTAATGCACAGACACTTAACATTTCGCACGCCGCGCAAGTGATGAGGAGGGAATGATGGAGCCAATGTGGGAGGAGCGTTACTATGGCACTTCTGCTCAACTCTCGCGTTTATTTCATTCCAAGATCGTTGGAGTTTATATATTTTTGTTTCCTTTCTTCCGCTCTTTGTTCCCTCCCCTTACGAAGGCTATGTTTCTTACAGTAACCTATCTATTAAGTGCCATCTTATTGATAATTTATATAGACAACTGAGAATAATGTTGACCTTCCCTTTTATGTTAGTTTTTAAAACGGAGTTTTGACTTTGTAAATTGCGAATGTTCGCTCTGCTGTTATCTTTTAAAAATGCAATTAGCCTAAAAATAACATTGAACTTGTAAGAAGTCTTCAAATATATAGGTATAACTACTTCTGAGATTCATCAAATTAAACGCTAACCTCAGTATCATAAATATTTATATTAAAAACTTGAAAATGATGAATAGATATAAAACCTTATAAACAAAGCCGATTAAACATCTACCTGGTTCTCAGATCGAGATCGAAAGAAAGTAATCATCTTAAAATCGAATAGCGATACGAATGGTCGGCTATCACAGTATTCTCTGTTATCGTTGATACAAATCGACTCTTTTAGAAATTGACTTATGATTCATTCTATTCACTCGTTGATTCGTTCATTTGAACAACTCTGTAGTTGTTTACTTAGTAGAGCCGACTAGTCCCGATCGCACCCGAACACTGCCGAAGCACCGCCGGTCCGAATACTCTTTTGATTTTATAATGCTGCAAATAACTGAACTCAAAGCTGATGGTGGCGCTCGGGACTAGAGTGAATCACCGTTCCCCCCACTACTTTTGTGGGCCTAGCCGCTGTCAGAATTGGCTTCACCGCTTCGCTCAGCTGGCCTCTCTATTTTTGTTCTGTGCTCGCTGATTAATAGCCCAATGACCAAAGGCAGCTGGGTCCAGTATCGAACCATCAAAAAGCACTAACTTTTCTCAGGATCGAACCGGCAACCTTCAGATTCAAAGGCGAGCTCTTTAACCACTGAGCTACCCAGCCAGTTTTGGAGTAGATGGTAACATGGATGGGCAGATGTGGAGCAGATAAGATCTTAGTATATTCCCTAATGAGAGCATCCCTTTTTCTAGTTTCAGGTGGAGCAATATTACACAGGACCGGAAGCCAGGGGACGGGGGTTGCCATGAGTGTACCACAAATGGCTCTCATAGCCCTGTGAGAAGGTGGCACCCATAAGGTGATAAGATGTGACGTAGGAGGTGATGAGCTGTATATGTCAAGGATCACAAACATCACAAAAAGGTTGTAGCTACCCAAATAAAAAAAAAACCCTATGATCTGACGGCAGTAGTTTGCGAAATATTCATCAAACAAGTAATAATAATATTGTCCATGCTATTACAACATGGTAAGTTGGAAGCAAGATTACAATACAATAATTTTGATCTATATTAATAAAATTAGAGTTTTGTCTGTACGTTGCTTAGAATTTTGAAATTTTTGGTTATTTTTACTTTTTATGCATAACAGAATCCAAAATCGGTGTCATCTAAATTTCTTTCCCTCTGTCTGTCTGTCTCTCTCTCTGTCATTCTGTCTGTAACGCTCATGGGTCCTATTTTGTCCTCTTTTCACTGGATAACGACTTTACCTAGGGGTCTAAATTTTTTTCATGTCATAGACTAGAGTGGTGTGAAGGTTCATTACAACTTTAATTGACTTAGCGACCTTAGGGCTTTGCCCCATAGTATGTCAAAGTAGCCAAGTTGTGCTAAAATACCAATCTTTAATCTCTTTTCACACGACAAGGGCTTTAGTAAATGATATGAAAATTTTTATTATTGTTAAATGTTGAAATTAGAACGATTTTAGCTGCTCTAAAGCATCGTTCGTCAAAAAGGCTCTCCCTCATAGTAAAAGAAATATTCAATGTTAATCTTATGGGAATATTTAATTCTACCTTTTTATCTATGCTCTTTAATCAGCTGGATTAGACAGTTTGTCATTTTCACCACAGATGGCAACACTTAAAATTTTAAATACAGACTCTTTCATATCTAACTCTTTAACTTTTCACTGGCCTAAATACAGTGAATAAAGTCAACTAATTCTTGGTTCTAAATATGAATATTAAAATAATTTATGGAAATTATTACAAAACGAGTTTTGACCCTTAAATCTTAAAATGTTTCTTATTATCATTACAAACTAATTTTAGTTCCCAATTTAGCTTTCATTGCACTTTCTGACAAAAAGAGGTGTATTTTATCAAACACAACATGTAGTTAAAACCAATGAGGTTTATAAATTGCTCAATTTTTCAAGTAGTTCGGGTATAGACGGGGCAATATTAATGTGTAAAAGCATAATGAGTAGGTTCTTATGAAGAAGTGAGAAAGTCGCTCAAAAAACACTCATAGTACCACTGTAATTTTCATTCAAGGATCATGCTGATTGGTTGAATGGAATCAGATGGTTTAAGAACATATTTGCAGAAGTTTGTTATTGTTTTTTATTTTGTGTAAACAAACAAATATACTTATTTTGACATTTAGAAGGTAAAAAGAACGCTTCCCGTGGCAATAAGGAAAAGTAATCCCACCATCAATGCTTAATTTTTCTCCGTTTTTCGACATAACTTTTTAACATGGGATGTCACTATTTATTCGGTTTTGTATACATTGGCAACACATGAGGTTTTAGGTAAATAGGTAAAGTCTAAAGACAAAAAAATTGAATTAAGTAAACCTAATATCTACACTGCGGTGCGGTGGCTATACGTTACTGACAGATGTTGCGTGGTTTTACTTGGTTTGGGAATTAAAATGTTAACTAATTTTGAATTTAGATTTAATATTGTACATGTCTGTACATATCTTTCATGGGTAGAACAAGATGCAGGGGTTCAATACATTGGATTTGACATATAGCTATCGTCACACCCAATCAAGGATTCAATATTAGATTTCATAAGAATCTATAATATTTTTTACAAGTCTGAGTTTTCTTAAATCTTCTATAAGTTTAAACTCATAGAACTATAAAGTAAATCACCATACGAATATAAATGTTTAATCAAACTGCAACAAAACCATTAATAGAAATAACTTCTAGACTAAATGAGAAATGGATTTAACAAGATTTTGACAAATTTGCCTGGTAGCTATTAAGCATAAAACTTGATATCTAGATACGTTAGAATGAACCAACTGAAGGTTATGAATTTGTGAAATCATTAATATCATTCGTTTAATAAACTGTACACACACCCCGTGCGAAGAACGGGTACTCAGCTAGTATTCTATAAAAATTAGATTCAAATATTTCTTAAATAGTAATTTTTCCTAAGTTTAAAATTAATTTTGGTTATTTATATTGGCGATGATCCATAAGGTCATCACCATCACCACTATAAAATGGGTTTTCAACTGAAAACATTTTAATTTATTTTGAAACGGCTTTAAATTTTGTTCATTTTTATACCTTATGGCAATATATTCAAATATTTAGCACCGTCATTAGATGGTAAAATTAAAATGACATTCAATCTAAGTTGTTGAGGTCTGAAATTTTGGATAAGTCTTGTATTAAATTGATTAATATTACTGCCCTTAGGTAATTTAAATTTAAATATGGAATAAATTGTTATTTCTACATTATAAATACAGGGCAGTGTTAACAATCCTATCCTTTTAAAAATGTCTTTACATTACTGATTTTTTCTTAATTTATTTATTATTCTTCTAGTCTAGTGGTGGTGGGGAGACATTGGTTGATGTTTTAACTGTGTAGATGTGGAGGTAGCATGCTGTTTGTTGGTGGTGAGAATATGCTTGGTCGTGAAGCTGGTTTTGGTGTCGATAAAGGTGGTAGCTGTTCCTCAATTGATCTCAATTAGCTGAGGACATTCAGTGTCTGCAGTAAAATTGGGGAAGCTACAGAAGTCACTATAGTCATTTGAGGTTGGGTTAGAATCTTCCTTGACGTCGATGATTTTCTTGACCGGCATCCACTTGACACAGATGATGTACCTGATTGGTGGTGCTGATATACTGCTGCAAGTGCCACACAGTAGTTGATGTTTCGACATGATGTAGATCGGTAGCTGTGACAACGCAATACAGAATGATAACTAAAGTTATCCTCCCTATGAGAAGTGTAGGGATGGCTGTGGTGGGGTTTTGGATGAGGGTGGTGGGGGTTCATCCTTTTAAATGGATGAAGAAAATTAAATTTTGTTATCACCTTCATGTTTGTCATCAATAGATATATCAAATGCTGTAAAATCTTAAGGGGTGGGTTCGTCCAAACTGAACTTGTAAACGGATGAAGATATTCAAATTTTGTTTTCACCATCATGTATTCCTCAGTCCAAATCACAAGTTCAAGTCCAAGTCCATCATGTCATTTATAATAAATAAATTCTCATATTTTTTATGGGAGTTCTACAAAAGCAACAATAATCAAATAATATTCCGTATAAATGCAACGCAAGTCATGGAATGTTAGCTAGGAAGAAATACCAAATACTTTTCATTTTTCAAACAAATAATACTTTCTGAGATTTTCTAATCCCCGTGCGCTGAAAGCCCCCAAACTGCACTACTAACAGTTTAAATCCATTCAATTACCACTTGAGGGAGGAGAAAATTAGAGAGAGGGTGTAGTGTAGTAAAATTAAGCCAAAATATGGCTGGAAAATGAAATAATTTTTGGACAGCTAATTTTTGCTGAAATGTGTTCTATGCCATCCCCTGACCTCCCTCAGAAAAGTCCCCTGAAATCCCCATTGGGCAACATGCCTAAAAATGATGGGATGGCCCACGTGGAGTCAGAAATAAATCTTTCTTCGACCAATGGGTTTATGTACATCAAATTAAAGCTCTTAAGTAGTAGAATTTAATGCCGCAAACCCCATCTCAAAAGGTTGCCTGAGTCGAAAACAACAACCTTTCAAACTTTGAATAAAAATCAAATTTTAACCTAAACGCTTAAAAATGTAATAATTTTCGAAATACTTGACCTTTCGACGTGCGGTTTGCGGCAAACGTTTGCTTTTACAATTACCTTTGAAAATGCGGATAGCTAGTTATATGCTTATCATACTACCCTTGAACCACCCTCCACATGGACGTCCCAAAGAGGAAGTTTTCAAAAAAATTTCTTAGACCATAGCCATCCTATACATCATTTTAAAGGTCTTAGTAAGGAGAGTACATAGCCGAAAACCAGACCTCAAAAGGTCAAATATGTCGGAAGTTATTGTATTTCAAAGTTTTGATAGTATTATTTTATTCTAAACTTTGAACGCCTGCCATTTCACTCCCGACAGATATATTGAGGTCGGGTTTACGGCATTGTATTCTACATTTGAAGACCTTTAATTTGATATATATAAACCTTCTGGAATGTATTTAAATTTAGTATGCTTAATATCAAATTTTAATGTAACTCCTCATGGGCCAACCCCTTATTTTTAAACGTGATCCCCATATGGAATTTCTGGGGACTTTTCGGAGGAAGGTCAGAGGACGGCATAGAACACATTTCAAAAGAAATTGGCTCTCCAAAAATTATTTCATTTTTCCCGACTAATTTTACTACACTAGTGGGAAGAATAAGAGACTTACAAAATAGTAATATTCTAGATGGCAGAAAAAAGTCCAAAACCGCGAATCCAACCATCTCTTGCGGTAGCGAATCTAGCTGCTACCGGTTTCGGCGATTAAGGCGCGATTGACGTCTGCGTTTGACATCTGACGCTCCTCCGCGGCTGCGGTTTGACGACTGACGATCAGCTGGTCGCCGCAATTTGGCGGGTGGCCTTGGTCCGGTTGCCACCATCGCGGGAACGTCAGTCTGTGTTGGACCGCCGGGCCGCGCAGTGACTGTGACTACGGCTGCGCAGACTGCGCTGCTGAAACTGCGATCGGTAAGCGAACTTCCATACCATGGTAGGATACAGTGTCATACCGTAAAACAATGGAAGAGGGCCGGGAGCGTAACGTTAAAGTTAGAAAGTCAGGAGTATGGTAAACGAAAGGGAATTAAAAATTGTATGTACCGTATCACATATATACATGTAAGGAATGTATTATAAGATGAGATATTTTATTTTGTAAATGATTTAATCGATAGTTTTAGTCTTCAAATATAATTTATTTAAAACTGCACATGTGACTGGTAACCGTTACTTTGCCCTAGGCGTGGGCCTGTAAACAATGACGCATATAGCATGTAAACTTTTATATACTTTTATACATTCGTTATTTTTTTTTATAAAGTAATTCGATTGGAACTAAGTAAATTGTGAAAAAAATGTGGCGCTGTAAATTTTACCCATGATATTATTTTTATTCTATAGCGTACGAGTGTCATATCCAATAGCTTTCGAAAGTTGTTAAGATAATGCTCGGTTGAAAACAAAAGAATCTAATCAGTTGTTGTGAACGAACTGTTAGAGAAAATCACACATTTTTTCTCACCGTTTCAAGATAAGGGTACAAACAAAGGCTCTTAGATGGAAATATTTAAAATCTGATCTTATTGATTAATAAAAAGAAAATAAAAAGGAACCGTAAAATTAGTTCTCAAATCGATGTACCGGTAATGTGATTAATTTTAGCGAAGTTTAGAATTACGTAAACTTAGATTTTTTTTATCCCTTTGGCCGTTCCTTGCTATGTTATTAGGCCTAAGAAACTTAAACGAAAATGTGAGGGAATAGTTGATTACCGTTAAAAAAATATAGGCCCTACAGATTTGTTCATTGCTTATAAGTTGACGATCGAAGAGTCCATAAAATACAAATAAAAGTGTATGACATGTGTCATTAGAATCATTTACAAAGAATGTAAATAAGGTATTACTGTATTTACCTTTGGAAATTTCAAAATAGCTTGGTTGGTTATGCTGATTTCAGATAAACTGCACAATTACTCATGTATGCTTATGTTTACAAGACAACCCTCTTACATTTACTTTCACTATTATTTTTTCCTTTTAATTTAAATTTATTTCAGTCATTTTAATGTAAATTATAGGTTTTTGTTGCAAGCAAATTCAACAGTTCATAGCATTAACCATAACAGTGCAGCTGAGTTGATTTATCGTTATTCCTGAAACTGGGTTATCTAGCGTGGAAATGACATGTATCTGCTGATTACAAACCAACAGATAACTATAATGTGTCAACAACAATGTTTTACTACCACTGCATGGAAATAATCACATTGCCACACCTGTAACCCCTGTGCAAAACAGTTCATTTCCAGTTTCCGTTTCTTTCCCGCTCTAGAGCGGCAATGTGCTTTACCGCACGCTAGATCAAACAGCAATTTTAAGTCAGATGTTATTACAATTTACAAACCATGCTGTTGTTCATTGTTGTCGTTTAGTAATTGCTCATTTTTTAGTTTGAGGTTATGTTTGATAGTCAACAGATTGTTCCAACAGAAACAAATATAAAATAATCTAAATAACATTTTTATACAATAAAACATGTAATCTGTAGCAATTATGATGGTAGGAAAAATCTTGTGTGTACGAGCGCAAAGTCATTGCCGCTCTCGAAATGTTTTGCCGCACTCAGCTGACGCTTCATGCGGCCATCTACAATTCTCGAGTGGCAATGACGTACTTTACTCTCTTATTACACAAATAGCTATTTCCTACCACTGCATGAAAATAATCACATTGCCACACCTGTAACCCCTATACAAAACAGTTTATTTCCGGTTTCCGTTCTTTCCCGCTATAGAGTGGCAATGATTCTTTACCGCACGCTAGTTTAAACAGCAATTTTAAATCAGCTGTTATTACAAACCATGCTACAGCTGTTATTCATTGTTGTCATTTAGTAAATGCTTCTTTTTTTAGTTTGAGGTTATGTTTGATAGTTAACATTATGATCCAACAGAAACAAACAGAAATAATCTAAATGAGATTTTGTATACAATAAAACATGTAATATGTAACAATTATGTTGGTAGGAAAACTCTTGTGTGTATTATGAGCGCAAATAGTCATTGTCGCTCTCGAATTGTTTGGCCGCACTCAGCTGACGCTTCGTGCGGCCATCTACAATTCTTGAGTGGCAATGCCGTACGTTACGCTCTTATTACACAAATAGCTATTTCCTACCACTGCATGGAAATAATCACATTGCCACACGCCACACATTGCCAACCCCTATGCAAAACAAATTATTTCCGGTTTCCGTTCTTTTCCGCTCTAGAAGGGCAATGTTCTTTACCGCACGCTAAATCAAACAGCAATTTAATGTCAGCTGTTATTACAAACCATGTCTCAGCTGTTGGTCATTGTTGTCGTTTTGCTTCTTTTATAGTTTGAGGCTATGTTTGATAGTTAACAGTGTGTGTTCCAACGGAATTAAATAAAACATAATCTAAATGACATTTTGTATTCAATAAAACATTAATCTGTTGCAATTGTGTTAGTATGAAAAATATTATGTGGGTAACAAGCGCAAATATTGCCGCTCTCGAATTGTTTGGCCGCACTCAGCTGACGCTTAGTGCGACCATCTACAATTCTCGAGGGGCAATGGATTACTTTACGCTCTTTAAACACAAATAGCTATTACCACAAAAAACGAAATGCTTTTTAAATTATTGCTATGTTGATACAACACTATTGTTACAGCTACACACGAGTTACTACAACATGAATCAGTTAACGAATCAGCTAATTAAGACTGTGTATAGAAAAACGTAGGTACGGTAATTTACAAATAAATATTTAATGTAGACTTTAAATAATTTATCGACATTCTTGAAATTCACATGCTTATTCAATAATGCTTCTTTGTTATTTTATGTTATGTTTTGTAAAATATTTCCATGCTAAACATTTTTATAGGACTAGAAAAGTTTTGTACAACGTAAGAGTTGATAGAGTAACAGTTACAAATAAATAAACAACAATAAAAAGAACAACAATAATAATAACTTTTGATAATCATTAATATAATAATAATAAAAACAATAATAGTAATTAATTTAATGACCTATTAATTTGGAATACTTCAACTTATTTTAGCCATTCAAGAAATGAAAAGAAACCCTGGAAGAAAATGTTCTCATCAATATAAAATTACAATGCGACCGGCCATAAGGAAGTGAATGTGGTGATTATGGATCATCTACAGGTGTCCCATATAAACCGGTATGGAATTGGGGAAGGGAACCCGCGATTATCTGAACCCATCTACACCGTATCGCGGCTTTAGATGACGATGGAATAAATGCGATTTACATTATGTACTCACATATTGATGATCTTGATTAGGTTGAGTAGTTTGAAGTTCTACCCACCAGTTAGTATTTGTAGCAAAATAATTAATCTCTAAGCAAAATTAATCGTGATTCCAGTATGTACCTTATCACTTTATACATTGTTGTTATTTTGAAAAGTAACACTAACGTGGACCGGCTAACAATACCAAGTCATAACTAATCTATACTTATTTAATACTCTAAGGGATTTTTGTGAGCGGAACTCTTCTTAAAATGTTCAACAGATTTTGGTAGTTTTTGGTCGTTTTTTGAAAGTTTTTGGGGTCGTTATGTCCATGTTATGTCCCTTTTTCAGGCTTGGCCTAAGATTGTTTCACTATCCATAATTGAAATTTGAAGTTTTCCTATCCTATACTATAATAAAAGAGGAGTGTCTAAAGCAATGTAGCCTATATTCCACGATCTCGAAATCTAGCGGGTAGGCTTTGTTTAATTTTGCATTTAAGAGTGATTTGGCTAAAAAATAACTTTAAGAACAGCATCAACCCTAGGAATTAAGAGTTGAGTCGGCCTACAACTATTCAAAACTGTGATCATGTATGTCCTCCATCTGTGCATGTAGTGTTTGTGTTTGTAATTATATTTCTTTTTTTTGGTGTAAATACTTTAAAATTAATGACAACCATATGATGGGATATCTTTTAAATCAATGAAGGAAAAAGTTTTTATACAGTTTTTGACAACCACAAGATGGGCTTATGTTTTAAAAAGAAGGCAGCTGAAGATGTACTGTAGGCCTAACTAGTGTTATAAAAATTTATTAAAATCTCATGAGCTCCACGTATCTGTAGCAAAGCTTCTTAACGTTAAAATAGGTCACCAACACCAAAGAAATTAACCAATTGAACGTATTTTGTAGTGTTTAAAGGGGGATTAATAAGTAATATTTCCCAAAGCAGTTCACACTCCCTGGTCTAAAACAAAGGATTTCATGAACGATTGGACGCTGTACGATAGTAAATTGGCTTTAATAAAACTGTTATGCTGAACAAAAATAAAATAAACAAACTTCACAAATAGAATAGAATATTTTGGAAGTAATCAAACGCATGAAACAAACATTGTATGAAAAAAGTTTTAATACAAACGTTAAAAATTAAAAACACCGTACAATTTTGCAACCTCATTCAGCCCTAAAACAATCTTTTTCGTTATTATTAGAGTAACTATAAATAACTGTTAAACTTAAGCACAAGAACTTTTGTAATATTTGACTCTGACCCTGCATGTTAAAACAGCGTAAATGGCTTCGACGTATAGGCCTATTTATAAATAAAGAATACTGTATAAATATATAGTGGAAATACTGTTTAGGTAAGTTTTTCATAAGTGCATACTTTTTCAAAGGCCTAGAAAGTGTTAATCTTTATCAGTTAAATCGGTTTATCGCAATTATGCTCAGCCAACGAGGTTTTATATATAGAGTGATAAACACATGTTAAGTGTTGTACCCTGTAGTTTTGCGCTATTTTACCCACAATTCCCGCTGTTTCCTTGGTAGCCACCCTACATTTTACCCTTGTCTCCTTGGTTACCCATTTAAGCTATTCTGATAGGCCACAACAAGCAACAAGCTTCAAAAATTACGGATTATACTTTTAAACCACCTGATTGTTTATCGTTTGTGTAAAAAAACTTTGATTTGATGGTCTGTGAGCAGGCTATTGAAGTTGGTTATATAGAAACTACGGACAGGTATGGGTAAAATGGCAGATACCAGATGGAGCACTGTAAACAAAGATTAGTAGATAACGCGGAATATCTTGAACTGTGATGACCGTTTACAGTTCAAACAATTGGAGTAGAGCGACAAAGTTGCAGATTGTCGCAGACTGTTTTTAGTGCCATATGTTTACCAATTTGAATCCAGAAGTGGAGTATATAATATGTCAGAGGCAATGATATTCTGCGTTAACTGTACCAAAGAAACAGCGGGAATCGTGGGTAAAATGGCGCCAATAAACAGGGCGCAAATTTCCCTATCTTTAGCACTCGTTTTCTAGTTTAATCTTGTTGTGCTCAGTATCGACTGTTCCCAAGTAGGCGTACAGTAGTACGAGTATCTCCAGTCGAGCAACGAACCCAGATTGCAACAGTTGCATCTAGTTAGGTCAGGAGATTTGCCAATCGGTTTGAATAATTACTCTGTGGCGGTGTTTTTTTTTTATTCTTCCGCTATTTAATTATCTTTCGCCGGTCTCGTGACTCGTGACGGAACCTTCCTCTTCTTCTCTCCTTAGTTCTTCTTCTCTTCCCGCTGGAGTTCCCGGTAACATTTTCAGACAGATGCAATCGTATTGCTCGTGATCAATCAGTGCATTTCTCTTCCTCATATTCGAATAACACCATCCACGATAACGGTCAACGGAGTAAAGGAAACTTGTATGGCCGAGAAAAAATAATTAATGGTGTTTCCAGACTCGAAAATTTGAAATATCCTACTTTCACCCTGTTGATGAAGTTTTAATGGATGCCTTATAGGGAATGGTTATGCATCATTATGAGTTATACCTCTCATCATGAGTATCGTTACGGTTACGGTAGGAAATGACAGCATACATTGCCAGAGTCGGCTGAAGTAAATCTTTTCTAAGTTTAAATAGAGAATTATGGAGAATGCGCTATTAGGTAGTCGGTACGGTAAGATACATTTGGGTGCAAGGCAATTCGTTCATCTTAATTTCCACTGATACAAAACAATTAGTTCAAGTGTTGTATATGTAGATCTAAAAGAGAAACGAATAAATCGCCACATTCAATAAGGATTCAACTAGGGGGCACGTGCGCAAATTTGCTCATTTTGTAATGTATTCCTTTCCATTTGTGAGAAACTCACCTACAGTACAATTCGAAGGAATTATGACTTTTCAAACAATATTTATGTTGATTATGCAGTGACAGACTATCTATTCAAAGTATTTTTGTTTACAATGTTAGTTAAAAACTAATCTCAAAGGTTAAAATTCACAAATAAAAATCTTATAATGAAAGTTGGTTAACATTTTAACGCTCCCGCCCTCTGAGATAAATCAAAGGCCACAGGGGTGAAGCCCGAAAAGAAATTACCTTTTTAATCACCATTCGCCCACAAGCTAGATCATAAGCTTTAAAATGTCACATCAATCTTAAAAATCGGTCTGGTGGGTCGGGAGAAAAAGGGATGTAACAGAAGAAACCCTTATAGAATTGAGGAGATAGATTAACTGGGTCAAAGTATGTGTGCTGTAATGGGGTTATATTTGTTAAATATTGTTCAGATATTAACATACTACAGACATAGTTGTTGCCCGTCGATATGCGTAGGATATAGCTCCATTCTTGGTGAGTGGGGCGCTAGGCAGATTCTGCGTAACCTGTATAAAATCTACTTATTTTTAGTTGCTATGCCTTCCAATTATTTTTAACAATTTTAAGAAGAGAAAAAAATGGATTTAACAATCAATAAAACTAATATTTTGTAAGCTACACATAATATATCTCTTGTGATATCAAAACATATATGCTACTGTAAGAAAGAAAAATTAATTATAATCAAAAATAAAAGTTTGTCTCATGTGCAAAAAAAAGTTATAAATAAAAAATTAGGGTCTACCATATCATGCATAAGTAGGCCTGTCACTACCCACTATGAAAACCGCTGTAGGGGCCTATTTAATTTATGAATAAGCCTAATTATGGTAGCTTCTAAACATATGTAAAAATAAGTACCGGGGAGCCGAGCTTCGCTCTATAGAATATAGATATGTTGTAAAATGTTACAAAATGATTACAGTGGTACAGTGGCATTGAGGTTAATAATGTGAGGGTGAGACGTCACAGCACGCCAGTCGTCCCTTTTCTGTAGATCGTTTTTTATTTAAACTTGCGATAGACGTTTTTGAGTAGCAGTTTTCCTTAAATAATAGTTTTAACCTCTTAATTTAAAAACGAAAGATTTGTGTGTCTTGAATATGCGCAAAGACTACTGGACCGATTGACCTGAAATTTTGTAAAATTAACTTATGTCTAGAAGAAATATTACTGTTATTCGTAAGCTTCTGGACTTTGCTCTAGTGGCCTTGCAGATGTATTGTATGTCGAAATTTAAACGCGTATACAACAGAATTATCAAACGTGTAACTGGCAACTTTTAAAGACGTTGTGTCATAGAATAACTAACCTTTGCATCTTTGACTATACACACTAACGTGAGTAGACTTCTCATAGAGGCGTGTTTGTAAAATATTGACGGTAGTGCGATCTTCTGCTTCGTACATGCGAAGTACAATTGACTTATGATAGATAAATCAGTATTACACGCTTCTCAACCAAAGATAAAACATTTTATAAGTGAAGGTTATGTTTATGTTGTGGTAAAGTGTTTTTGCAATACTGAAAAATCTAGCTGGATAATAACAACATCGATTGCAGCGAATATGGTGCTGCGTAGGCCTATAAGAACTTTCTAAATTTTGGTATCAAACAAAAAGCATTGAATGAGAAGTCTATCCAAGTTAGTGTACGTCAAAAAAGTCAATGGTTGTATTTAAATTTCTCTAATCTTTAATTCAATTCAATAATTTAAATAAACAGCTGTTAAAGATTTATTCTTCACGGCATTGGATTATTTTGGTAAATATTCATATCCAGTTATAAGGGTAAACACTATACAAAACTTAGTATATTTAAATTGTAACACAAGGTTGTTAAAGCAATCCCAGAAGTCAAAACCCCTACAACCTTATATTTGATTAAAAGATTCCCAACCTTCATATTAAAGATTCCCAACCTTGGGAGGACATCGTCAATATTTGACGATGTCCTCCCAACCTTCATAGGGCCCCGCTCCGCCCCCCGCGGACATCTTCAATATTACCATGTTAACCTTACGGAAGCAACATTTTAGTAATGAACACATGAAAACATTAGGAAAATGAATTAATAAACAGCTGTTCTTATTTAAAGCATTGAGGGAAGATTGGTGATATAAAAACTTAAGCATATTATAGACTTGAAGCGAGTGAGAGAATCAAACGGGCTCAGCTGAAGGACATACAATTTCTCGTGTTGGCATTGCAATTTGAGTACCGTTGCAAAGCAAAGGTTAGTCAACTAGTAATATCTATAAATTTAAAGCATAAACTGCCTTCATTGTGCCTGCCATTTTACCAACGATTCCCAACATTTCTTTTTAACCAGGCTTTGGTTTAGATACTGTGGGTTTACACTTGTCCATGCTATTAGGCATTTTACCTAATAGCATGGACAGTACGAAGATTCTGTGGTAGCTAATCTCAAAAACCTGATCACAGACCATCATTTTAAAGGCAACAATTAATCCCACATTTTAAAAGTATAATGTGTGCTTTTTGAATCATGTTGCAGCCAATCAGAATACCTAAAATGGGTAACCGAAAAAATGAGGGTAAAGTGAGGATGGTTACCAAGGAAACGGCGGAAACCATGGGTAAAATGGCGCGAATGATCAGAGGACAACAAATTAACATGTATCTATCACTATATTTCTATTTTGACCTCGTTGGGACATACCATTAAAAAATCGTTTGGCAATTGAACACCAGAGGTAAATAAAGCTCTAAAACTATAGGCATATAGGATGATTACTACTCCCTATTGTAACAGAAGCGCTCGTTCTACCTATTAAATGTCAAAATGAGCATATTTGTTTTAAAAAAATCAATACAACAACAAACTGCTGCCAAATAATTTTGGCCATCTTTTTTTCAATTCAACAAATCGGCATAACTCGTAAGTAAAAATTACATCTTATTGTGCTATCTGTGTTTCTAGGGTGGCATTCTTGGTTAATTCCTCATAAGTATGTTAATACTTATTCGGTTTTGTATACATTGAGAATTACATTTTTTAAGCCTATTATAATCATATGATTGCAACTATGCTTTTCTTAACGTTATATTATATACCAAGAATGTATCGCTCAATACCTGGTTTCCAATCGTGCTTTTGGAGATTATGCCCAACCATGCCCAACCACCAACAAAACTATAAAAAAATAATAACTTTTCTTGTTTTCAATACACAAACTGGCTATATGGTTAAAACACGGGACTTACATTTCAGAGAAAATTTTATAATCATGTGATCGCTCCAATGCTTTTCTTATGGAGAAAAATGATTTTTATTAACGATTTTACTAAATATTCTGAGCGTTTTGAGAGTTTTGATGAATTAAACTACCATTATTTTGTACCCAAGAATAGTTATTTTCCATCCGGAACGGTCTCCGGCTTGTACTTCGCGAAATAATTTCCAACCACAAACCCCACTACAAAACTTTCTCGTTTAATATAATAGGATATATATTTAACTTTTTATGTTTATATATAAAAGTGTAGCTTACATTTGGTAGCAACACTGCATGCAAATCGGCAAGGTGAAAATCTCAGACCCTTTCTAAAAAAAACCTTGCATTTGGGTAGGCCGGAGCCTCAAGGATTGGAAAAATTGATTTATCATCAATCTCCACAAGAAATGTTTATTTTTATTTTTTGACCAATTTAACGTAAACGTTTTCAAAATAAAAATGTAAACTGCTAATATAGGACGGAACACCTTTGTTTTGATACAGCCCGCATGTGAATGATTCAAGAAGTGTCGGACGACGGACGATCTGCCCAAAGTTTTTGTTCTTACTTTAAATTACTTGTTGCCCCCCGACTGCGTCGTCGTGATGAGTGGGGCGTTTTTTATTATAAAAAATAAGTAGTGGGAAATTGAGAGACCTGGGACAGTTCAATGACCCCTGAGGAATGTGCTGAGTCATGATGACGTCATCACCGATGACGTCATCGATTGCATCATCGGTGACGTCATCGTCAATGACGTCATCACTATGACGTCACACCCATGACGTCACAGAAATGACGTGCTGATGACGTCACCACCCATTACATCATCAATATGACGTCATCGTCACCATGAAGGTCAAGGTCACGCCGAAACTTAAAATTTTTTGGCACTTTTGCCGTTTTCTCACACTACGCTCCGAGTTTCAGTCAGTCCTCGTGACCTTGATGACTTGGAGCGAATATGCGACTAGAAACAGCAAAAGTGCCAAGTCAAGCTGGAGTTTGCGACGTGACTCTGCCTAAACCATCATGTGTCACTCCTCAGAGGTCATTGAACCGAGCCAGGTCTCCCAATTTGCCATGAATGTGACCTTGAAAACCGAACAACAGAGTGCCGACACCGATGCACACCCTACGACAGTCACCGAGCGACTGACTGTCCGGCTCTGTGTACTCTAGGTATATGGGAAGTGGTGGGGGAAATTGTGATGATCTTGGGAAACTTTTAAATCTCAAACAAGGGGGCACCGTTTTGGTGCTACCTTAATTGTACATGTTTATTAGTTGGAGTTAAAGTGTGATGACCTTGAGACTGTTTTAAAGATTTATCCAAAGTACCTCCAGGTTTGAGCCAACACTTAGAAAAAATAACTCTTTGTACAACAAATTGATGCTTTTGCCATAGTTTAAGTGTGTCGACCTTGAACTGGTTAAAATGAAAACTTTAATTCAAAACTGCACAGCAGAGTGCATGATACAGATGGGCACCCCACGACTGTCGGCGAGCGACTGACTCTCAGACCTTGCGTACTCTAGGCATATGGGAAGTGGTGGGGGAAATTGTGACGATCAAAAAAAATTGTGAAAGTTAAAAACGACAAGTCAGGTAGCACTGTTTTGGTGCTACCTTAAATGTACATGTTAAAGTGTGATGATCTTGAGTCAAAACACAGAAATACTACAAGTCGATGCCGTCCCAGAGTCAAAGTGTGGTGACCTCGAGCATAAGAGTTAAAATTTTCTTGGTATGACAATATTATGTTGTTCCAGAGTTAAAGTGTGGTGACTTTGAGTCAAAACTCTGGAATACTACAAGTCGATATCGTCCCAGAGTTAAAGTGTGATGACCTTGAGATTGACTGTAAACTTGGGACTTAGGATTGTTTTTAAAGATGTATCTAAAGAATCTTCAGATTTGAGTCAACACTTAGAAAAATTACTCTTTGTACAACAATTTGATGTTGTTTCCATAGTTTAAGTGTGTTGACCTTGAACTGGTTAAAATGAAAACTTCAATTCAAAACCACACAGCGGAGTGCATGATACAGATGCGCACCCCATGACAGTCGGCGAGCGACTGACTCTCAGACCTTGCGTACTCTAGGCATATGGGAAGTGGTGGGGGAAATCTCAAGGTCATACAAACGGAGTTTTAAAAAGTCAAAGAGTAGATAGACTACTCTACTCTTCAGAGTTAACTCATTCTAGAGTTAAAGTTGTCTTGGTACGACAATTCGATGTTGTCCCAGAGTTAAAGTGTGGCGACCTTAGCATAAGGGTTAAAGTTTTCTTTGTAAGACAATTCGATATCGTCCCAGAGTTAAAGTGTGACCCTGAGGAACTTGAAAAAGGCAAGCCAGGTGGCACCGTTTTGGTGCTACCAGAAATGTACATGTTAAGGTGTGATGACCTTGAGGTTGACTGTGAACTTGGGACTTATGATTGATTTCAGTGGTGGAGGAAATCTCAAGGTCATCCAAATTGTGTTTTAAAAAAATAAGAAACTCTAAACCCCATGGTCCTTTTCTTTTCTTTCCATCTCGTCCGTAGGATATATGGATGACAATGGTAAATTTGACAAATACTGTGGTGATTGTTGACCTCCATTGTGATCTGATTCTTGATTGTCTTGCTGCATTATAATTTCAGACCAATCATAATCTAAATTGACCTTGAGCTTTATTCCCGGGTTGTCAAGGAGAATAGACTTCATCCAATCGCAGATGGTTTCTAAATAATGCAAGTTGTCGATTGTCAATTTCCAACTTGTAGTAGGTACATCTTCGGTGGAAGACATGGCATCTCAAGGAAGTGTGTCCGCCATGGTTGTTGGAGGAGGAATGACACCTGTTGCAGACGGCAATGCTGGTATAGCAGAGTATTGGGGAAATCTCAAGGTCATCCAAATCATGTTTTAAAAAAGATGGATAGTAGTCCGTGGTGGTGGGGATAACTGTGAAATGCAAAGGTCAAAGGTCAAGGTCACCCGCGAAGCTTAAAAAAAATGCAACATATCAATATGTTACAAACTTCACATATTGATATGTTGCATTTTTTATTCTTTTATTTTTTTTTGTTTTTTTTAATCATTTATTTATAAAACATTACAATAACATATGTACAACATTAAAACTTAAATCTAACACTGCTGCTTGTCGGCGATGTGGATGGTCAACTCGGTGGAATTGCTACCCGTGCAACCGTGGGAAACCAGGTAAAGACATCCGGGTTGGATGGAGCACAGATCCTCGTTCTGGAGGAGATGGACGAACCGTTTCGGCAGGTAGACTTGGAACTTGGGCTCATCCCCCGGAGTGAACGGTGCCTCGCTAAGACTGCAGCAGATAGCCTCTCCAACTGTAGTCTCCATCTTCTTCATGACATGGATAATGTAGTGCTTCTCGTCTTTAAGTTCGGAACACTTCTTGACAGGTAGTATGGTAGACTTGGAGTGAGCATTGAACTGCTCAACCAAAGTTTGCAGGAACTGGTGAGATGCCATGGTCGAGTTATAGATCGTCTTCTTCGTCTTCTTGCTGGGAGATGTTGTCGTCTCGGAATCTCGAGTAATACTCATGCCAGGTCCCGGTCTGCTCCTCACTTATATAACCCCCGTTACTCCCACCACTCCCCACTTCCCCACTTTGAAGGTAAGATGCGAGTTTATAGGCGTTTTTTTAAAGCGCAATGTCTATCTTTTTCATGTTCTGGACTTTTAGTACAAATACAAACATTTTCCATTGTATACTTGTAGTTTTTATCCAATTCCACATTATTAACCGGAACATGAGTAAATTCATCGATCCATCTCTTCTTTTCCAGTCCTTTTGTGTAAATATCGGTAAACCTGTTTGAAAACTGATGCATGATGTGATACAAGTCCGTGTAACTTGCAAAACCATCATACCAATCGATATGATGGAAATATTTTGAAATCCACCTGTTGGTAGTAGCGGCTTTGTTAGTTAAAGATGAATAAGAACATGGTGGTTTGAACAAAAATGTATATGGAACACTTGTATTGATGTCGAAAAACACAAGTTCTTTTATGATAAATCTATCATCATTACCTCGAAACGCTTGGAACTCAATTATACCAGGTTTGGACTTTACTTGTTCCTCTTCCTTGTCCATTGTGAAGGTCACCCATCTGCTCATGACGAAGTCCAAAGGCCAACTGATTTCCACACCACGGTAGGTACGACTTTTATACCAGGCCGTACAGTTGTTGGCGCGTTGGTGTATATTTAACGTGGGCACCATCCCCGGTAGGCCTAACCCCACAAAGTGTTTGATATTGTTTTAAAAATTAACCATTGCTGTGTAGTTGATTGTCATTTAAGTTTCCATCTTTACATTTTCCTTGTTTTCACTTTCATCACTAACACTTGATTCTTCTCCTTCTTCCTCTTCTTGTATTACTGATGTTTTATGTAGTTGAGCGTATTTTTCCAATTGTCTCCACATTTGTACTTCATGAGGAACCCTATTAAATATAGAAGTATCCACAGGTCCGTATAATATAGGTGCGTCTGGTTGTTTGTCCAAAGTGTCTTCCAGATAGTCTTTAATAATCGAACTTGAAAATACCAGTTGTCTCAAGTATCTTGTTATAGGTTCGGTTGCACAAGTTAAAATGAAAAACTCCTCTCGACTAAGTTGAATCTTGATATCATGTCTTGTTGTGTCTCTAAACCGCAGCTGATGATCACCACGATGTTTAACAATATCAATTTCCACATTTGAATCCAAAAGTCCTACTCTTGTCTTTCTTCCAAACATGTTACTACTTAAATAGCATTCTAGAAGATGCAAGTGTTTCATAAACGATTCCCAAGCACTGTCCGTAAACAAAATCATTTTGGGTCCATGAGTTAAAATTACAGTAGGGGAATAACCAGTTGATTTCATAACACCGATTAAAACACTTTTATCCAAACTGGAAGAGATTGGGTAAAATATTCGCAAGAATACCTCACTCAATATGTTTGGAGAAATATTATCTTCAATATCCCTTTTCCTCTTTTGCGCATTCCTTTTTCTTTTACCTTTTTCTTCAACATTATTACTGGCATGAAGTTGGCCGCAAACGTTGTGTTCATCTCCTTCCCGTTGACCTTGAAGATCTAAAAACTCAGATATCTCCTTCTCAATATCTACTACATTTTCTGGTGTACCACTAGGAGAAGCCATATTGAATACGATGCTACCCATACAACAACAGGCAACAAACTGATGAGGAGCCGCCTGCGCGCTCTGCTTTTATACTCGCGGAATGCATTGGAATTTAACAAAACCGGTTCTTACAATACATTTTAAACAATTCCAGTTAAAGGTGTGTATGTTACGATTTTATCATGTAGAATTAAACAATATGCAGTTGTATTAGTTGGTATAGCCGCGTTAAATTCCATTTCTATTTTTATATCCACACTTGATGATTTTACCGATTCATTCTGTTTAGAACAATCGATTACAACTATCGGGTAACCATCTAAGTATTTTTCTGGTGATAGTAAAGGTGCATTTGTTTTACCGTAATATGAACTTTGGAATCTTGCATACATATCGTACAATATGCTGTACTTTTTATTAGCGAATGACACATTCAAATTATCGTATGGAAAAAATTGTGAATTTAAATAAACTTTAATATTTTTCAAGTTGCAATGATCAAATTGGCCTGCATGTTTGGTAATTGCGTCTCTTCTACCTGTTTGTAAACCAAATATAATATATCTGGCTCGTTCCACATAATTAGATGTTTTAACTGTCCAAGTGTGTCGATCCGTAGTTGGCAAGCTGGGATGTTCATGAAATTTCCAACTTCTAAAAGGAATTACAATATCACGATCAGCCTTTACCTTTCTTAATAGTAGCATTCTATGCTCGTCAGCTAATTTAACATGTGGAACTCTCCATACAATTTTGTCTAATGTTAATTTCCATTCTAAAGTTGCATCTGTTGTACCGTCTGGAGCTTTAATAATGTCTTTATCGTTTGAAGATCTCAACAAAACTAATTCTTGTTTAACGTTTAATATTATTTTCCTATAATCTTCAGCAAAACCAAGCAACAAACGTAACGGAATATGAAAATCAAAATTTCCATTTGTATCTGGAGTGATTGTGTCTTTTGCAGGTAAAACCCATCCTGCAGGTTGTATTAAATTGGTTTCATTAGGTGATATAGATGTTAATCCCTTTAAAGTGGTTGCAATACCTACTTTTTTAGTGGAATCAACTGTTACACCTGATATTTCATATCTAATTTCATCAAACAGGAAAGCCATGGGATTATTTATAAATGGAACTGTTGTACCAGTAGTAGTACCGTCCTTTTTAGTAACTTTTCCTTCAATATACAAGTAACTTTCACATGGTAGTGTGTAAATGTCTTGATTTTGTATGGGAATACGAATTTCATCGTTATTGTTTAATTTTGATGAAGTGTAAGGGTTGTGGGTGTGATATTCTTTTTCCCATAGGGTTTCGTCGAATGTTGGACCCTGAGCTATATCCAGTATATCCATTATCGGTTACTTTTAATCCAATTCTCTCTAAGAAACGAATGTTCTCGCGTGTTAACTCCTCCACAGCTGAAGAGCTACTAATGCGGATTCCCGTAGGTTGTTCGCTTTTAAATGTTAAACCCATGATTTTGTATTAAAGTGTTGATTTTAAATTTAATCTAACCGTAATAGGCTCTTCTCGGAAATCTATCAAGTTACCGTCTTGATCCAATACGTTCAACACGATGTCTGAAATGAAAGTGGTGTTCAAAGGTAGATATACCAGGTTTTGCGGCTTTTCAACAATTTTAAATCCAGGTGGTACACTGGGGTAAAAAGTATGTATTATATGAGTATTTGCTCCATCTCTGTAAGCTCCTTGTATAATGTTACAAGTTATGTCTATACTATTGACTTTTAATATTGTTACAGTTTGTTTACCGGAATGTGTTTTATTTGGTTCTAAAATTGCTCCATCTTTGGGAAATCCTAATAAATCACCAATTGAGTCTGACTTACTGAAATCTATATAATATTTTGAAGTAAGCTCAGCTTTCATTGTATTGTTATTACCTTTTAGCGTTATATTGTCTTTTCCTATTTTATTTTGCAAAAATTCATTAATATGATCAATTTCATAAGAACCTGTGGGTAGAGTGCAAACTTCTAAGTCTGTAAACTTCCCACTGGCATCTTTTCCTTTATAATAATGCAATAAGTTATTTTTACCTTCCGTAACATTGGGAATAGAGTTGTAAGTTGTAAAATCCAACAGTGCTGCCTCCCAAAATCTTCCTTTTTGCAAGCGTAACGCTGGAAAAAGGATACTTCGTAAAGTGGACGATTTTCCTGTTAATGATACCGTATAGGAAGACATCTCAATAGTGACTGATACTTTTAGCTAGGAATTCCAAACATAAATGGCCGCATATTGAAGTATTATCAGGTTGTTCTCTTTTATAGTTATAATATATGTTTTTAGCAGATTTAAAGTAATGTTCAAGTTCTTTAGGTGGTGGCAAATTTCCAAAACTATCAAAATAATATACATTACTATTTAGTTTCTTATAACACACCCAATGGGTGCCGGGCCCTTCAGTATTATCCAAATTTACGATTCCAGTCTCATTTTTCCATATTTTCTTTGGTAAACTGTCTTTCATAAATACTCCGCGGAAAAATGGTATTTTTAAACAGGAAATATATTTAAATAATTCAACATTAGTCAACGCTTTATGTGGTATAACCAATTGATTTCTTTTATTTAATATGCACGATACGGTCTTAGGTATAGACCAGCCCCGTTTTTTACCATTGACCATATTGTCGGTTTTTTGTTATTTTTCCTCGGAGAACGTCTTTTTAGTCTAATATTACCACCATGTTTCCTCATGGTTGATCCTTTTTTATTCTTACCCCTCCTTTTTCCACCTCCTACCGCTGTTTTAGCCTTCATACCTGCTGTTACCGCTAAAGCTGCTGCTTTTTCCGCAATACTAGCGTCACTAGACTTTACTCGTTGCCAAGCTATATTCGCTAGATTTTTATCAGCGATTGACCTATTTTTTGAATCGGTAAACGTGGAATATGCGATATCATGTTCTTTACAAGCCTGATCTAACTTACTTATGCCTGGATCACCTCTTTCCAGTCGTTTTTTCAATTTAGTTCCTGGTCCGCAATACTGATAACCTCCCGGTATATGAAATTCGTATGGTAAAGCGTCTATTGCTCTATTTACGATAGATCCTACTGGAATACGATTTAAAGCTTTACTAACAGAGAAACCGCTGTGGACGTAATACCGCCTCCTTTCCTTACAGTGTCTCGATATGGACTGATGTACTGGAATGTCATTATTGTCCTTTTATAACCGCAATGTACAACTTATGTGTTAACTCTATGACGAGTTGGACATAAATGAAGTAGTTTATTGTGTTGTTATATTAAATATCAATATCACCCCAATCCGATGATCTAAACTTTTGAGTATTAGGGTTAATAAAGTAATTATTAAAAATTTCCCGCTTAATCCAATTACCTCTCTCGGATTCAGACAACCAACTATGACGTGTACGGGTTGCAATAAGATTGTACATATCAAATAATGCATTTCCTAAAACTTTAACAAGAAAATTAACAGTTACAGCATAATCCACATGTTGAGGGTCTTTAAGTTCTGTAATACGTTTATTATTACAAGTATATACTTTATGGTCCTTTAATGAAGTTGTTATAGCCTGTCCTACAGTTGCAGCATCATTTGGATCACTTCCTTGTTTTAAATTACCTATTTTCTTATCATTTGCATTAAAAATATCACCAGTTGGTTTATCTAATATCAAAGATTGACTAACTACAACACAATCGAAATCGTTGGTACCAGGAGATACGTTACGTATTTTTTTAAACCTACATATGTAAGGTTCATCATTATATGGATTAGAACATATAGTTTGTGCTACAACTGGAACATCAAAGAATTCTGTACCCATACCTATATATGATAATTTCTTTCCTTTACCATCCCAAGCATTATTCTTTTCTTCAAGTAATGTAAACTTTTCATTTCCCTGCACAAATACATCCCCTTTCCGCGATACTACTTGGTCTTGTTTTACAAATCCAGATGTTTCTTGTTTTAAAGTTTCCTTCATTTGACCCACCGTTGCTCCATCTGTTGGTGCCGAACCATCTTTTACATTTGCTAAACAATTACCAAGACAATCGATAACTCCCACACTAATTGTGTATGACATTGTGTATGACATTGTGTATGACACAATGATCTTTTATATATTTGAGGTTTACAGCATCATTTTCATTTTTTGGATAACCTATATCATTAATAACAAATTTATAAAAAGAAAATCCATCTTTTGTCTTTTTAGGTATCAAGGAATGTAAATAGCGTCTATTTACGCTGTCTTTTGCATCTTTAGGGTCATCTACGTTGGATATACGTTTATTGTTAGCACTATACGTTTTCCCATTGAATTTTAACGTATTTTTTACCTTTGAATACCTTTGAATACCTTTGAATACCTTTATTTAAATGGCGACCTAACTCAATAGGTAGCTTAAAGCCAAGTATGAATGAGGGATGAGTGTAGGATGATTGTGGCGCGATCTTGTAGTCTTGTTACTGACTAAGGCCGACATTTTCCTTAGACAGGACCGTTAATTATAGCCCAACAGCCAATGGTATCTAGGGACCTACAGTTTAACGTGGGATCCGAACCACAATTTCAACCTCCCATATACGAGTTGGTCTAATTATGAGGATGGTACTTATGGACGAACTAGTATTCACTAGTGCGGACGTTAATCCCCACCAGGGAATATCGCATCCACAAGCCATCGCTCATAACTATCCACAATTCGTGACCTCCAAGTAGCTGGATTACAGGACGTCGCCACCGTCCCAGTCAATTTAATTCAATTTAATTCAGATGACAAATAACCTTTGTTTATTGCATCACCGTTTTGATTTGGTTTACCAACGTTGATAATTCTATGATCTTCTGCGTCATATGTGTTATTTTGTAGTCTTAATGTTGGCGATATCTTTTCCTTTAATATTTTTAAATTTATTGCATCGTTTTCATCCGTAGGATCTTTTATGTTTTTTAACCTTTTATTACTCATATCATAATGTCCATCAGGTGTTTGTGGTAAACCAGCGCTTCTTTTTAAACTATTCGCATAATATAACCCATCCGAGGAGTAACGTCCGAACTTGTCGACACTCATGGTGCAACTGAATAGTATTCTAGGGAGTAACGCATTTTTATGAGATTACCCCACGGTTTCGGAGTTCATCCACTAAAGCCACCCATTCGTTTTCCAATCCAGTATGACCCGCTTCTTTAGCTTCATGTATTAGTTTCATTCTATCCACCAATTTATTGATATTATTGTAATAAATCACATTTGTGTTATGTAGTTTCTTCATTAAACCTGTACCTGTAACAGATTTGTTTCTTTTTCTTGGTTCTGGAGCACTTATATCCAAAGTGGATGACACAAACCTTCGTTTTATAGGTTTTCTTGGCATTATCGGCATTGGTTGTCTTCTCGTTGTTGGTATTAACTTGGATACAAATACTCTATATTTTAAAGACCTAGATCTAAAAACTGGTTGGTCAGCTAAATATTTTCTCCTGTATGCATTGGTGTGTTCCAAAATCTGTTTATATGCTTCCATGTCTTCTTCTTTAACTAACAATTCTAAAGGCTTTTTTCAAATAATAATTCAAATAATCCTCTTGTACCCTTATATCTTTGATTACCAACAATAATATTATCATGTTCATCAATGTTTACCGGGCTATTACCAACCATTAAACCTTCTTCTGTTAATCTTACTCCATAACTATAGTAGTTTTTATTAGGATTTATTGCAGCTAACATTTTTATCATGTATTTCCTTCCTAAAGGTCCTTTGTTATGAATGTTTTCACCCAACAAGCTTATGTTTGACGGACCTTCCCTTGCTTCTTCTTCTTTTTCCTCTTCACTAGCAGTTGATACATCTTCATGTCCTCTTTTAGCTTTTACTTCATATAATTCTCTTATACCACTATAGTCTGGTGATTCTAGCTCTCTTTCGGGTTCTCCGCCGGTAAAACCACTATATGTAGAGGATTCCGGGTCTTCATCACTGAAATCTTCTGATATTACATTTTCTCTTTCAAACTTTGTAATAGGTGCAATTGCATCTACTTCCAAAACGGGTTTAGCAAATTTTTTGTTTAATTGTTTCAAGGGTTCAGTAATAGGTTTAAAAGTAGATTCAAGAAATTTCTCCCTTTCGTTAATACCTAATTTTAATGCTCTGTTTTTATCCCGAATAGAATCACTGAGTGATTTTATTTCCTTTATTAACTTTCCTTGGTTAACCATGTTTGTAGCAAGACGTGTTGTACAACAATGAATGTTTTACATCATGATCAGTGTATTAGTATAAATTTATCAAATCCTATCCTGTATCGACCATTGTTTAGCGGTTGTTCCTTTATAATTGTTAAAAACCCATACTTTTCACCCCAAGCCTTTCCACACAACTCTTTAAATCGTTCAAATGGCATATCCGCACTGACATGGTCATAATATATGTGTTTTAGGTTGGTTTCATCCTGTTTAAATACAATTAAAATGTTTGCATTGTCTCTAATGAGCTGTTTCGGTATTTTGCTGTAAGTTTGACCAATATAAATGCTATCTATGTTGTTATGTCGACCCATGGCGAAGTAATTCCTTATTGTATTTTGATTTTCACAAGATACATCGTCAAATATAAATACTGAGAATGGTTTAGCCTCTTGCGGTTGCATGACACTCTCGCTTGCGTTAAATTTAAAATATTTAACTTCAGGCACATTATTGAGTATTTGTTCCAATAACTGATATTTTGGTTGTTGTAGTGACTTTGAAAATACATATAAATTATTAAAACGTAATCCTTTAGGGTTTGTAATCAAATTGAATACTACATTTGTTTTTCCACAATTGGAAGGACCGGTGACTAGACAACGCACCGTGTTTGGTAACAAAACACCGTGTTTCCCAGTATTGAATTGAGAACCATCCACTGTGAGTTCATCTATATTATTAATAGTAAAATTGTCTTTTTGCGGTATTATCTCCATCCTTTGTAATGGTTCAACCCAAAATGATGCTCTATCATTATATTAGATCCTTTTTAGGTATCCAAGAATCTTACGTCTTATTAAATCCTAACCATCGTACTTTAACCTTATCTTTTTTTCGTTGCAACACCTTTTCAACTAGATATACATCACCTACTGTTGATTTTAACATTTCATGTTCATAAAACCTTCCTTCCAGCAATTGTCCTTTATTATCTTTTAAAATGTAAGTTTCTGGTATTGTAGGTTGCACCTTAAATACAGTAAATACCTCATTTGTCCAGTTTGGAAGATATCTTTTACTGAATACACCTTTGTATTTGCTTATTCGCACTTTATCACCATTATTAAACCTTTTAGGCTTTAGTTTTTCAACTTTTGGTTTAGTATTCATTTTTATACGTTTTAATACAAGTTTTTCATTTTTATTAGTTACCTGGCTTGGTTTCATACCGGTAGTTCTATGAAACTTGTTATTGTAATCGTTTATAAGTTTTGGTAACATATCAATCCATACGTGCGATCCTCTGTTGGAAAACATCTTATACATCGCACCTTTTAAAGTTCTGTTAAATCTTTCAATTATTGATGCTTTTACCTCTGAATTGGTTGAGTAATGGTTAATGTTGTGTTTTTTCATTAAATTTGCAAATTCCTTACTAAAATATTCTTTTCCATCATCAGTTTGTAAATGTTTTATAGTATGTTTGTCTTTTTGTATAGCTATTTCCATTGCTTTTGTAACACTTTTGCCGCTTTTATCTTTTAGCGGTAAAGCATCCGCCATTTTTGAAAAACAGTTAATAACAGTCAATATGTATTTATATCCTTTATTTTGTTTGCTATAAGGAATCATTTCGATTAAATCCGCTTGATATAAATCATTATTTCCTTTTATCACCGTATTTCTTCGTGGAAACTTTCTTCTTGCAGGTTTATGAAGTTCGTTGACAATTTGTTGCTTCAAGTCCTTCATATTGCAGGTTTGTATGTTTCTTGTGTCACATGTATAATGACAATGAATGTTGTCTTAAATATTCACATCATTTATATAGGTCAAGGCCATCCAAACTTGTGTAAAAAAATGGGGAACACGGCGTTGGACTTGCCGTGTTCCCCATTTTTTTACGGAAGGAAAAAGGAATAAGGTCGAAGTTGTAGAAGGACGAAGAATAGGTTAGTTGATAGGGTTAATAGAGTAGTGGCCAAAAGGGAGTGTGTGAATTTTGTCTTCCATAATGTGGCGTTTGTCATCCTTAGAAGAAAGTGCTTTTTTACTTCTGTCACACTGAAAACTTGATGTTTTTCGCTTCGGATTGTGTTAAATTTGGCTTTCAAGGTAGTATCTTCAAATAAACACTTTTTGTATTGATCAAAATTAATGTGTTTTTTCAAATAATTTGTTTTCACACCCTTGGCCTTCTTTGTAGTTGATGGTTCTTGTTGTTCGCCTTTATACACATTGAAGGAATATAATTTCGACATTAGTGCAACAATTTCTTCCATTACTTGCCCATTACATTCATCTTTAAATTTGCCTAAAACTTTTTTATTATTTTCGTTGAAGTTTGGATGATTTTGTGGGTAGTCTGAAAAATCAAAGTCATTCCTGTGTACGAACGTTTTTAAATCTTCGTACATGTCTTGAGTCTTTATCCAATAGATAAAAGCGTCAGTATCCATGTATGCTACTCCTATATTGTCACGACCATAGTAGTCAACCATCTTGTTATAATGGAAATCGTACATATGGGTTTTTGAAATATCCAATTATGCACATTCCTGCGTATAACGGGCGGTCTATAACAACTTTTGTTTTCTTCATGCTTACTGCCACAAGGTTTTCATTTATTATCATTGTTGATCCAAAATTCGGTTTCTGTACAAGTTTTTCCAATTTTGCAGGGTCTGAAACTAATTCTACAATTTTGTGTTTCCTCTTGTTCTCCAATGTTTTGCCAAATATAGCGTTGTTCATTAATTTAAAAAAGTCCTTTTGAAATGCTGATGTTGCTCTAGCTCTTCTTGCGGTATTTCCATCGATGTAGGATTTTAGCCAGCATGATTGAGAAAATTGTAATACTCAGTGAATTTTTGTTATTTTCAGTCCTAACTCCAACGCTTGTTGTACAACCCAATAGTGCTTCACATAACGATTTTTGTTGTTTAATGTCATCATTAATTTGGGCCATCTTCCTGTCGGTGATACTTCAGTTTTAGCTAACAGTGGCAAGTCGTAATGATGATCGTGTAGTGTTTCAGGGTACTCAAAATCACAGTCAAAAATATATCCGGTGTCACCTTCTTTGGGAATATCCATAATATTTTCAATTGAATCTGGGTTTATCCATTTGAAGTCTCCGTGAGGTAGCGGTTTAGACATGGCCCAACCATACAAATTATTGGCATCAAAATAGCCAAGAAAAATTGAATCTTTTGTTTGGTCGTAGTTTGGCAAAAATTTATTATTTGCTTTCACATGACGAGTAACAGCTTGGGTTAAACCTCCGCGTACACCGGATTCAATCATTAACACCATATCGATATCCGTAAGCAGTTCAAGGCGACACTTGGTAGATTTCAACATAGCCTGCCAGGCCAAACCGGGAGAAGTAAAAGAATGTAGCGGATCCAGTCCATAGGCGTCAAAACAGGTGTTGCGAAATTCTTCCATTGTATCGCAAAGAAGCGTCACATCCAATTTCATATAAAAATCGGAATATTGTCCGAGATTTTGCATGTCCAATTCATTCCACACATTGCAGGCATGTTCGTAGTCTTCGATAGTGATTTCACTTCCAGTCAATTTACTAGTGAATGCTTCCCTCGGCGGTAGTCTTCTTTCTTCGTAACGTTCCGAGCTGTCGATGTAGTCATAGGGGAAAACCCCTTTCCGTAGAACCAAATCCATCTTGTCCTGCGGGACAATTTTACTTGTTTCCCTTAGATCGTGTCTCCTTAGGTTATCGGTCAGTTTGCTAAGACTGGATGGCATAAATCTAAATGAATCAACAAATCGAAGTTTAATTTTTTTGTCAACAGTTTTTGAAAAACTAATAAATTTTTCTGTTGTTTCTGCCAACACCTCTATTTTCCTATCGTCTCTACCTAATTCCGGAATGATGAAGTGTGAATCATAGCCACTAAGGTTGTGTAAAACTACAGGAATAAATTTGGGTAGTTTGTAATTTACATTGCATCTGTTACAAGCCGCACCTCTATACTGTCCAGTTAAATGGTCATGGTCTCTAACTTTATAATTATCATCTGTAAATTGGTTTTTGCTCAAATAACAAATTCTTGCCAAGTCATGTTGTTCCTCCTCTTCATAATCCAGTGGTATCATCGGCTCTTTAACACCATACATAGTTTGCACTTTAAGAGCGATTTCATATAATTTATCCACAAAAATTTTTGCTGCGTTTTCACCTCGGTACAATACAGGTAACGATGAAAGTCCATAATTCTGTAGTTGTTCTTCAGTCAAGGTGGATTTTAAAATCAAACAAAAACTATTTGCTTTATGCTCTTGATATTTCGTCCTTCTGTCGATCTCTCCATTCGCTATATCTTCTGGTATGAGTATAGATTCGAAATCTGCATACACCACTACTGTAACTCTGTACTGATGAGAAATTTTTTCAAATTTTACTATTGATCGGTTGGCAGAAGGCAAACAAACTTTTACTTCATAGTTGTTATCACACAATTTTTTTATGTTCAGTCAACCACTCTGATCCTCCATGGGTCAAATCTTTCCAAATAAAACAAAAACATCTTTTACAAACTGTTATTGGTCCATTCCTTTTTGTCAACTGCTTTTGAACCAAACAAACAAAATTTTTAATGTAAACATAATGCGAAACTTCTCCTTGAGTAATTAACAACAAATCTGTATGATCTCGGCGTTCGGTCTTTGTCACTCTCAAGGGGTAAACATTATTGCTATCATCCAGTCCAAAAATATTTACACTTACAGCAGGATTTTGTTTTTCAAATTTACAAACATCTTTAATATTTACAGGGTATGACAGTCCTTGAAAATTATATTTATTATTTACATTTTGATAGTACCTACCCACTCTACATGGACGCTGTTCTGGCAAAATATATTTACACAACATAGCATATCTGAAACATTCATTATCTACATTTTGCACATTTATACAGGATTTAGTAGCTTGAATTTTTTTGGGTAGAGCAATATAGCTGCTACCCCTCATGCCGTATCCGTGTTTTTGAACTCTTAAATCAAGTCCTTCAATTGAAGTTAACCACCATCCGGATCCTCTACGTTCATGTTCTTGTAATTTAGTAATCAATTCTTGCAAACAATCAGAAATGATATTATTTACATCGGATGCTAACATGAGAGTGCGATTTTTTGTTACGAATCCTCTCAATGTGGTTTCTCCATCTGTGTTAGTAAACAACGCGTCCAAAACCAATCCAAATTTAATAAAGTTTAGTCTTGTCAATTCTTCTTCCAAAGTCTGTTCAATTAATAGTTTTGCTTCGTTTAAAAAATTATCCAACTCGAGGCGTTCATTTTAAATTTTAAAATGTACTACCTTTTGACCAGGCAAAG
Organism: Neoaliturus tenellus; assembly: GCA_030545055.2. Classification (NCBI taxonomy): domain Eukaryota; kingdom Metazoa; phylum Arthropoda; class Insecta; order Hemiptera; family Cicadellidae; genus Neoaliturus; species Neoaliturus tenellus. Next base: position 115,215,852 of record CM061531.1, read on the forward strand.
CTGTAGTACGTAGAGGTCTTGTCCCATTTCCATCTGCTTCCTCTTCCATGTCCATTTCCGTGTCCGTGTCCGTGTCCGTGTCCATGTCCGTATCCATGGCAGCTGTAGTTCTTCCTACTCCTGATGGTCCAGCACCTCCAAACTGGATAACGCTGGGCCTTCTCCGCTGCATCCGTTGTAGGTAAGTATCCCACTTGTCCAGCCTTCGATGGTGTTCGGCTAAAAATTGGTCAAGCGAGTCCAAGTCTCCCTCGCTGACTTGCACATCTGCCGTCTCCTCCGCTTCGTGCAGTTCTTGATGGATTTGAAGAATCACTTCATCTGGGAAAAATTCCCCACAAATATGGCAAAGAAGCATTTTTAACACTTTTTACCATAAGCGCGTTTAGGATGTTTACTCAACGAAAGTTTATCCAATAATGAGAGGCTGGGTTGGCCAACCTTCTTTTATAACGGGTCTTGGGGAGTGACCTTGAAAAACTCCTTCTGCGCATGCACAGAACAAAATGTACAAATACATAATTCTTCTGTTAACACTTTTTACCATAAGCGCGTTTAGGATGTTTACTCAACGAAAGTTTATCCAATAATGAGAGGCTGGGTTGGCCAACCTTCTTTTATAACGGGTGGTGGGGGGTGACCTTGAAAAACTCCTTCTGCGCATGCGCAGAACAAAATGTACAAATACATAATTCTTCTGGCAACTAACATCCTATTCATTGGGGCGGGGGCGGGGGCGGGGGCGCGGGGGCGGGGGCAGGGGCGCAGGGGCGGGGGCGGGGCGCAGGGGCAGGGCGGGGGGGATGCAGGGGCAGTCTTTACTATATTTAGGTCAAGGTCACGGAAAAACTTTAAAAAATAAATCCCCGCCTGGGGCATTTAGGTTGCCATCGCTGTAGTCTCCTAAGAGAACCAACTATGGACAACAGCAGAATTGTATGTTAGTAATACCTAACCATTAGAAGTTTTGAAAACTACTGTATTTAGGTCAAGGTCATTAAAAAATATTAAAAAAATAAAGCCCCACCTGGGGCATCTAGGTTGTCATCGCTGAAGCCTCCAAAGAGACCCAACTATGACAACAGAAAACATCCAATGTTGTCTGACCTTCACCACGCAAGAGTTTTAAGCATTTACTGCATTGCTAACAAATAACAAATAACTTTTTTCAATAGCTAACAAAAGTCATTTACATAATTTTGAGAGAGGTTGAGGACAACCCTAGTGGCTTACGTCCTCGGTCCGAGTGCAGAGGCCGCCGCAATTTTGCCTGCCAGCATACAAACAGACCGGTTCCCAACCCAGCCGCAATTTTGCATGCCTGAGAGGACCCATGCTAACGTTGGTATAAAATGATTTTACACGAGGGCCTACTCCCGTTCCCTATTTTTAATATTTAAGTTTAGCAATGCAATAAATTTTTATAACTCGTTACTAGGTCAAGGCCACACGAACATTAAAAAATTTCGGCCCCCGTACATCCATGGCGAACCATGAATGTTCGGGGGCCTTGGGGACAAAAACACAAATATCTAACAAAAAATCATTTACATAATTTTGAGTTTCCAGAAGGGAAACAGAGGTTGAGGACAGCCCTAGTGGCTTACGTCCTCGGTCCGAGTGCAGAGGCCGCCGCAATTTTGCCTGCCAGCGTACAAACGGACCGGTTCCCAACCCAGCCGCAATTTTGCATGCCTGAGAGGACCCATGCTAACGTTGGTATACAATGATTTTACACGGGGGCCTACTCCCGTTCCCTAAATTTAAATTTAATTTGAGCTGTGAAAAAAGCTCAAGGGGGAGTGCTAAAACAAGCGTATACATATTAAATAAATATAACACAGAATAAATTAATAAATAAACACATATAAAGAAGTATTACAGAATAAGTTTGGGGACAAAAACTCAAATAGCTAACAAAGTTTCATTTACATAATTTTGAGAGAGGTTGAGGACAACCCTAGTGGCTTACGTCCTCGGTCCGAGTGCAGAGGCCGCCGCAATTTTGCCTGCCAGCGTACAAACGGACCGGCTCCCAACCCAGCCGCAATTTTGCATGCCTGAGAGGACCCATGCTAACGTTGGTATAAAATAATTTTACACGGGGGCCTACTCCCGTTCCCTGAATTTAAATTTAATTTGAGCTGTGAAACAACCTCAAGGGGGAGTACTTATTCTGTAATAACATTCTGTAATATAATACACTTACGGGATGAGTTGAGCTCAACATGGTAAATGCTGGAACAAGCTTATACACATTAAACACATTAAACACATAGGTTACAAGTATAAAACAATTCTTAACACCAGAACGCAAGCGCAATATCTTAGAAATAATACAAGTCTTAAAACTAATACAAATCTTAAAACTAATACAAGTCTTAAAACTAATACAAGTCTTAAAGTTACATTAGACTTCGCTAAACAGTGAAGGCGCCTTTCAGTGTTTAGTGATGCCCATAGCGGTCCGTCCCGATCGTTCACGTTCAACGCTCGGGAGCGGACTGCGAGGCGGCTGTGGCCGGGCCGCCTTATATCCCCACCGGTCGCCCCACGTCACTACGTCATGGGGCGGAGGCGACCGGCATGGGGCGGGGGCGGGGCTCGCCCCTTGGGGGGGGTCCGCCCCTCGGGGGGGGGGTTCCGCCCCCCAAAAAATGGTGACGGGGGGGGGGGGGTCCGCCCCTGGGGGGGGGTTCCGCCCCCCAAAAAATGGAGACCGGGGGGGTCCGCCCCTCGGGGGGGGGTTCCGCCCCCCAAAAAATGGAGACGGGGGGGGGTCCGCCCCTTGGGGGGAGGGGTTCCGCCCCCCAAAAAATTGGAGAGGGGGGGGGGAAGGGGGGGGTCCACCCCTCAGGGGTGGTTCAAGGTCACCCACTACACTTCTACTCTAAGTGTTGGCAGTACCCCCACCATAGTCGAGTCCCTACGCTACGCTACGGTGCTCAGCCAGTGTGTCTCAGGCTTGCATGCGGTAAGCATCGCTGTTCTCCAACTCTGTACATGTAAGTATTTTACAAGTTTTTCACTCAAGGTTATTACACTTTACCTTTGGACGAACATGGCTTGGATATTTCTATGTTTTTACTCAAGGTCACCACACTTTAACTCTGGGATGGCATCGACTTGTAGTATTTCTGTGTTTTGACTCAAGGTCATCACACTTAAACTCTGGCAAATACACATTAAACAGTTGTACTAAGAGTAAATTTTTCTAAGTGTTGACTCAAATCTGAAGATTCTTTGCATACATCTTTAAAGACAATCCTAAGTCCCAAGTTTACAGTCAACCTCAAGGTCATCACACTTTAACTCTGGGACGATATCGAATTGTCTTACAAAGAAAACTTTAACTCTTATGCTCAAGGTCGCCACACTTTAACTCTGGGACAACATCGAATTGTCGTACCAAGACAACTTTAACTCTGAAGAGTAGAGTAGTCTCTCTACTCTTTGACTTTTTTAAAACTCCGTTTGTATGACCTTGAGATTTCCCCCACCACTTCCCATATGCCTAGAGTACGCAAGGTCTGAGAGTCAGTCGCTCGCCGACTGTCATGGGGTGCGCATCTGTATCATGCACTCCGCTGTGCGGTTTTGAATTGAAGTTTTCATTTTAACCAGTTCAAGGTCAACACACTTAAACTATGGAAACAACATCAAATTGTTGTACAAAGAGTAATTTTTCTAAGTGTTGACTCAAATCTGAAGATTCTTTAGATACATCTTTAAAAACAATCCTAAGTCCCAAGTTTACAGTCAATCTCAAGGTCATCACACTTTAACTCTGGGACGATATCGACTTGTAGTATTCCAGAGTTTTGACTCAAAGTCACCACACTTTAACTCTGGAACAACATAATATTGTCATACCAAGAAAATTTTAACTCTTATGCTCGAGGTCACCACACTTTGACTCTGGGACGGCATCGACTTGTAGTATTCCAGAGTTTTGACTCAAAGTCACCACACTTTAACTCTGGAACAACATAATATTGTCATACCAAGAAAATTTTAACTCTTATGCTCGAGGTCACCACACTTTGACTCTGGGACGGCATCGACTTGTAGTATTCCAGAGTTTTGACTCAAAGTCACCACACTTTAACTCTGGAACAACATAATATTGTCATACCAAGAAAATTTTAACTCTTATGCTCGAGGTCACCACACTTTGACTCTGGGACGGCATCGACTTGTAGTATTTCTGTGTTTTGACTCAATTCACGCACTATATGTCATCTGATTTGTCTTTGTTGACAAATCAGACAATTTTTGCTTTAGTTATCGTGGTAACAAACACTCAAAGATTATATATAAGATATATAATCTTGCTACTATAAAACGTCGACCTTCAGTACTTAATTTGTACGGTTGCCCAATTTAATCACTTTAATATGTACATGTTAAAGTGTATGTACACTTTAACATGTACATTTAAGGTAGCACCAAAACAGTGCTACCTGACTTGTCGTTTTTAACTTTCACAATTTTTTTTGATCGTCACAATTTCCCCCACCACTTCCCATATGCCTAGAGTACGCAAGGTCTGAGAGTCAGTCGCTCGCCGACAGTCGTGGGGTGCCCATCTGTATCATGCACTCTGCTGTGCAGTTTTGAATTAAAGTTTTCATTTTAACCAGTTCAAGGTCGACACACTTAAACTATGGCAAAAGCATCAATTTGTTGTACAAAGAGTTATTTTTTCTAAGTGTTGGCTCAAACCTGGAGGTACTTTGGATAAATCTTTAAAACAGTCTCAAGGTCATCACACTTTAACTCCAACTAATAAACATGTACAATTAAGGTAGCACCAAAACGGTGTCCCCTTGTTTGAGATTTAAAAGTTTCCCAAGATCATCACAATTTCCCCCACCACTTCCCATATACCTAGAGTACACAGAGCCGGACAGTCAGTCGCTCGGTGACTGTCGTAGGGTGTGCATCGGTGACGGCACTCTGTTGTTCGGTTTTCAAGGTCACATTCATGGCAAATTGGGAGACCTGGCTCGGTTCAATGACCTCTGAGGAGTGACACATGATGGTTTAGGCAGAGTCACGTCGCAAACTCCAGCTTGACTTGGCACTTTTGCTGTTTCTAGTCGCATATTCGCTCCAAGTCATCAAGGTCACGAGGACTGACTGAAACTCGGAGCGTAGTGTGAGAAACGGCAAAAGTGCCAAAAAATTTTAAGTTTCGGCGTGACCTTGACCTTCATGGTGACGATGACGTCATATTGATGATGTAATGGGTGGTGACGTCATCAGCACGTCATTTCTGTGACGTCATGGGTGTGACGTCATAGTGATGACGTCATTGACGGTGACGTCACCGATGATGCAATCGATGACGTCATCGGTGACGTCATCGGTGATGACGTCATCATGACTCAGCACATTCCTCAGGGGTCATTGAACTGTCCCAGGTCTCTCAATTTCCCACTACTAAAATAATTATTGTTTTATTATTTTTTATTAATAATTTTTGATTACGCAGGTTTGCTGCGACGGGGTATTATATGTTTGCAAGATATTAAATGGTGCGTCGTCCAAGATTTGCACCTCCTCTCCGTAAACGTGGCATTTCATTCAGGACCGTGGAGAACATATGAACAAAAGAAAGGCTGTTTCATTCCTTTGATGTTGGAAAATGCCGCTTTTGAGTCAGGCCCCAGGCCGGTGACGTATAATCAATCTGATGTCCATAAGAATAACATGTACTAGCTGATTAGGCTAGTGACGTTTTGGGTACTAATTTTTACATCGTTTTACCCGCTAATGAAACCGCCCTCGTCTTTTACATTACAGCAGTTTTCCCCAGTCCTGCATTTCATTCGCGTACAAAGGTATAAACAAAGCACTAAAATAAACAAAACAACAATTTTACATTGAACTACTGTATTCACAAACAGCTGATGGTAACAGTCTGCAGTTAAATTTGATCCTCATAACAGCTGTATAATCAACACACAGTAAACAAACCAAAATAAAATATTTCTCCTATTTAAAATAACATGGTAACTTTAAAGGGCCGTAGGGCAGAACCCTTGTGTCCGATTTGGACCATTTCACATTTATACTTTCCCATAGATGGTTACTATGACCGAGCAAAATTTCGTGAGGATTACTCCAGCCGTTCAGGAGGAGTTCGTGTAAATAAAAAGCCAGAGTGTGGTATAGGAGCTTCGCTCAATAATAGAACAGTTGTTGATATCTTATTATTTAAACAGGTGTGTTAGGTTTTTGTTTACATAGTTTGCTGTTACCTTGTTCAAGACTCAACTGCTATTATCAACGTTTGCACTATGAATATCGAGGATGTATCTTCGGACGAAGAGAATATGACTCTATCAACTTCTACGGCCGCGGAGAGGAGGTCCTCTACAGGCAATTGCCCCGTCTTTTACATTATGCAGTCGACGAGGGATGGGCATAAGAAGAGCAGAAAAGCAATCAAGATATCCAACCTGCCGGAGAACACGCAATTCGAGGATCTGCAGGAGGTGGTGGAGGAGTTCGGGACCATCAAAGATATAGACATGATCCATGACAAGAAGACGGGGCAGTTCACGGGGATCGCGTACGTCCGGTACACCAGAAAAGAGTACGCCATGGAAGCTATGAAAGTTCTCCATGGAACCACATATTACGGCCACATCTTAGATTTGGGTTTGCTGCGCCCAGAAAAGCGAATCCAGTTTAATGAGGACTGACATGGCTTTCGCAGTCTTGTGATTTTGTCAGTTGTCGGTAGTATTCAAATATGTTTTATTATTAATTGTTCTTTGCCCTTAACTTTTAAAACACTCATTATACTGTATGTATTACGTATTGCATCAGAGATTGTATCAAATATTATTAAAAAAATTGTGCTATTATTAAAAATGCTTTCAAATGCTACGTTACATATTAACAATGAATACAAAAACATTAATGTTTGATCATGCATAATGAAGTTGTTTGAAATTATAAATTAACACAGGCTTAATACAATCCAAATAAATTTAATCACTATAAGAATAAATACCCCCGTCGCAGCAGACGTGCGTACTTACCGAATTTCCAAATGGCAATCTTTACATGCCTGTACCAAATTTCACGATGATCAGACAATTTTTGCTTTAGTTATCGTGGTAACAAACACTCAAAATTTAAAATTATATTTCCCATTATTAGCCCATTTTAAATTTTTTAGTAAATCGTTATTTGTGCAGTTTTAAATGTGTTTCCGACAAAAACCACTATGTATCCAGAAAGTACACATAAAAAGCTATCAATTCATATATAAAATTGTGTAATCACAGAGGTGACCCTAAACTGTATAAGGATAGCTCCCATGAAATGGAAGGTAATAGCTTTATTACAAAGGAAATTCGCTAAAACTAGGGAAACCGAATTTTTCTCAACATTGTATTATTGACTGCAAAAAGTTTTTGATGAAAAAATGATGTGCATCTTTTGTTTTGTGTCTTTCGACAACTGTGGCATTTTTAATTGTTTGATTGGGAACGGTCTAAATTCTGACATTGCTACTATAAAACGTCGACCTTCAGTACTTAATTTGTACGGTTGCCCAAGCCCAATCACAATAAAATTGTCAACTTGGTTCAGAATTGATGAATTTCCCCGGTCGGTATTCGAACTGGGAACTTCAAGATTGTTAGGTGAAAACTGCAACCACTCGTGTGAACATCCGATATCAATTTAAAATCTTAAATTTTATAAAGAATGGGTCAACTCAGTTTTGCATAGGAGTTATGAAGTGTTAAGCAATGCGAAGAGTGTAAATCTCAAGGACGCTGCACGAAGACATACTGTACTGGCAGTATGGTTGCTCGATTTAAAAAATTTGAACTTGAACTTCCCAGATGATGTACATTAGTTGATAATGTACATCAGTTGATGATGTACATCAGTTGATGATGTACATCAGTTGATGATGTACATCAGTTCATCCCTCCCCTGGTTGCCACCCTCTACCCCGCGCCACTCTCGCTGGGACGACGACCGACAAGGGCCATAGAAAAAGAATAATTGATCCAAAACTTGGACTTTAAATGTAAAAACATTTACTATAAAACTCAAAATATTTACTTTACCCATGGGGCTAAAAGTAGTACTAATGCAAATTTACTCAATTTACATAGGGCAATTACATAAGGACGGTTACCGTAATTTAGTTAGTTCAAAGACTTCTTCTTTATCGTAATAGCTTGTGACAATGATAACACTTGCTGTTCAGCTTTGAAGTACCGGTATTTTGAATTTAAAGTCAAAATGAATTTAAAGGTTCATACTTTGAGTTTTAACAGTCAAACATTTTGGATCAAAAGTCAAAGTCTGGTTGAAAGTAAAAATTTTGAGGTTTAAAGTCGAAGACTAGGGAAAATACTTTTTTCTCTAAGGCCCTTCTACGGCGTCGTACCCTTGCAACACAACACCTCATGACCGGCGTCTGTCGTCGTCACCGTGATGTTTACAGCATCGTTAAATCCACAATCATGACTCAGCCACTGCTAGACGGCCGAGAGTGAAAGTGCGAAAGTCACTATTTTCCATTTCTATTTTCAAGTGTTTGAAGATAAGAAGGATATTTTCAAAATCAACAAAATGCAAATGGCTGTTGTTGCAAGTGGATTATCGAAGTGAAGTTCCTTGCATCAACAGCATGAAATTTGAATACTCTAGAATATCTCATACCTGTAGTGGAAGTTAGGTATAAAATGCATCTGTATGGATTAAGCCACTCAATGATAGGGTATATTAATTTCCATTTGAACGATGTTATGGAGGAATAGACTTTTAGAGTAAGAAAAGATAGTGATTCTCCATTTGTATTAGATTAAAATCAGAGTTTCAACATTATACATGTGTTGAAATTTGTTATCAGAGCCCTGTAAAATGCCGAGACTTCTGAAATACCCGATCTATCTAAGTTTAGTTGTACAGAATATTTATCTTAATCAATTAAAAATTATGTACAGTAGGGTCTCTGAAAGGATATTTTACAAAAGTAGTCTAAAAAAGTCAAATTGTTCATAATCTATTCTTATTTAAAACGCTAAGGGTTTTTTTCAAGAGAACTATTACAGCCGCGTCCGCACTGGCCGAAGATTCGTGACCAACTTGTTCGGCTAACACAAAAACCAACAAACATTCCTAACGAACAATTATTGGCCATATTATTTACATTCTAAAAGGTTAGCAACGAACAAACAAAAGTTCAGAAGAACTTTGTTCGGCGAACATGTTCGGCCAGTGCGGACGCGGCTTACAATTCTCAACTGATTTTCAATTGGACTTGGTCTGTAGTTGTTTTCACAAAAAAAAGAATCGCACTTTAAGGGCTGTGAGCATTTTAAACATCTGTTAATGTACAGCTGTTTTTTGTTGATCACTGATATTCACAATATTGGATTGGTTGGATTATTTGATTTAGAACTAAAAGTAACTTTTGTATTGTATCAAAACAAGTTGCTCGATTTCGTAGACTACACTATTATCTGTTAAGAATTTTTTTGAGCGCACTGTAAACATTATTATCAACAGTACTAATTTGTTGAGGGTCATTGTATTTCTTCCACTTCCGCATTACGCAGATAGTTATGCATTGCAAAGTTGACTCGCTTTACTTTTTAAATATGGGGATCCTTTTTTGAGCTCAATCTCGAATTCTTCTATGATAGAACTTTAATGTCATGTACACATTAACCTGTATGATCCATTTCGTAGTATTCTCCTGACTGCTCTCGATTCGTCCTCCACTGAAGTTTATGAACGTTATGAAATATTCTTTACGTTGTATATAAACGTGTAAAGTTTGCATTTTCACAAAATTCAAACACTTCCCTCCCAGAAATTCCTGTTTTTGACATTCCTTGAACTAAATCAAGATGATCTGTATCTAGATGTATCTATTATACAGAAAGAAAAGCTAACAAGTCCTAATTGCAGATTTCTTCAGTGTTGCTTGCGGTGAAAGTAGTTTGGCCAACGGTCGTTTCTACCGCCTCAGCCTCAACCGCGCGGGCACTCTAGTGTGAATTGTGAATAACGATGATTGGTAATGCGTAATGTCGACCGATCATCGGTGAGGGAGAAACTTCAAGTCATCAGTCACTTGTTTCACAATGGCCGCAATGTTCACAGCCATCACGGAAATGTCATAGCGCTCTTCTCTTTCTTCGGTAGAAATCATCATCATCCGACACAACTCCGGGTGGAACGCTGTTGAGGTTTTTCTTCGAGTCCTTCAAGGTTTGAGAAGGTTTTTCGTAAAGAAAGGTTCCAATAAAAGAGAATCCTAAAGTAAAGGCCATTTAGCTTCTTCTAAAGTTAGGTTACTTGTGGGTTATAGAGAAACCAAATTTCTTTACAGGTTTTACAGGTCTTTACAGGTTTTCTTTATAGGGAGGTTTTGAACATCTGGTGGCAGAGAATATCTGGCCAATAAATTATACTACATCTACTACAGGATTCTTTCATCCGAGTACTTGATGAGATAGTACAATCTTAAGTTTGCGTTTCACGTCAGTATGGTTATGATTCAATTAACGGGCTGGCCCTTCAGAATGGAGCTTGGACTTGGGCAGTTTATCAGCTTCTCTAAATAATGCAGTATTGGGTTAATACAAGTGTCATACCTGATTGGGGGACTCTAGTTTTAACCCCTTTTCATACAAATACAGCTGAAATATATATTTTTGGATTGATGAAAAAGGTGTTACATTAAATTGGCCATTACCGGTACATTTAATATTTACCAACATCGCTTACATTTGTTACATTTCCAACAGCTTACAGATTTATTTGGCTCATTAGATCAGTCACATTTAACATGTTAGGGCTCCTATCTCAATGCACAGTTAGTTGCTCAATCGTTTTACATTCAATGCGTCATTCAACACTAATGGCTTCGACGTGCTTTTAACAAATGTTTTGAAACTCTTGGCAGGTAATCCAGCCCATTAATTTGTAACGAATCTTAATTTCAGCCTCTTTTTGAAATCGAAAACACAAACACATTATATAAGTAACCTTGTGCAGAGAAGGGTTTACAAGGTTGCTACGTTGCTACCAAACGAATCATCAGTCAGTTGTGAGGTTGTGATACACGATTAAACAGGTGAGATTGTAAATGTGATTTCGGTTTGTTTGTTACTCAATCACGAATAAGTTTGCTGTTTGTTAACCGCTGGAATAAAACTAAAATGTTTCATCAAACTGAAGCTACAGACAAATATTTGAGATTGTTATGGGTTTGTTTTTGTCTGGAAATATTCGCACATCACGGCTCCACTGGCTTTTTGACAAGTTTCAATGTTACTCTTATGCATTCATAAAATTTCAATAAACATGTAATACACTTATAATGATTAATTTTCGAAACGGACGACCTTGCCTTAATGTTTTATTACTCATTAGTCGTTAACGTGATCGAAGTCAACTACGGAAAAAGATAGTGTCATTTACTATGTACGCACTTAGTGTACATAGTCAATGGTACCAGATAAAATGATGCTGCAAGATGATCATCGAAATATCTATTTGCAATGTAAATTTTAATTTTAGGCCCAAAGGGACGGTGGCTTGTGGATGCGATATTCCCTAGTGGGGATTAACTTCCGCTCTAGTGAATACTAGTTCATCCATAAAGACCATCCTCATAATTAGACCAATTCGTATATATGAGGTCGAAATTGTGATTCGGATCCCACGTTAAACTGTAGGTCCTTAGAAACCATCGCCTAGTGGGCTATTAATTCTCAGTCGTGTCTAAGGAGAATGTCGGCCTTAGTCAGTAGCAAGACTACAAGATCGCGCCACAATCGATTCACTCATTCTCTCATTCGTATTCAGGTTAAAATACCCACTGTATGAGGTCCCTGTATCAAAATATTAAAGTGATGAAAATCCTGAATATACAGAGCCTAAAAAGTGTAGATAACAATGTTTCAGATCAAATAGACCTCTTAAACACGACTTTCTAAACTGAAAACATATTTTAAAAAAATACTACACCAAATAACTCGCTTAAGAATTTTTAAAAACGAGTTGACCAAAACCATGATGAAAGAGAAAGAGTTCACTGTTTGTATTTGTCAGCGATAACAATGATGATTGTCGACCGCAGATGGCGAAGTGAAACCAGAATGGGAGGAACAGGAACAACAACAGTAACAATGAACAATCACAATAACAGTGATGACTGGACGAATACGATAGTAGTGGGGTTTGCCTACTCCTGGTCCAGTTCAAGGTCAGCGGTTGTAAGTGTTGTAGGGGTAGTAGCGGCTGGGGTTTTTTTTTGACAGTGATGGGTGGGTTTTGGAAGTGGGTCAAGGTCATCCGGAGGGGTTTTTAAAAAAGGTGAGCCCCGAGGGGTTAGATTGAAGGTGGGTAAAAATTTATTTAATTAAAGAAAAGTAGTGGTTTTATTTGAGGAGGTGTTGAAGTGTTGTTTACTGGTGATGGAGTGGTAGATGCCAAAGGTGATAGCGATGAGAAGATAAAAACATACTATCCACAGTACGCATTTGAATAGTTGTAAAAGCTGAATCATTTCTTGTTGATTCTTTGTTTCTAATTGTAGTCTGTTGATTTCGAGTTTGAGTTTATCCTCTTCCAATTGTGATGTAAATGAAAAATCATCCATCATCTTCGTGTATTAAATGTGTGCAGGTAAAAATGGGAGCGGTGTTGATGGTGAGAAAGTTGGCGATGAAATGAGAAACAGAGATAGGGACAGGTTATATATTACTGTAAAAATGGTGGGGGGTAAAGAAAATAATTGTAGTCGACTAAACATCATTATTAGCTGTGTCGGGTGTTGCAGCTTTGGAAGATGGAAGACTATTATCTGGCAGCTGTAAAACTTCGACGTCTTCGCTTTCCATGTTTTCGTAATCAGAAGAATTGTAGGAAACTTCCACAGTGATAGTAATGGTGTTATTTGGAGTGATTATTAGATCACTTAAAATTTGAAAAATAGTTTGTAATTCTTCTTGTGATTGAATAAGAAAAGTACATTTACTTGTTGTTAAAGGAGAGGAGCTCATTGTTCGGAAGTTAGCAAACAAATGGTGAGCGATGGTCAGAGGGTTACTTATATGTGGGCAAAGGTGGTGGAGGGGGAAGTAGAGGAGTGGGGAAGGTAGAGTGGTGGGGGAAGGTTGATATACCCATATGCGAACCGGCGGCCAGAGCATTTTGCCGCAAAACCCCATTTGGGTAGGTCATGGGTGGTGTGTAGAAATAAGCATTAGCTGTAATATAAATTAGAAACACTAATAATTGTTTTAAATCAAATATTAAGTTTACTTTTAACCAGAGTTTGCATTTCTTGTTCCTCGTTGTCCAATTCAATAATTTTAAAACCATGAGTTGTTTCTTCTTCTTCCCCTGCACTGTTGGAAGATGACGATGATGAAAATATTCTGGTAGGATCCACATATTTTACTTTGATTTTGATCCATCTTAAAGGATACTTATCCATAAGTGTGAGTAAGTTGTGAAATAGAGTTTCCATCTCATCTCTTTCGGTAATTAAATGTTCAAAAGAAATAAACCTGTCACCCATGTTGTTGCCAGTCAGAGTAATGAAATCGGAATGAGAAATGTATTGAAGGATCTGTAGAATATATGTTGGTGGGGACAATTTCAAGGTCAACCGAATGAAATTTTAAAAAAGAGCTGCAGTCAGTGACTACAGCTATAGATCTGAAGCTTCAATAGGATGAGAAGACCAATCTGATCTGTATTTGCATGCATTTATGATGCATGTACAAAAGTCGTCTTTATAACATGCATTACACTCTCGGCAATTAACAATTTTTTCTGGATGAAATTTGATACATCTCTGGGGACAGCAAGTGTGGAAGTATCTTGATTTATAAATTTTAAAGGTTCGCAATTCTGGTGGTGGTAGTTGTTTTGTCTTGCATTTGCAGTAACAGGATCCGAAGAATTCACATTTTCTACAAGCTAATCCGTCTACCATCCATCTTCCTATATCGGTACATTTTTGTTCACAACAATAGCGTGGTTTGTACTCGTCTTTCTTGTTTTCCATGTTGACGCTTCTAAGTTTAGCCAAGAAATGAAGGTGTATAGTGTAGGATAGCATGTTTTATAGATTAGAAAAAGTGGTGGGGGTAATCTCAAGGTCATCCAAATGGAGTTTTAAAAAAGAACATCTTACAAGTGTAAGATGTATTTATTTAAGATAGTGAGTTTTCATCCTCTTTTTCTTTCTTTATATCTTGTTTGTATTTTTCTTTTTCTTCTTTAGCCATAGCAATGAGATCTTCAGTGGATAGTGGATGTACTTCTGGAAATTTTAGAATTAATTTTGGTTGGAATCCTTCTTTAGTCAATACTTGAAGATCGGATGTCATTTGTTCTACACTTTGATAATCTTTTCCGTAGATTTTTCCATTAAATTCAATCATCATTCTGTACAACATGGTAGTGGTAGTTGTTTTCGCTGCGTCAGTTGGGAAGCAAATGATGATTCTGTTTAGGTTACGCGTTCCTTTTATAGATGCCACAGCGACCACTCAATATTATTCAACATCAGTAATATTTCTGAAACTTAACATTACTTTGAGTAGATGGTGTTGTAGTTGAAGGTTGTGTGGAAACAAATATTTCTTCATTGCAGAATTTTTGTTTAGGAAACATCCTCATGTTGTTAGCGTAAACATCAATATTTAAACGATAACCACCGGCAAGTAATACTCGCAATTCATTAGTAAAATCGTCGAGTTCTTCAAAAGTTGTGATGGTGGTGGTATCATATGATGCACACTTCACCTTAAGAGACATGTTGTTATTTGTAATAACTGGAGAGCCAACAGAGATGCGTACAGCACGAAAGGTAGTCGGAGACTGATGAGATCCTCAAGAAAATTACGGCCTTTATATACCCTCGAAACTAGGTCAAGGTCACCCAAACGTGTTTTTAAAAAAGCAACATATCGATAGTGCAAAAACACTATCGATATGTTGCCTTTTTCTTATTTTTTTTTTATTTTTTATTTATTTATAATCAGTTACACACATGTACAACAGTATATATATAAACTACAGATTAGTTGCTAGTAGGCATAACATGAAGTGTAAGTTCAGTAGAGTTGCTTCCGCTAGGACCGTGAGATGCTAAGTAGAGTGTGCCGGGGTGAATCAGTCGTAAATCTTCATTCTGCAGCAGTTGAACAAAGCGTTTGGGAAGAAATACTTGAAATTTTGGTTCATCACCAGGTGTGTAGGGTGCTTCACTTAATGTACAATTGATAGCGTCTCCAATTGATGTTTCCATTTTCTTAATAGTGTGAATAATATAATGTTTCTCTTCCTTCAATTCTGAACATTTTTTTGTCGGTAGTATAGTAGATTTAGAATGTTTGTTAAATTGATCAACAAGCGATTGTAGAAAATTTTGTGACGCCATTATCTTCTTCTTGCTATTGTTCGTCTTCTTCTTCTTGTGTTTGCGTGTCAGAGGTGTTGACTCCCCGGAGGTTCGAGTAATACTGATGCATTGTCATAGTGCCGCTCTCGCTTTTATACCCTTCGTTTCCCCCACCACTTTGCTGGAGATAGACATTTAAACGATATGCGTTTTTTAAAGCACATTGAGACTGTTGATGTTTAAAGTTTTTAGATGAAATACAGATGTTATCAAAGTAGCAATAAAAATCTTTTTCCATTTGCACATTTATTACTTCATGGTTTGTATATGTTTGTATCCAATTTGCTTTTTCCAATCCTCTTGTAAAAATAGTTTTGAACTTTTTGCAGAAATGATTCATAATGTGTGGCATCATATTGTAGGTTATAAAACCTTCATCCCATCTTAGATTATGAAAATGTTTCATCAACCATTTGTTTGTTACTTTAGCTTTGGTTGTTAATCTGTTGAATGGTAAAGGAGGCATAAATAAAAAGTGATAAACAACAGATGTTATCATATCTAGTACCACTAACTCTTTAATTATAAAATTTCCATCATTACCACGGAATGCTTGAAACTCTATGATACCTTGCTTTACTTTTATTAATTCTATCTTCTTAGAGAATGAAACTTGTTTATCCATGATGACGTTCAGTAGGCAACTGGTATGTTAATCCAGATTGACAACCTTTTATACCCCCAATATTCTTTATTTGTTCAATTTGTTGCCGATTGTTGATTGTTGAAACTTGATTCGTTTTCCTTGGTTTCTTGCTTTTCTTCATCTAAATTAAAGTTGGTTTGATAGTGGTGTAACTGTCTCCACATATCTACTTCATGTGGTATCCTATTGAAGATTGAAGTATCTACTGGACCATATAGGATTGGAACATATGGTTGTTTATCCAATGCATCAATTAAATAGTCTTTGATAATTGCACTTGAGAATATTAGCTGTTTTAAATATCTTGTTATAGGACCAGTAGCACAAGTTAAAGTGTAAAACTCTTCTTTAGTCAAATGTATTTTTATATTATATTTAGTTAAATCTCTAAATCGAACTAGTTGTTGACCACGTTGTTTAACAATATCGATTTCAACATTTGATTCCAACAAACCTAGTTTTGTTTTTCTTCCAAATGTATTGTTACTCAGATAACATTCCAAAAGATGTATATGTTTCATAAAAGATTCCCAAGAAGTTTCAGTGAAGGTTACCATTTTAGATCCATGATTTAAAATAACAGTAGGAGAGTAATCCAATGATTTCATCACTCCAGCAGATACAGTCTTTGTCATACAAGAAGAAATAGGATAAAATATTCGAAGAAATACTTCCGTTAAGATGTTGGTGGAAATGTTATCTTCAATTTTTCTTTTCTTTGTTTCTTTTTCAACTTCCTCTTCTTCTGTCTTTTTATGTTTAAACTTGAGGAACTCATCCATTTCCTGTTCAACTTGTCTTTCTATATCCAAACTATTGTCAGCCATAAAAGGTGTAGTTTCTTCATTAGCAGTTGATATAGTAGAACTCATCTTGCGGACGATGTTACCCATACGACAATCAAAGATGAAATGAATTTCCAGCTCTTTTTTCTCGCTTTTATACTCGCAGATGACCTAGATATTGTTGATTTTTTGTAAAAACCTTACAAATTGTGCAGATGTTGTATTAATCCTTCTTAAAGTACATTCTTCACGATTCCTGTTAGCGGTGTGTAAGTAACTATTTTGTCATGTAGAATTAAACAGTATGCTGAAGTTCCATCTGGTATTTTATCTTCAAATTCCATTTCAACTTTTATATCTACACTTGAAGATTTTACAGATTCATTTTGTTTTGAACAATCGATTACAACAATTGGAGCTTTTGAATAAAATTGTTCTGGTGATAAAAGTGGTGTATTCGTCTTACCATAATATGATGATTGAAATCTTGCATACATGTCATATAGAATGGAATAACGTTTCTTGTCAAATGAAACATTTAAACTGTCATATGGAAAGAACTGAGAGTTTAAAAAAACTTTGCAATTCTTTATCTTGCAATGGTCAAATTGACCAGCGTGCGCGGTTATAACATCTTTTCGTTTAGTCTGAAAACCGACTATTATGTACCTTGCCCGTTCTAAATAAGTAGAGGTTTTAACAGTCCATGTTTGTCTTTCTGTTTGAGGCAATATGGGGTATTCATGAAATTCCCAACTCCTAAATGGTATTACAATATCACGGTCAGATTTTAATTTTTTCAATAATATTACTCGATGTTCATCTGCCAATCTGACATGAGGTACTCTCCATACAACTTTATCCAATTGAAGTTGCCATTCCAAATCGGCATCTTTAGTTCCACTTGGCGCTTGTATTACATCCTTATTTGTTGAAGATCTGAGCAGTACCAGTTCTTGCTTTACATTTATTATTATTCTCTTGTAATCTTCTGCGAATCCCAAAAGCAATCGTAAAGGTACATTAAAATCAAAGTAACCTTTTGAATTAGGAGTAATAGTGTCTTTATCAGGAGTCACCCATCCAGCCGAGATTAAAGAATTTTTTTCATTGGGTGTTATTGAAGTCAATCCTTTTAAAGTTGTTGATATACCAACTTTTTTTGTTGAATCAATTGTTACTCCAGATATCTCATATCTAATTTCATCAAACAGATATGCCATAGGGTTATTTATAAAAGGAACAGTTGAACCAGACTTTCCATCCAATGTTGTTACTCTTCCTTCGATATATAAATAACTTTCACATGGTAATGTGTAGATATCTTGTTGTTGAATGGGAATTCTTATTTCATCATTATTATTTAATTTTGATGAAGTGTAAGGGTTGTGAGTGTGATATTCCTTCTCCCATAGGGTTTCGTCGAATGTCGGTCCTTGCGCTATATCCAGTATATCCATGGTTGGCAAGTTTTAGTCCGATCTTTTGTAGGAAGCGTATGTTGTCCGGTGTTAACTCGTCGAATGTTGAGGAGCTACTGAGCTCCCGACTCTTCCGTTGTGGTTTAAATGATAATCCCATGTTGACTTTATGTTGCCGCTCTGATATGTAACCGTATAGTTATTGTTTCTCCTCTAAAATCAACACTAATACCGTCTTGATCCAATATGTTCAGTACGATGTCTGAAATGAAACTGGTGTTTAACGGTAGGTATATCAGGTTTTGTGGCTTCTCAACTATTTTAAAACCAGGAGCTACTGTCGGGTAAAATGTGTGTAATATATGTTGATTTACTCCATCTCTATATGATCCGTGTATAATATTACACGTTACATCAATACTGTTCACCTTTAATATTGTTACTGTTTTATCGCCAGTATAATCATTTCCAGGAGCTAAAATTCCTTTCTTCTTTGAAAATCCGAGCAAATTGCCGATTGAGTGGTCTAAGCTAAAATCTATATAATACTTTGAAGTTATTTCTGCTTTTAATGTATTATTATTACCTTTTATAGAAATATTTTCTTCTCCAAGTTTCTTTTGTAATACTTGGTTTATATCGTCTATTTCATATGCTCCTGTAGATAATGGAATTATTTTTAATTGTGAATAATTTCCTTTTTCATCTTTACTCTCATAATAATGTAGTAAATTATTTTTTCCTTCTGTAACATTGGGAATTGAATTGTATGTAGTCAAATCCAATAATGCTGCTTCCCATAGTTTATCCGTAGATAAACGTAACGCTGGGAAAAGTGTACTTTTCAATGTTGACGAATTTCCACTCAGCGATACTGTATACGATGACATCTTAAAGCTGACTGACGCTCTTCGCTAGGAACTCTAAACATAAATGTCCGCATATTTCCGTATTGCTAGGTTGCTCTCTTTTGTAGTTGTAGAATATATTCTTGGAGTCCCGAAAATAATGTTGAAGTTCTTTTGGTGGCGGTAAATTTCCAAAACTATCAAAGTAGTAAACATTTTCTCCAAGTTTTTTATAACATACCCAATGAGTACCTGGTCCATAATTAGAGTCTAAATTTACTATTCCAGTTTCATTTTTCCACACTCTATTTGGTAATGTATCTTTCATAAAAACTCCTCTGAAGAATGGTATTCTTAAACATTTCACATATTTTGACAATTGATAGTTTGTTAATGCTTCATTTGGAATTATCAATTTATTTTTCTTATTTAATACACACGGTACGGTCTTAAGTAAAGACCCGATCCGTTTTTTACCATTGACCATATGGATGTTTTCTTGACTTTCCTTTTAGGGTTAGTGCGATGTTTTCTTTTGATGTTCCCGCCTCTTTTTGCAGCTTCTTTTTTACTAGGTTTTTTCCCGCGTCGTCTGCCACCACCAAACTTAGCTTTCGTCTTCATGGCTGTTGTCACTGCCCAAGCTGCTGCTTTTTCCGCAATACTGGCGTCACTTGATTTAACCCTTTGCCAAGCTTTTTCCGCTAGCGCTCTATCCGCTATTGATCTATTTGTTGAATCTGCAAACTTGGAATACGCTATATCGTGTTCTTTGCAAGCTTGATCTAATTTATTAATTCCAGGATCTCCTCTTGCTAAACGTTTTGCCAACTTAGTTCCGGGTCCACAATATTGATAGCCTCCGGGCAGATGAAATTCGTATGGTAAAGCGTCTATTGCTCGATTTAGAACAGCACCAACAGGAATCCGTCTGAGCAGGGAAAACGCAGCTGATGTTATACCACGTCCTTTCTTAACGCTGTCTTGACGACGACTGAGCGGTGCGGTCTTCATTATGTCGTCTTATATAACCAGCGTGTTTACTCCACGAGCTGCTTTACATAAATGGATAACTCGTGCACAATGTTTTATATTTAAATATTTAATTATTCAAATTAATTATATACTGATTTATGATTCTATTTTTAATCCAAGCTTCTCGTTCATCGGGTTGAATCATCACATGACTCGTTGTACTAGCTATATGATTGTGGGTATCGATAAGTAAATTGCCAACTATTCTTATTAAACAATCTAAAGTTACAGCATCTTTCGGATGTTGAGGATCATGTAACTGCATAATACGTTTATCATTACACGTGTAAGCGGTCGAATCACTTTTCGATGTTGTTATGACTTGTCCAATAGTAGCAGCATCATTTAAATCTTCTCCTGGTAAAATATTAATTATTTTCTTCATTTTTGCATCATATTTGGTCCCAAAGTGTTTATCCCAAGTTATTGTTTGTTTCATTGTAACACAATCATTTGCTTCGTAACCAGGATAAATATCTTTTATTCTTCTATTACGACCATTGTATGTACCTAATGTACCACCAGTAGCAATTAATGTTTGCACCATTAGAGGTACATCTGTATCTTTTATACCAAATCTTCCATTTGTTATTGTTTTACGTCCTGCATCCCATTCATCATTTTTTCCTTGCATTAAATCAAACTTTTCATTTCCATGTATAAATGTATCTCCTCGCTTTAGCACGGCATCTTCATGTTTTACAAAATTCGATGTTCCCCTTTTTAATTCTTTAGATAGTTGTTCCATAGTAACAGCGTCTTTTGGTTGAGAACCGAACTTTACATTTGACAACACTTTCCCATAACAATCGATTTCATCACCATCTTGTAAAATACAGTTGTCCTTGATGTATTTCAGGTTTACAGCATCGCCGTCTTCCTTTGGGTATCCAATGTCATTTATAATAAACTTATAAAAAGAAAATCCTCGTTGAGTCTTTTCCGGTATTATAGAATGTAAATATTCTTTATTAACTGAATCTTTATCATTTTTTGGATTTGCCACATTGGTTATCCTATGATTTCCAGCATCATATGTTTGTCCATCTTTTAAATTATTACCCCACTGCAATTTTAAAGTATTTAAAAGTTCAGATGATAAATACTCTTTATTAATTGCATCAGAACTGTCAGTTGGTTTACCAACATTAATTATTCTATGTGATTTGACATCGTAAGTATTTTTGTCTAATTTCAATGATGTTGAAGTTGCTTCTTTTACTGTCTTTAAATTCGCTCCATCAGTATCTTCTTCTGGGTCTTTAATAAATTTTAAACGTTTGTTACTCATATCATAGTCACCTTCAGGTGTTTGCGGCAATCCACTTCTTTTTTTGTTTTCTCCTCCTTGTACTCCTAGCCCGGAGTACCGTCCGAACTTGTCGACACTCATGATTGAACTGATCCACTGTATACTCACAGCTCTCTTATATATCCATAATGATTTATACAACTATTCCACGATTTCGAAGTTCGTCAACTAAAGCCACCCATTCATTATTTAAACCTGTATGACCAGCTTCCATGGCTTCATGTAATAGTCTCATTCTATCGACCAATTTGTTTATATCATTATAGTAAATCACATTTGTATTATATAGGTTTTTCATTAAACCTTTACCAGACGTTGAAGATTCTCCTTTTTTCTTTTTACCATATTCATCCATAAGTGATAAGTCCATAAGTGATAAAGATTTCCTCTTTAGCGGTTTCTTCAAAGCAGGCGCAGTTCGTAATGTTGGTAGTTTTCTCAGGGGAAACAATCTTTTTATTACAACTGAATATTTAGTTGCGCGTGTTCTATTTATCATTGAATCTTTGGAGTAATTCTTCTTATGAGCATTAGTATTTTGCAAAATTTCTTTAAAAGTATTTAAATCTTGTAGTGTATATTTTATAGGTATATTTTTAAAAATCAGTTCAAATAATCCTTTTGTTCCTTTATATTTATGCTCACCAATAACAATGTCATCATCTTCAGTCAAATATACTTTTGAATCTCCTATTTTTAATTCATTTCCATCAATTCTCGCTCCATATACATGTGACTTGTGTAGTTTTGGGTTAGCTTTTATTTCATGTAACATCTTCATGATATACTTTCTTCCAAGAGGTCCTTGTTGCAATATATCACTACTTAATTTTGTTAGATTTGGAATTGATTGTTCTGCTTCAGGTATATGTTGTTCTTCTTCTTCTTCTTTTTGAACATTTATTTCTGGTTCTTCTTGTCTTGTTTCTTCTCCTTTTTGAGAAACTTCACTATCACTTGTGTAAGAATCATCATCTTCTTCTTTTTTTAAAGTCTTTACTTCAAATTTAGAAACAGGTAGTAAAACATCTCCTTCAAAATGAGGTTTACCAATTGTTTCTGTTATCTGTTTTAAAGGTTCTGTAATAGGCTTAAATGTAGTCTCCAGAAATTCTTCTCTTTCATTCAAACCCATTCTTAATGCTCGATTTTTAAGTCTAATCGAGTCACTCAGTGATTTTATTTCTTTTAATAGTTTTTCTTGGTTCACCATGTTTACGCAGCGAGGTCCAATCTATTACTAAACGTATCATCAATCTTTCAATGAATTAATACAAATTTATCCAATCCTATACGATATCTTCCATTTTTTATAGCTTCTTCTTTCATAATAACAAGAAATCCATATTTTTCAGCCCATGCTTTGCCACACATTTCTTTAAATTTATCAAATGACATGTCTGCATTCACATGATCATAATATATGTGCTTTAAATTTGTTTCATCTTGCTTAAAGATAATTAGTAGATTTGCATTATCTCTTATTAGTTGTTTTGGAATTTTACTGTAAGTTTGACCAATATAAATGCTATCAATATTGTAATGTCTTCCCATGGCAAAATAACTTCTAATAGTGTCGTGATTTTCACAAGATACATCATCAAATATAAATATAGAAAATGGTTTAGCCTCGTTTGGCTCCATTATAGTTTCACTAGCATTAAACTTGTAAAAATTAACTTCAGGCACACTTGCGAGTACCTTATCCAATAATTGGTATTTGGGTTGTTGCAAAGATTTGGAAAAGATATAAATGTTGTTGAAACGTAATCCCTTAGGATTTGTTATTAAATTAAAAACCACATTTGTCTTTCCACAATTTGATGGTCCAGTTATTAAACATCTTATTGTGTTTGGCAGTAATTCACCATGTTTTCCATGATTTAACTTGTCGTTGTCAACTGTTAACTCATCAATATTATCAATAAAAAATCGATCCTTTTGCTGCACAATCTCCATCTTGTGTAAAGGTTAAACATGTAATGACTTCATAAATTGCTACACTAAGTCTTTTGTAGGGATCCAAGAGTCTTCACTTTTATCAAATCCCAACCAACGTACTTTCACCTTATCCTTTTTTCTTTGTAAAATTTTTTCAACAAGATATACATCGCCAACTGATGATTTTAGCAATTCATGTCCGTAGAATCCACCTTCAAGCAATTTACCCTTGTTGTCCTTTAAAATGTAGGTTTCAGGTATTGTTGGTTGCACTTTATAGATTGTAAATACTTCATTAGTCCAGTTTGGCAGATACCTTTTGCTAAATACTCCTTTGTACTTACTTATACGAACTTTATCATTAACTTTAAATGTTTTGGGCTGCATTTTTTCACGTTTAGGAGTAGTATTATTTTTAATACGTTTTAATACCATTTTAGCATTGGTACTATTTACTTCGTTAGGCTTCATACCAATGGTTCGATGATACTTATTGTTATATTCTTTTATAAGTTGTGGTAATATATCATACCAAATATATGATCCTCGTTTGGAAAATGTTTTATACATTGCTCCTTTTAACGTTCTGTTAAATCTTTCTATTATTGAAGCTTTAACTTCAGAATTTGTAGAATAATGATTTATTTTATACTTCTTCATTAAAGCTGCAAAGTCTTTGTTAAAATATTCTTTTCCATCATCAGTTTGTAGATGTTTGATGTTGAAATTATTTCTTAGTATAGCCATTTCCATAGCTTTTGTAACACTTTTACCAGTCTTGTCCTTTAGCGGTAAAGCATCAGCCACTTTAGTAAAACAGTCTATAATCGCTAAAATGTATTTGAATCCTTTATTTAATTTACTATGTGGTATCATTTCAATAAGATCGGCTTGGAAAAGATCATTCATTCCTTTTATAATTGTATTTCTTCTAGGAAATTTTCTTCTTGCCGGCTTATGAAGTTCATTTACAATCTTGTTCCTTAAATCTTCCATCTTCAGTTGTGTCTTCCACACCGCTTGTAAAAATACTGATCTCTAAAATGGTTTATCCTCTTTTATATGGTTAGATTATAGGTCAAGGCCATATTACATTGGTGTAAAAAAGAGGGAACATGACATTGAGCTTGTCATGTCCCCTCTTCTTTACGGAAAGGAAGAAGGTAAAGGACGAAGAATAGGTTTACTGGTCGATAGGGTATAAGGAGTAATGTCCAAATGGTAGAGTTTTTATATTACCTTCCAGGATGTACCTCTTATCATCCTTACAACTCAAAGCCCATTTGGTTTGCTTTACACTGAAGAGACGATGGTTGAAGCTTCTTATGGTGTTAAATGTTGCTGTTGTCTCAACATTTTCAAATAAGCATCTCTTGTATTCTTCAAACTGTATATTCTTCTTCAGGTATGAGGTTTTTATACCTTTGGCCTTCTTCACGATTTCATGTTCTCTTTTTTTATTTTTGTACAATTTAAATGAATACAATTTAGACATTAGAGCAACAACCTCTTCCATTGGTACGCCATTTGTTTCGTCTTTGAACTTTCCCAATACCTTTTTATTTCTACCGTTGTCGTAGTTGGGATGGTCTTGTGGATAATCAGAAAAGTCAAAGTCGTTATTGTAGATAAAACAGCGTAGGTCTTCATACATATCTTCAGTTCTTATCCAATAAATAAAAGCGTCCGTATCCATGTATACAATGCCGATGTTTTCTCTTCCATAAAATTTAACCATCTTGTTGTAATGGAAGTCATACATGTGGGTCTTTGAAATATCTAGAATAGACATCCCCACATATAAAGGACGATCCATTGTAATTGAAATTTTGTTCATGGAAACAGCTACAAGATTTTCGTTGATTATTATGGATGATCCGAAGTTAGGTTTTTGTACCAGCTTTTGTAGTTTTACCGGATCACTAACTAATTTCACATTCTTATGCTTTCTTTTGTTTTCCAGTGTCTTGCCAAATATTGCATTATTCATCAATTTAAAAAAGTCCTTTTGAAAATTAGATGTAGCTGAAGTTCTTCTTTTTGTGTTATTGTCAATGTATGACTTTAACCAACAGGATTGAGAAAATTGTAAAGCTCTATTAATTTTTGTTATTCTCAATCCTAACTCTAGGGCTTGTTGTATTACCCAATAATGAGCAACATATCTTGATTTGTTGGTTAAAGTCATCATTAATTTAGGCCAACTGCCGGTTGGTGATATTTCCGTCTTGGCCAGTAGAGGTAAATCATAATGGTGGTCATGCAAATGTTCAGGGTACTCAATATCTACATCCAAAATATAACCAGTGTCTCCATGTTTTGCTATATTCATGATGTTTCCAATAGAATCAGGGTCTACCCATTTGAAGTTGCCATATGGGAGAGGATTCGACATGGCCCATCCATAAAGGTTATTTGCATCAAAATAACCTAAATATGTACTTGGTTTTGTTGCATCAAAATTGGGCAAATATTTGTTATTTGCCTTTACATGTCGTGTTACACTTTGAGTTAGTCCCCCTCGAACACCTGATTCCAACATCAGCACCATGTCTATATCTGTAAGAAGTTGGAGTTTACATTTTGTTTCCTTTAACATTGCTTGCCAAGCTAGTCCAGGTGATGTACAAGAATGCAGAGGGTCTAATCCATATGCCTTAAAACATGTATTTCTAAACTCTTCCATTATATCACAAAGTAAAGTTACATCTAGTTTTACATAAAAGTCCGAATATTCTCCAAGTGTTTTAAATCCTAATTCATTCCATACTCTACACGCATGTTCATAATCTTCATGGGATATATCTGTGTCATATAGTTTACTTTTGAATTCTTCTTTTGGTGGAAGGGATATTTCATTAAATCTTTCTAAGCTATCTATATAATCATACGGAAAAACACCTTTGCGAAGAACTAAATTAACCTTGTCATTACTTACAATCTTCTTGGTTTCTATTAAATCTTCTGTTCTCAGGTTTTCAGAAAGCTTCATTAAACTAGATGGCATAAAACGGTAAGAATCTAAAAACCGAAGCTTAATATTTCCAACTTTTTTAGTAAAACTTATAAACTTCTCCGTGGTTTCAGCTATGACATCAATTTCTCCATTATCTCTTCCTAATTCCGGAATGATAAAATGTGCATCATAACCACTAAGGTTATGTAATATTACAGGTATATTTGTAGGGATCTTGTAGTTGATATTACAGCTGTTACATGCAGCACCTCTATAATACCCTGTCAGATGGTCATGATCATGAACCTTGTGATTTTCCACAGTAAATTCATTTCTACATAAATAACAATGAGTTGCATTTTCATGTTGAATCTCTTCTTCTTCGTCCAAAGGTATCATCGGTATAATATCACTGTACAATCTTTCAACACTTTCCGCTATTATATACAACTGATCAAGGAATATTTTAGAAGCATTAACACCACGATAGACAATAGGTTTTGAAGTTAAATTAAATTTATTTAGATGTTCTTCAGAAAGAGTAGATTTAACCATTAAACAAAAACTGTTTGGATCATGTATCTGATACTTAACACTTTTCCTTGCTACATCACCATCATTATTTTCAATAGGCACTAGTGTCGATTCAAAATCAGCATAGACAACAATGGGAATCCGATATTGATGGGAGATTTTCTCAAATTTTAACTCTGCCTTACTTGGACACGGTAAGATAATTTTTGCTTCATAGTTGTTGTTACATAGTTTTTTATGCTCTTGTAACCATTCATTTCCTTCTCTTCTTTCTTCATGAAAATTGAAGCATCTTTTGCAAACTATCTTCTTATTTTTAGTTTTACATAGTTGATAACTTACAAGAGTTTCAAATTTTTTAATCCATACATAGTGGGAAATATCACCTTTTGTAAGTAATAATAAGTCTGTATGATCTGGGAGTTCATTCTTCACCACACGCAATGGGTACACTTTATTCGAACTGTCCAAACCAAAAACATTAACAGATGTTCCAGGGTTTTGTTTTTCGAACTTTGGGATGTCCTTCAAAGCCACTGGATAAGTCAATCCTTGGAAATTATATCTAAATCTGTGTGTTTCATATTCTTCACTGGGTCTAACCGCATGGTTAGGTGGTACAAATTTTGCCGTCATTGCATATCTAAAACATTCCATATCTTCATTTTGAACATTTATACATGATTTAGTGTCTGAAATTTTCTTTGGGAGCGGAATATAACTGCTACCCCTTAATCCATAGCCGTGTTTATGAACTCTAACATCCATACTCTCAATACTAACCAAACTCCAACCAGATCCTCTTCCTTCATGTTCTTGAATTTTTGTTAGTATTTCTTCCAAACAATCTTCAACTATTGAATTAATATCTGAACTTGCCATGATGGTCTGGTTTTTTGTCATGAATCCTCTTGGTGACATTTCTCCTTCTACATTAGTAAACATAGCATTTAATAATATGCCAAATTTAATAAAGTTTAGTCTTCTTAATTCTTCTGTGAGTGTTTTACTTACAATTGTTCTTACTTCTTTAAAAAACTGATCCAATTCCAAATTTTCATTTTGAATTTTGTGGTGCATTACTACTCTACCTTCTAAAGCAAATACTTTTAAACACGGTATTTCATTAGATGGTCCTGCTAATGGTTCTTCTTCTTGTTGTTCTTCTTGTTGTTCTTCTTCTTCATATAGTTTTAAATCTTCATATTCTGTTTCTGTTACATCTTCATTATTATTGTGGAATAATTCTTTATGTATTTCTAGTAGAATATTATCATGAAAAGTTTCTGAGCAAATTTTACATTGATGTGGTATTTCATTAGATGGTCCTGCTAATGGTTCTTCTTCTTGTTGTTCTTCTTTTGGTTCTTCTTCATATAGTTTTAAATCTTCATATTCTGTTTCTGTTACATCTTCATTATTATTATGGAATAATTCTTTATGTATTTCTAGTAGAATATTATCATGAAAAGTTTCTGAGCAAATTTCACATTGATGCATCGTGTTGATGTTTACTCTTTGAAATTTAGCACGGAAATGAAATGCTTCTCTCTTCTATTCCCTTTATATAATGCTTCCCCCACCACATTTGTAAGGTTTTTTTTTAGTGAAATGTTAGAATTAGTAGTTTAACACTAAAGCTGAAAAGTAATGATTAAAGCCTATATTTTCTTCCAATTGCAAATACTCCACATATGCCTCCACCCACAGCCATAACAGATCTATGTTTCTCCAATATACACCAAAGGTGTGTCTATCATCTACCAAAATTGGAGATCCTATGTTTACTAATCTTCCATTTTCTATCTATGTCACAACTTCAATTAAAAACCTTCCTATAATATCCATTGGTGAATTCAGATCCACAAATATTCTTGTTACAACATTTTCACTTAACAAAGGCACTTCAATTTATTTAATTTCTTCATTGTTTTCTTCATCCACCTCCAATACTTCTTCAACTTTTGTACATTTGTTATAAAATATTGAAGCATCTTGGGGAGACATGTTCACTCTAGCTATTATAGGTGAAGAATGTTCTCAACACAAACCACACCACTCTTATATCGCCATGTCATTGAGTAGAAAGTGTTCTTTTTATGGTACAATTTTAGTAAAAAAAAAATAATACAATTCTGTCTTTACCACAATATTGCTCTTAATTAGAGCTTTTCATTGATGTATCACTTGCCCTATTCCGGCAAACCATCCTTGAGTTATTAGTCATTTTCTAATCCAGATTATTGCTGGGGGGGGGGGGAGGGGGAGGGGGAGGGGGGAGGGGGAGGGGGAGGGGGGAGGGGGAGGGGGAGGGGGAGGGGGAGGGGGAGGGGGGGGGAGGGGGAGGGGGGGGAGGGGGGGGGGTTATTAACCTAATTGAGGTCAAGGTCACCAAAAAATGATAATGTACCAAAGTGATGGGGACGGCCGGAGCCATCCCCACCACTCTGTTTGCCTAACACTTCCCCAAATCCCAACCCACTATAGTTACGTCTTGCAAGGGATCCCAATTTTTGGCCCGCACGCACGTGGCGATCCAGTTTGGTGAGCTGTGATACGGGCGGTTCAGTCTCGGGCCCGAAGGCACTGGGCTTGACCATCCAATTATAATAGGGAGTCTGGAACAATTAATGCAAGACGCAACTCTAACCTCCCACCCTTAATCTAAACCCACCCAAATATAATTATTTCCTAACAAAAAATTAAAAATTTTAAAAAAATAAAAATATGCGCTGCCTATGGCACAACACGCATGTCCCACCCATATTTAATGAAGTTCAACAGAACTTCTATAATTTAAATTTAAATTTAATCTACCCTCCTAACAGCTAGCTGTGAAAGGTTATTAGTACACACACACACATACAATAATTATACCAAAACTCAACATCAAAAACACATTTTCCAAACATCAACAATACCATAACACCTTAATGCTAACATCGCAATGCGCAAATTAAAACTAACACAACTTAAAACTAAAAATAACATTTTGCACACACACACACACACAAGTATTAATATTAAAACCCTAACAGCAAGAATAACTCAAATATATATCGGCCGCTTATATATTTGAGGTACCCTCTGAGTTCGGAACAACCATCGCGTCCGACGATTTGTTCCGAACTAACTCAGCGATAGTCGCCAAAAAGGTTCTCGGCTCACAAAGTGGTGGGGAGAGCCGTAGGGGTTTGAGGGGGGTACAACGTCTAACGTCCAACGTCAGTGGAAATTTCCAATGATCTATTCGTCACATGTAGGTCGCCGCTAATGCAGGTGGAGCGTTGTACCTTGCAATTAACGTTAGGCAACACCTGGTTTAATCCGCCGTTGAGCTTCACTGAGGCTTTCCCCATCGCGTAACACCATAATTGTTGCCTGTTATTATTTGAGTAATGGCAAAAAATTATCTGTCCTCTTTTGCCACTTAACTATAGTTATTAAACTATTGGCAATATTAAAGCTAAATTGGTGTTATATAAATGTAACCACTATCAACCTAATTCATTTTGATAAGTGAAAGTGACGGGGGGGGGGGGTCAACACTTTTTTCTTGGGGGGGGGGGTCAACACTTTTTTCTTGGGGGGGGGGGGGGGGGTCAAGTTCAACATAATCGCTATCTGTGCTTATATAAGCCGCAACGCGGTCGCGCGTCTGCCATTCACTCCCCAGGTACCGCAGCTGAAACAACTAATCTGTAAGTCTCTACCACCTAGTAATGTAACATATGCTTTGTTTTAACTTACACCTGTTAAGCTTGCTATTTTTTTTTTTTTATGTAATTTATTTCTTAACATATAAAAATGCACTTTTATTTTATATATAATATATCAAATAATCTCGCGTTACTATTTTTATTTTAGTTTATACTTATTATACAAGTTAACCCCTACAGAATAATTAACTAACTTCTGCTGCTAGACTAAACTACTTAGACTATAAACAGTTAACACCCATATATTAATATATAATTATTATACTGCAATTTTTACCTGTACAAATGCTAGATGTAATTGCGATTAATCGTCTACGACACAGTTCTTAAACCCTTATAAAATAATTAACTAACTTCTACCACTAGCGGTAATTTTACAAAAATTTATTAACTATTTCTTTCCTCCTACTAGAACCTTTCGCGACGCTGCCGCCCCGACAAAGAACTGAAATCTCCGAAGTTCTTCCCTTTTATCTCATTCTCTTAGGGGAGGGGGTTGAGGGTTCACACTACCCTATATAAGCGGCATCGGTACCTCACGTGTGCGCCATTATAATGGCGATAGGGCGACAGTAAACATCTATCCGTAAGTCCCTAAGACTATCAAACATTTTTTTAACTTACTCTTCTTACTCTAACATATGTTTGCGCTTATTATGTTAATTAGTCTCTATATATTCAGACACACTTGCGGGCACCACTCATATACTCGCTGAATTTTAGAGAGTACACATCTCCCCTTTGAATATTATTATGGATTCGCACACTTTACATTTAAAACTTTTGCATACTAAACACATTTTAAAGAAACAATCTAACTCTACAATTTCAAAACCGCGTACTACATTGAGTAAGCTTAAAAAATACTTCAGTTGTCACCCGTTGTACTTTGTAAAATCCAACCTTTGTAATACTTGTTCTACTGATTCTATTTTACACTCTGTCTTAACTGAAATGCTGAAATATCAAAATTTCAATCTTGTTACACCTATTGACGATCCTATCCAATTATTCTTATTCACTATATTACCAGGTTTATATGATTATTCTTCCTCAGACACATGTCTTGTTCTGCTCTATCAACTCGCACTGTAACCACCTAGAACCTCTCCTTTTTTGCAATTATGGACACACAGCGGGATTCACCCATACAGAGTAATAAAATAACTATTACCGCTGCAAATAATGACAAAGCAATTCTCCAATTACTGATGAGTTTTTATTAAATAAATATATTTTTAAAAACCCCCTCCGGATGACCTTGACCCACTTCCAAAACCCACCCATCACTGTCAAAAAAAAAACCCCAGCCGCTACTACCCCTACAACACTTACAACCGCTGACCTTGAACTGGACCAGGAGTAGGCAAACCCCACTACTTACGATGATGCGATGGCTGCGGAGGCGAGAGTTGCAATGACGCAGACTACGTAACCTTGGGGGCTCCACACAACCGAGACCGACAACGGCAAGGCAACCGGTCGCAGCAGACCTGCGTAGCCGGCTCAGCGAATCCCCTGAGGGATTTAGTGATTTCGTTTACTATAATCTACA
The DNA here is from genome assembly GCA_030545055.2 of Neoaliturus tenellus. NCBI lineage: Eukaryota > Metazoa > Arthropoda > Insecta > Hemiptera > Cicadellidae > Neoaliturus > Neoaliturus tenellus. The sequence goes on from CM061531.1 coordinate 115,248,076, forward strand.
TTAAGAAAGCCCGCGGAGCTGGGTAAATAGGTTTGCTGACAGAAGAGAAATCATTAAATAATGCCCATTAGTGAAGTGAGGTATACACTTTTCTTGAATATCCACAAAAAGGGGAAATACTCGTGGTTTTTGCTTAGTCGATGAGTCAACGTGTTGAATAGTTTTTGACTTTTTACTGGTCTGAAGTAAAAATGCTAGATTTAAAAAGCGTATAACTTTTGAATACGTTAGAAACACCATAATACGACCGGTACATGGTCCGTTCCACTAGTCGAGTTCAGACGTAATCGAAGTGAACGGATACGTAAGAAGAAGTGACGGCATAATTTCATACTTTATACCTTTACACCAAAACTTTGTAAAAGTTACAAAATAAGGCCGTTTTCTCTATTTGACAAACAATAACCATATACCAACTCACGGCTTGCTACTTTGAAACCGTGAATATGTACCAGTCAAGCACACCAACTACTTGCAGTTATAGAAAACGTACATAACCACAATTATTTTCAACACAAACTAATTACACAAAGCAAAGTAACAGAACCCATATTTTCAATTGGGAAATATAAAACGTTAATCTTATTCTCCAAACGAAATTACAATCATTTTTCTACGATTATGAATGTCAAGGTTCATAATAAAAAAATTGTTTGTTGATTATTGTAAATAAATTATTTTAAATGTAAATTCAGTCACAATACACATTACAATACAAATTTTAATGATTATCACTTGTATACCGCATATTAATGTTTCAAAAACCTTTTCTTGTAAAGCTGAATCAAATTTCAAGCAAAACTCATGTTTGCTACAAATAATGTTCGTATTTCAATAGTTCGTGTTTGGTGGGCGATGAAAATAATCTTTTTTGTCACTTTAAAAATTTGAGGGAGACAAAATATTCAAGCACACAATTCATTAGCAACAAACGCTTCTTCCCTGTATGGCGGAGTGCGTGTTTGTTATGTAACAATCAGGGTGAGGTATGGAGTATCCAGATCCAGGGCAAGGCCCAGCACTCAAGGTCGCCTCTGTTGAACAGGTACCGGTTTTGTGATTGACCTTGTAATTTCGACAAAGGTGTTATTCCACTGCGAAGAATGTTTTACATAATCGGCTTATACGAAGTGTGTTCTGTTGTTGGCATTGAATATTTATATTTCATCCAACATGTTTTGATAGTTATATTGACAGAGACTTGATGATTTTTTAAGTGGGAGCAAACTCAATACATGTCTATATTTATAAAAACCTGGCCTATGTACCTCGGGTGCCCTATACAGTTAGATGACTTATTAGCTCGCCATAGGTCGTCATCGTTAGCATCTTGAGTCATTGATATCACAGAATTTCTCATCCTATTGTTTCAAGCTAAATATAGTTGAAAATAACGTCTTTGGAAAATCCCTACAAAAAAAGTGCAACACCGTTAAGACTGGTGTTTGGAATCAGTGACCTGGGTATTCTAAACTATGTAAGATTTTTTTAAATCCCTCCGACTCGCATAATGAAGCGTCTCCCACTCTGGTAGACGATGAACCATTACCATCAAATGTTTGTTAATACGGTAAATTATGCCTATGTTTTTATTCCATATGAAACCTTATGATACCACTACATTTGAAATAAAGATCGTTAAAATAAAACAAGATTTTTTTCTTTTCGTTCTGTTTCTGCTAGAGAGGGATTTTTGGAAACTTGAGCATACTGTGATTTCTATTACAAACAATGTACATACCATTTGCGGTTTGTACTGCATTTGTAACTAAATTGTTGGACATAACTAGAGTCCAGGCTTTACCACAGCCCAAAAGCAAAACTTGATCAAATTTCCCTCAAGACAAAAAATGTGTGTGGTTCCAAGTGTTTCCGTACAGAAAAACAAATAAAGCAGGGCAACACTTTTTGGACACCCGTTATTTTCGATTGAAATAGAACTTATACTCGTAAATTCAGACTTTAAAACTCGTTGGAGACTATTTACTATGCTATTATGATATTATGCTTTTTGTGGGTTAAAAATAAGAGGTATCATAACTTATAAGAGGTATCATAACTTATAACTTCATAAGAGGTATCATAAGAGGTATCATAACTTCCGCATTCAAGTATGGTTATAATCATCCCTGAGGATGCAATCAGTATTATAGCCATGATCATCAAGGGTTTCAAGGCTCTACAACTCTCATAAAGGTTGGATAAAACTCATAACGACAAGTGCTCAAGTGTCCTTGGAATGAATTTGCAGCTTAACTCTCCCCCCCCCCCCCCCGTCTACGAGGGAGTAATTATGCTTTATTGTTATTGTAAATTTATTTTCACGCTATACTGCCATTAACATCTTTTCACATAGTTATGATTAATCAAGTAGATGAAATCTAGTGTTTTAAATGATTTATTGAGGAAATAGTATCAAATTGCGCTTTGAGGAGAACAATGCAGATGGTTGTAAATTTTGGTTGATGATTATATCTTAAAACCAAACTTGAAAGGTTTTAAAAGTAAAACAGGGAGGTTTACATTCATAAGTTAACCACGCTAAAAGAAAAATGCCATACTTCACTGTTTTAGTCGCTGAATCTAAGCTACTTCTTTCAGTAAATCATATTTCAAGTTATTTAGGGGTTCTCAATTGTATATTTTCTTTTGGAATACTTTATGAATGTGCTCAAAACTTTATGAAAATAAATAAAAATGCTAATGAAAATTTTTATTTGAACATAGTTTTAACATGTTTTACTCGGTTCGCGTGTCACATGGACAAAGGTGAATAAATCATCTTCATATTTGGGCTAGAAGTAATTTCGGCAATGTAAACCGGCTTTTGGACAAACATGATTTTGTATTCTGCTGTTCAGATTTCCTCGTTTTTCACCAGATTTTTTTTTAAACTTGGTAATCATTTAGTTAAACAATTAAATTAGAGCTCTCATACCTTCAAAGTTTAAGAATGCAAAAATATAACACTGTGACGTAGAAAAATGACTCAATTTTCCTTAATATTTTTATTTATCAGTTATGATTGCCCTAGATACAACCTGAATCTAGATGAATACGAAGCTGAAAAATAAATCATGCAGAGCTACTCCACATTATTAGTATCAAGACCATGGATTTGGAAAAAAATGTGTTTAGTTTAAAAAAAATACAAATTAAGAAGACAAGACATATGAAACTTATGGTTTCATGTGTTTCATATGTTATGCTATACCATCCATAGCAGAAACTCATATATTTTTTCATTTTAACACCAAACGTAATTTACTTGAAAATGTTGATGAACCAAAAACGATTTTGAATTAAGGTTCCTTCAATGAGTTGCTTTTCTGCACTTCAGACATGTTTTTTTAACTTTAATTTGTACCAGGATCTTCAACAATATTTGATAACAAATGCGTTTTATAGTGTAGCAGAGTTTATACCCATTGAAACACTTTTTATGAACTTTGCCAAATTGTTTTTGGTTTTAAGATAGATGGTTTTAAGGCAGCTCTATCTGTTTAGGGCCGCAATGCTAGTCAACACAATATATGTAATCATTGCACATGACTAAATACATTTGAATATGCATATGACAATAAAAAATTCAAATAGTTTAGTTCATGATCAACTACATTCCAGTCCCCAAAAACCAGAATGTTTTTTACATTGAGCACGTCCTATTCTCAACGACATAGCTAAATTGCGCTTGTTTTCGTATCACGCTTCTTTCTGAGTTTTTATAGAGTGGACCTCAGGACTACTTCAGGAGAAGTAGTTAAACAAGTTTTTGTTCAGTCTAAAATGACCTCCGATGGGCGGTGCAACTCGCCATTCCAATTCCAAACCGCCCGGGATAACGATTCGCACTAACACTCGTTTGTGATTAGCCTACAAGGCGATGGATAAACAATGTTGTGATGACTGAGAAACTGATTCTGTGTGTGGAGCATGGTCATTAAAAATTAACATGAAACATCCAATTTATATGTCTGTTTTATTTTGCTTGTTATAAAACATTCGTAATAAAATATTCGTGCCTGTTTCATTTGAAAATGCAAGTAAATTTTTACTTTACATCAGTATTAGGCCTACGTTCGTTCTTATCCGAGTTGTTATGTTTTAGGATTAACACAGTTGTTTCAATGACGATTTCTTACAGGATATTTTAAAGCGTATACATAAAAAGAATATAAACAAATAATGTTTTCCGAAGAATGTACAACAGAAATATTATTTTCCAACAGCAGCTACTGTAATTGATTTCAGGGCTCATTGTCCTCCTCTGCTACTACTATTTGCCTGTCTGGTTTCCCAAGTTGAATCATTTTCTTGGTATGATTTTCTAGAGAACAAATGTCCCTATTGAGTGATGAGATTTCTTTGGTAACGAGAAACTTCCAAATAAAGTCAACCGTTACTCTCTCTAAGTTATAACAAACCAAAGGTAACGAGTGTTTGATCCACAAAATGTCATACACATAACTACGTAGGTAATGTAAATGGAATTGTCTTATTTGCTAGTTGGATAGCGTGTCAACCTGATGTTAGTGAAATATTAATAAGATTGCAATATGAATAGCTTACGAGCACCTGCAGTCCTATAAAGATTTAAGATTTTTACAAATAAAATATTTAGAGAAAAACGAACTAATAACATTATTTTTTACAGGTGGATTCCCATGTATTGATATCTCAGCCTTCTACTTTCATCAAAACGACGTAAGTAGACTTTTACCCTTCAATATAAGCAAGTAAGAACTACTTGTATATGTCAAACTCACAAGTTTCGTCGTTACACTATAATTTAGTGAGGTGTGTAAAAATATCACTGGCTCACACTTTTAGTTGTCGTTTACCCTCAACTATTTAGTTTCGTATTGAAAAACTGCTAAACATATTCATAGGCCTACAGTACTACTAGGAGTACGGTTATTCTACGCTTATGAACGGACAATAAAGATAAAACTACAACTTGAACTAAATTTAATACATTTAAAAGCCAATCTTATACTATAATACGAGCAATGTCTGAAGGGATGTGTGTTCCACGATCTCGAAATCTAGCGGGTAGATTTTGCTTAAACTTTGCCTTTAAGAGTGTTTTGGCCCAAAATAAGTTTAGAAACAGCCTCAATCCCAGGAAAAATCGAATTTGATCTCAATTTCAGTTTAAAAATCGTAGTTTTTAACATTGGTCTTATGGGTTACTATTTTGGTAACAAAATAACAACGAAAGGTATACAAAAATAAAGGAACTGTCATGTTAAGCCGTTAAGCAGACCTTTTAAAACAGCTGTTAACTGTGAAGAGGTATAGTTTGTTGTTGGTAAAAATTTAGGCCTAATAGCTTTATTACCATGACACTATATCAAAACAGAATTAAAACCAACGAGCAAGGCTTGGTTAACCTGGTACTAATGTTTCAAGACTCAAAAATAAATTTATACACCTACTAAAATTATAGGTTTTTATAGGTTTTATAGGTTTTTATAGCATTATAGGTTTTTACTTATTATTTCATAAAGCCTTAGAACCTTGCAAAAGAACTGCAAGGTTCATAAAGTGCATTCATTGCATGTCTTGGCCCCTACCTTGTCTTTATTTTAACTTCCTTGGGTCGCATCAATAAGTAAATGAAGTTAATAAAAATGTTCTGTACTGTACTAGTTTTTTTGTCAATGGGCAAACATTACACAAAAACATTTTCTATTTTGCTAATTGTCATTCTATTGCCTTTAACTAAAAAAAAAAAAAAAAAAAAAACTGGTTAAATTGTTTACACCTGGTTTTTCAACTAATTACAATATTTAAAATTCATGTTTCAAATAGGTACAAGAAATGTTTATACCCAAAAAAGACTTATAACGACCATTTTTCAATGTAAAGTGTTCTTCTTTAGTAACGCACTTAAGTGACACACAAAAGAACTTTTTGATCTTGACCAAGCTCATCCAAACTCCAAGCGAGGCCCTCAGTCGTGGCGGGGGCGGTACGAACGACGCGACGCGACGTCGAGCTTCCACCGTGGACGTGGCCGCTGACTCTCCTAGATACCTCGGACCGGTTCTGCTATGGGCAATGACCACTCGCGCCGAGCAACTTGATACGTCGTTTTCTTGAAGCAATTATCTTGATTCGAGTACGGAAAATTAGAGGTTTGCATAATAACATTCGCCATATATCTCTCTCCTGTCCTGAAATAGTCCGGAATCGAGCCTGAATGACGGATGAATGTTAAACTCTTGTTCCTAGCAGTCAAAACTGAGCAATTATGCCAATATCAAGAAATTTAAAGGATAATTTTTCGTTTGCTTCCTCAATATCAACAGATTCTGTTTACATAATTGTTGGTGGCAACAGTACTTTAATTACAGAGTTTATTGGTATTTTATTGGTGATTTTTCTTATTCTTGTGATATTTACTAAGAAAAAACAACTGTTTGCTTTTGGGTACTTTAGGAGAATTTTTTTTATTAACTTTGAAATTATTGGCAAGAAACTGACTAAAGGCAATCCTATACTATAATACGAGCAATGTCTGAAGGGATGTGTGTTCCACGATCTCGAAATCTAACGGTTAGATTTTGCTTAAACTTTGCATTTAAGCGTGTTTCGGCCCAAAAATAAGTTTAGAAACAGTCTCAATTCCAGGAAAAATCAAATTTGGTCTAAATTTAAGATTAAAAATCGTAATTTTTAACATTGTTCTTATGGGATGCTATTTTGGTACCGAAATAACAACGAAAGGTATATAAAAATAGAGGAACAGTAATGTTGAGCAGACCTTTTGAAACAGCTGTTAACTGTGAAGAGGTATGGTTGGTTGTTGGTAGGAATTTAATAGCTTTATTAGGCAATGGCACTATATCAAAACTGAATAATTAAAATCAACGAGCAAGGTGGTACTGGACCTAATAAGTGAAATGAGAACGCCGCCCCTAAACACAGATACCACCACCAAGATGGTAAGGATAATGCTGATTGGTTGAATGCAAACAGATAACTAGAATAATTTTACAGAAGTTTGTTATTGTAATGATTAAACATTATATTATGCTCATTTTGACATTTAAGAGGTAGAAAGAGCGCTTCCCGTGACAGTAAGAATTAAACCTAGCATCAGCGCTTATCCTCTGGTTTTCGAGAGCAAAACTGAAATATTTTAACATTTGATGTCCCTACTTTGCTTCTGTATACATTGCTACAGTAACCGCATGTTGTGTCTGTTACAAACAAAAATGTTTAGGAAGATTTTGATATAATAATTAAGCTATTTGCTGTCGATGAACGGCAAGTATTTTCAAAGCTTCTTTATTTATTCTTTCTACTATCCTGTCTTAAGTTCTGAATGAAGATATGGGTTTCCTTCTTTATCTTTTTTTATAACTAGGGTACCCTATAAAAGTGCCAGTTACTAATATCTGAACGCCACAAATTAAAAAACGGTATAGTTAGAAACAATTTCTAGATAGCTTTCTTGTTCGTGACAAAGTCAAGTGTAGTTATAAAGCTTATTGAAAATCCCAAATTAGTTTCTCACCACAGTTTTGGTCCTGCTGTGAGCCTGAGTAGTGGGGAATGGGGGCTTTTGGGCCAGTTCAAGGTCACCCGAGCGATGACGTCATCGATGACGTCATCGAGGTCAATGACCTCATTGATGACGTCATCGATTGCATCATCGATGACGTCATCACCAATGACGTCACTTCCTTGACGTCACACCCATGACGTCACAAAAATGACGTGCTGATGACGTCATCACCCCTTACGTCACCAAGATGACGTCATCGATGTCACAAAGGTCAAGGTCACGCTGAAACCTAAATTTTTCGGCACTTTTGCTGTTTCTCGCACTACGCTCCGAGTTTTAGTCACAGTTACCATGACCTTGACGACTTGGAGCGAATTTTCGATGAGAAACAGCAAAAGTGCCGAGGAAATTTGAAGTTTGCAACGTGACTCTGCCTAAACCGTCATGTGACACCGCTCGGGTGACCTTGAACTGACCCAGAAGCCCCCATTCGACCATTACTGCAACCGCGATGCGTACCCTACGACATACACCGAGCGACTGACTGTCCGGCCCCGCGCACTCTAGGTATATGGGAAGTGGTGGGGGAAATTGTGATGACCTCGGGAAACTTGAAAATGTCAAGCCGGGTAGCACCGTTTCGGTGCTACCTCAAAGTTACATGCTAAAGTGTGATGACCTTGAGTAAAAACATAGAAATACTACAAGTTGATACCGTCCCAGAGTTAAAGTGTGGTGACATTGAGTCAAAACACTGAAATACTATAAGTTAAAATCATCCCAGAGTTAAAGTGTGATGACCTTGAGTGAAAACACAGAAATAATACAAGTAGATCCCGTCCCATAGTTAAAGTGTGGTGACCTTGAGTCAAAACACAGAAATACTACAAGTCGATCCCGCCCCAGAGTTAAAGTGTGACGACCTTGAGTTAAAAAACTGAAATGCTATAAGTCAAAATCATCCCAGAGTTAAAGTGTGATGACCTTGAGTCAAAACACAGATATAGTACAAGTCGATATCGTCCCAGAGTTAAAGTGTATTGACCTAGATTCAAAACTTGTAAAAATACTTACATATAGAGAGTTAGAGAACAGCGAAACGCACCGCATGGAAGCTGGAGACATACTGGCGGAGCGGTGTTGTGCAGCCTAGGGACTCAGTTGTGGTGGGGGTATAGCCAACACTTAGAGTAGAAGTGTTGTGGGTGACCTTGACCCACTTACCTAACCCCCCCCCCCCCCCCGACAAAAAGTGCGAACCCCCCCCCCCCACCCCCACCCCCACCCCCACCCCCACCCCCACCCCCGAACTTTTTTTTCGGAAAATTTTTTGACCTTGACCAAAAAGTTTTTTGCTCCGGACGAGAAGTGACCCCCCCCCCACCCCCACCCCCACCCCCACCCCCACCCCCGAACTTTTTTTTCGGGAAATTTTTTGACCTTGACCAAAAAGTTTTTTGCTCCGGACGAGAAGTGACCCCCCCCCCCCACCCCCCCCCCACCCCCACCCCCACCCCCACCCCCACCCCCACCCCCACCCCCGAACTTTTTTTTCGGGAAATTTTTTGACCTTGACCAAAAAGTTTTTTGCTCCGGACGAGAAGTGACCCCCCCCCCCACCCCCACCCCCACCCCCACCCCCACCCCCACCCCCACCCCCACCCCCACCCCCACCCCCACCCCCACCCCCACCCCCACCCCCACCCCCGAACTTTTTTTTCGGGAAATTTTTTGACCTTGACCAAAAAGTTTTTTGCTCCGGACGAGAAGTGACCCCCCCCCCCACCCCCACCCCCACCCCCACCCCCACCCCCACCCCCACCCCCACCACCACCCCCACCCCCACCCCCGAACTTTTTTTTCGGGAAATTTTTTGACCTTGACCAAAAAGTTTTTTGCTCCGGACGAGAAGTGACCCCCCCCCCCCACCCCCACCCCCACCCCCACCCCCACCCCCACCCCCACCCCCGAACTTTTTTTTCGGGAAATTTTTTGACCTTGACCAAAAAGTTTTTTGCTCCGGACGAGAAGTGACCCCTTCCCCCCCCCCCCCACCCCCACCCCCACCCCCAGGCTCGCAGTCCGCTCCCGCGCGTTGAACGTGAACGACCGGGACGGACCGCCATAGGCATCACTAAACATTGAATGGCGCCTTCAGTGTTTAGCGAAGTCTACTCTAACTTTAAGACTTGTATTAGTTGTAAGATATTGCGCTTGCGTTTGGGTATTGCGAATTGTTTTATATGAGAGTGTTTTACTTGTACCCTATGTCTCCTGTGTCTTTTATCCTTTGTGTCTTGTTTGTTATGTGTTCAATGTGTATGTGCTTGTTCCAGCATTGACTACGTTGAGCTCAATTGTGTGTTGTAAGTGTGTTATTTGTTTCTAAAGTGTATACGCTTGTTTTAGCAATCCCCCCTTGAGCTTTTTCAATGCTCAAAGTAAATTGTAAAGTCAGGGAACGGGAGTAGGCCCCCGTGTAAAGCCACTTTTAATAATTGGTAGGCTCCTTGCCAGGCATGCAAAAGGTTGCGGATGGCATTTGGGGAGCATGTCCGTTTGTACGCTGGCAAGCAAAAGGTTGTGGCGGCCTCTGCACTCGGACCGAGGACGTAAGCCATTAGGGTGTCCTCAGTATGTTTCCCTTCTGGAAACTCAAAATTATGTAAATGAATCTTTGTTAGCTATTTGTGTTTTTAGTCCCCAAGGCCCCCGAACATTCGTGGTTCGCCATGGATGTACGGGGGCCGAAATTTTTTAATGTCCGTGTGGCCTTGACCCACAAAGACTTGTAAAAATTCAATGCATTGTAAATTAAAAATATTAAAGATAGGTTACGGGAGTAGGCCCCCGTGTAAAGCCTATTTTAATTATCGGTAGGCTCCTGCCAGGCATGCAAAAGGTTGCGGATGGCATTTGGGAGCATGTCCGTTTGTACGCTGGCATGCAAAAGGTTGCGGCGACCTCTGCACTCGGACGAGGACGTAAGCCACTAGGGTGTCCTCAGTTTGTTTCCTTCTGGAAACACAAAATTATGTAAATGAATCTTTGTTAGCTACTGAAAAGACAATGCAGTAAATGTTTACAAGTCTTGCGTGGCGAAGGGTACACGACATTGGATGTTGCCTTGTTGTCATAGTTGGGTCTCTTCGGAGGCTACAGCGATGACAACCCAAGTGCCTCACACCCCCAAAGGGGGGTGTGGGGCTTAATTTTTTAAAGTTTTTTGTGACCTTGACCTAAATATGTAAAATCTTTCAAAGTGTTTAACAGTCAGGTCTTATTAACACAGTTAATACATTAATGTCTGTTAAAAAATATAACAGTTAGGTATTTGTAACCCACAAGTTTGGAGTTGTTTATAGTTGGGTCCCTTGGGAGGCTTTAGCTATGGTAACATAAATGTCTCAAGTGGGGCTTATTTTTTTTAAAAAAGTGCGAACCCCCCCCCCCCCCCCCGAACTTTTTTTTTGGGAAAAATTTTTGACCTTGACCAAAAAGTTTTTTGCTCCGGACGAGAAGTGAATTACAAAAGAAAAATATTTGTACAAAGTAGTGGATTTAGACCAAACATTATTGGTTTATCAAGCCTGTTGAAGAATATATTGAAAATGGGTGTTTAAAAGTCAAATTTACTAAATGATTGATAAACCGGATGTATATGACGTCACCTTCCCCCACCCTTCAACCTCGGGTATAAAGGGACCCGGTTGAGCGCGCTGCTCATTATTGCTTGGACATTCACCAAGTGCACACTCAAAGCCAAACTTGTTCAAAAATGGCTCTTTGCGATATTTGTGGTGAGTTTTTCCAAGATGAAGATATCTTTGTTTTACACCGAGAATTGCATCATAAAGAAAACAGAAAAGAAGAGATTGTTGTAAGTGAAGAAGACTTGGATGCGTTTGATCGGTTATTGGAAAACTACCAGAAACAGATGGACGACTGTGATAGCTATCTACAGTTACACCGAGAATTGCATCGTGAAGAGGACAGAAAAGAAGAGATTGTAGTAAGTGAAGAAGACTTGGATGCGATTGATCGGTTTTTGGAAAAACCCCAAAAGCAGAAGGACTGGGCTAGCTATTTACAGTTAATGCAAAGAAGAAGACCAAGTGTTATTCAATTTGCCGGAGCTGGACCATCTACAGCTGGAGGATTTATTGAAAAGGAAATGGAAGAAAAAAAAGTGGAAGATGTAAAACAACTGCGTACCCAAGAAGAGGATATGGAAGAAGAGGATACAGAAGAAGTGGAAGAAATAAGACAACTGCGCACCACAGCCTTGCCAGGACCAGTTGTAACTCATTTCAAAATTAATAATGTGCAATTGGAATTGGAAAACTTTATAACCCAAGCTAAAAAGTTAGTTGTAAAAACATTGATGGAAGAATTGGCAAGATTGAACTTTATTAAATTTGGATTGGTGTTGGAGGCTATGTTTACTAATACCGATGGTGAAAATTCACCGAGAGCATTCATTGCTAAAAACCGAACCCTTACAACCACATCTGATATCAACGAAATTTTAGAAGAATGTTTGGTTGAACTGCTAGTGAAACTTCAAGAACATGAAGGAAGAGGATCCGGCTGGACGCTATCATCAATTGAAGGTATGGATGTGAGGGTTCACAAGCATGGATATGGTATGAGAGGAAGCAGCTTTATCCCTCTACCAAAGGTGATCCGAGATACAAGATCATGTATCAATGTGAAAAATGAGGATAATGAATGTTTCCGGTATGCAATGTTAGCAAAATATGTGGAAGACCATTCCTGTAGACCTAGCATAGCATACGAAGCTGTTCAACACCGCTATAACTTCCAAGGTATGTCGTATCCTGTTAGTCTTAATGATGTTGCTAAATTTGAAAGAAAAAACCCAGGAGTTTCAGTTAATGTGTTTGGTTTAGACGAATCAAATAACGTATACCCGTTACGAGTTACAAAGACTGAACGTCAAAATCATACAGATTTGCTGCTATTGACCAAAGGTGAAATATCACATTATGTTTACATCAAGAACTTTGAAACTTTGGTTGGACGACAAGTGACTAAAAAGAAAATTAGAGTAACAGTGTGTAAGAGATGCTTTTGTTTCACAAATAAAGACTTGAGACGTGGAGGATCGGAGTGGTTGTCGGAACACCAGCGGCTTTGTAATGACAACTATGAAGTGAAGATTAGTCTGCCACCACCATCTAGAGCATTTGTCCAGTTCAATAAAACAGTTCACCAATACCGGATTCCACTAGTTATCTACGCTGACTTTGAATCTACGTTAGTGCCGCAGGAACTTTCGGATGGTGAAGTAACTAGAAGAACCAAATATCAATTGCATCAACCTAACAGTTTTTGCTTATTGGTGAAATCTACTTTACCTGAAGAACAATTGCAAGACTACGGCTTAACATCCACTCCGATACTCTACCGTGGGGAAGGAGCTGCTAAGTATTTTGTAGACCAGTTGTATAACATTGCTGAAAAGGCGGAACGCTTATACGGTAATGTTTTACCCATGAAACCTTTGAACCAAAATCAACAAGAAGAATACATTTCGGCAACAAGATGTTATCTATGCGAGAAGAGCTTCAGTGAAGAAAATCAAAAAGTAAGAGATCATGATCACCTCACAGGGTTATACAGAGGACCTGCTTGTAATTCATGCAATATAAATTACAAACTGCCTCAATTTATTCCTGTCGTGTTACACAATCTTAGCGGCTATGACTCCCACTTCATTATCCCAGAGTTAGGACGAGATGATGGAAAAATCGAAGTATTAGCTGAAACATTGGAGAAGTACATCAGTTTTTCAAAAACAGTTGGTAAAATTAAACTTCGCTTCGTAGACTCTTATAGATTTATGTCATCTAGTTTGAGCAAATTGTCTGAGAACCTAAGAAAAGAAGATCTAAAAGAAACCAGCAAAATTGTACCTGAAGATAAATTGGACTTAGTATTACGAAAAGGAGTTTTCCCCTATGATTATATAACTTCCACAGAAAAGTTTGAAGAAACCAGTCTACCACCGATTGAAGCCTTCAATAGCAAATTAAATGAAAGTGAAATCTCCGTTGAAGACTACAATCATGCGTGTAATGTTTGGAACCAACTAAAAATTCAAACTTTAGGGGAATATTCTGATTTTTATATAAAATTGGATGTAACTCTGCTGTGCGATGTGATGGAAGAATTTCGGAACACCTGTTTCTCAGCATACGGATTGGATCCTTTACACTCGTATACATCCCCTGGATTAGCATGGCAAGCTATGCTCAAGTCAACTAACTGCCGATTGGAGCTTCTCACAGACATCGATATGGTCCTCATGATCGAATCAGGTGTACGAGGTGGTTTGACTCAAGCTGTGACAAGACATGTTAAGGCCAACAACAAGTATATCCCCAACTTCGACGAGCAACAACCATCACTCTACCTTGGATATTTTGATGCGAACAACCTCTATGGTTGGGCGATGTCAAATCCACTTCCCTACGCAGACTTCAAGTGGATTGACCCGACCACCATTGGTGACATATCACGGATTCCAAAAGATGGCCAAACAGGCTATATTTTGGACTGTGATTTTGAATATCCAGAACACCTTCACGACCATCATTACGACCTACCTCTTCTAGCCAAGACTGAAGTTTCACCGACAGGAAGATGGCCCAAGCTGATGATGACCTTGGAGAATAAGAGTCGATATGTGGCACACTACTGGGTAGTTCAACAAGCACTTGAATTGGGCCTACGTATAGTGAAAATTCACAGAGCAATTGAATTCACCCAGTCTTGTTGGTTGAAACCATATATCGATTCCAACACTACAAGAAGAGCTGCAGCGACAACAGCATTTGAAAAGGACTTCTACAAATTAATGAACAACGCCATCTTTGGGAAGACCTTGGAGAACAAGAGAAAACACAAAATTGTAAAATTAGTAAGTGATCCTAGGAAATTGGAAAAATTAGTGCAAAAACCAAATTTCGGAACATCAATGATTATAAACGAAAATCTAGTTGCTGTCAGTATGAATAAAACAACAATAGTGATGGATCGTCCGTTATACATTGGAATGTCGATTTTGGATATAAGTAAAACTCTGATGTATGATTTCCATTACAACAAAATGGTTAAACACTATGGAAGAGACAACATTGGAGTTACATACATGGATACCGACGCGTTTATCTACTGGATAAAGACTTTGGACATGTATGAAGATCTAAGGAGTTTCCCATACAAAGACGACTTTGACTTCTCTGACTATCCGAAGAACCATCCGAATTACAATGAAAAGAATAAAAAAGTAATTGGAAAATTTAAAGATGAAGCAAATGGAATACCTTTGGAGGAAATAGTTGCGCTGATGTCCAAATTATATTCCTTCAAGATGTATATGGAAAACGACATACCGACAGTGAAGAAAGCTAAAGGAGTCAAAACATCGTACTTGAAGAAACGTGTGACATTTGACCATTACAAGACCTGCTTGTTTGAAGATTCTACAATGTCTGCAACGTTCAACACTATCAGAAGCTTTAAACATGAGGTCTACAGTGTCACTGAAGTTAAAAGAGCACTATCAGCTCAAGATGATAAAAGGCATATTATGCCGGATAAGATTCATACTCTTCCTTTCGGCCACTACTCTCTAAACCCTATCAACTAGTAACCTATTCTTCGTCCTTCTACAACTTCGACCTTATTCCTTTCTCCTTCCGTAAAAAAATGGGGAACACGGCAAGTCCAACGCCGTGTTCCCCATTTTTTTACACAAGTTTGGATGACCTTGACCTATATAAATGATGTGAATATTTAAGACAACATTCATTGTGATTATACATGTGATACATGAAACATTCAAACCTGCAATATGAAGAACACGAAGCAAGAAATTGTCAACGAGCTTCATAAACCTGCAAGAAGAAAGTTTCCACGAAGAAATACAGTGATAAAAGGAATAAATGATTTATATCAAGCGGATTTAATCGAAATGATTCCTTATAGTAAACAAAATAGAGGATTTAAATACATATTGACTATTATTAATTGTTTTTCAAAAATGGCAGATGCTTTACCACTAAAAGATAAAAGTGGCAAAAGTGTTACAAAAGCAATGGAAACAGCTATACAAAGAGACAAACATACTATAAAACATTTACAAACTGATGATGGAAAAGAATATTTTAATAAGGAATTTGCAAATTTAATGAAAAAACACAACATTAACCATTACTCAACCAATTCAGAGGTAAAAGCATCAATAATTGAAAGATTCAACAGAACTTTAAAAGGTGCGATGTATAAGATGTTTTCTAACAGAGGATCGCACGTATGGATTGATATGTTACCAAAACTTATAAGCGATTACAATAACAAGTTTCATAGAACTATCGGTATGAAACCAAGCCAGGTGACTAATAAAAATGAAAAACTTGTATTAAAACGTATAAAAATGAATACTAAACCAAGAGTTGAAAAACTAAAGCCTAAAAGGTTTAATGTTGGTGATAAAGTGCGAATAAGCAAATACAAAGGTGTATTCAGTAAAAGATATCTTCCAAACTGGACAAATGAGGTATTTACTGTATTTAAGGTGCAACCTACAATACCAGAAACTTACATTTTAAAAGATAATAAAGGACAATTGCTGGAAGGAGGGTTTTATGGACATGAAATGTTAAAATCAACAGTAGGTGATGTATATTTAGTTGAAAAGGTGTTGCAACGAAAAAAGGATAAGGTTAAAGTACGATGGTTAGGATTTAATAAGACGGAAGATTCTTGGATACCTAAAAAGGATCTAATATAATGATAGAGCATCATTTTGGGTTGAACCATTACAAAGGATGGAGATAATACCGCAAAAAGACAATTTTACTATTAATAATATAGATGAACTCACAGTGGATGGTTCTCAATTCAATACTGGGAAACATGGTGTTTTGTTACCAAACACGGTGCTTTGTCTAGTTACCGGTCCTTCCAATTGTGGAAAAACAAATGTAGTATTTAATTTGATTACAAACCCTAAAGGCTTACGTTTTAATAATTTATATGTATTTTCAAAGTCACTACAACAACCAAAATATCAGTTATTGGAAAAAATACTGAATAATGTGCCTGAAGTTAAATATTTTAGATTTAACGCAAGCGAGAGTGTCATGCAACCGCAAGAGGCTAAACCATTCTCAGTATTCATATTTGACGATGTATCTTGTGAAAATCAAAATACAATAAGGAATTACTTCGCCATGGGTCGACATAACAACATAGATAGCATTTATATTGGTCAAACTTACAGCAAAATACCGAAACAGCTCATTAGAGACAATGCAAACATGTTAATTGTATTTAAACAGGATGAAACCAACCTAAAACACATATATTATGACCATGTAAGTGCGGATATGCCATTTGAACGATTTAAAGAGTTGTGTGGAAAGGCTTGGGCTGAAAAATATGGGTTTTTAACAATTATGAAGGAACAACCGCTAAACAATGGTCGATACAGGATAGGATTTGATAAATTTATACTAATACACTGATCATGATGTAAAACATTCATTGTTGTACAACACGTCTTGCTACAAACATGGTTAACCAAGAAAAGTTAATAAAGGAAATAAAATCACTTAGTGATTCTATTCGAGATAAAAACAGAGCATTAAAATTAGGTATTAGCGAAAGGGAGAAAGTTCTTGAATCTACTTTTAAACCTATTACTGAACCCTTGAAACAATTAAACAAAAAATTTGCTAAACCCGTTTTGGAAGGAGATGCAATTGCACCTATTACAAAGTTTGAAAGAGAAAATGTAAAATCAGAAGATTTTAGTGATGAAGACCTGGAATCCTCTACATATAGTGGTTTTACCGGCGGAGAACCTGAAAGAGAGCTAGAATCACCAGACTATAGTGGTATAAGAGAATTATATGAAGTAAAAGCTAAAAGAGGACATGAAGATGTATCAACTGCTAGTGAAGAGGAAAAAGAAGAAGAAGCAAGGGAAGGTCCGTCAAACATAAGCTTGTTGGGTGAAAACATTCATAACAAAGGACCTTTAGGAAGGAAATACATGATAAAAATGTTAGCTGGAATAAATCCTAATAAAAACTACCATAGTTATGGAGTAAGATTAACAGAAGAAGGTTTAATGGTTGGTAATAGCCCGGTAAACATTGATGAAGATGATAATATTATTGTTGGTAATCAAAGATATAAGGGCACAAGAGGATTATTTGAATTATTATTTGAAAAAAAGCCTTTAGAATTGTTAGTTAAAGAAGAAGACATGGAAGCATATAAACAGATTTTGGAACACACCAATGCATACAGGAGAAAATATTTAGCTGACCAACCAGTTTTTAGATCTAGGTCTTTAAAATATAGAGTATTTGTATCCAAGTTAATACCAACAACGAGAAGACAACCAATGCCGATAATGCCAAGAAAACCTGTAAAACGAAGGTTTGTGTCATCCACTTTGGATATAAGTGCTCCAGAACCAAGAAAAAGAAACAAATCTGTTACAGGTACAGGTTTAATGAAGAAACTATATAACACAAATGTGATTTATTACAATAATATCAATAAATTGGTGGATAGAATGAAACTAATACATGAAGCTAAAGAAGCGGGTCATACTGGATTGGAAAACGAATGGGTGGCTTTAGTGGATGAACTCCGAAACCGTGGGGTAATCTCATAAAAAATGCGTTACTCCCTAGATTACTATTCAGTTGCACCATGAGTGTCGACAAGTTCGGACGTTACTCCTCGGATGGGTTATATTACGCAAATAATTTAAAAAGAGGAGCTGGTTTACCACAAACACCTGATGGGGATTATGATATAACTAATAAAAGGTTAAAAAACATAAAAGATCCCACAGATGAAAACGATGCAATAAATTTAAAAGTATTAAAAGAAAAGATATCACCAACATTAAGACTACAGAAAAACACATATGACGCAGGTAATCATAGAATTGTCAATGTTGGTAAGCCAAATCAAAACGCTGATGCAATAAACAAAGGTTATTTATCATCAGAATTAAAAAATACGTTAAAATTCAATGGAAAAACGTATACTGCTGAAAATAAACGTATATCCAACGTAGATGACCCTAAAGATGCAAAAGACAGCGTAAATAGACGCTATTTACATTCATTAATACCTGAAAAGACAAAAGATGGTTTTTCTTTTTATAAATTTGTTATTAACGATATAGGTTATCCGAAAAATGAAAATGATGCTGTAAATTTAAGATATATAAAAGATCATTGTATTACACGTGATGTAGGAGTTATTGATTGTCTAGGTAATTGTTTAGCGAATGTTAAAGATGGTTCGGCACCATCAGATGGTGCAACAGTGGGTCAAATGAAGGAAACTTTAAAGCAAGAAACATCTGGATTTGTAAAACAGGATCAAGTAGTATCACGGTCGGGTGATGTGTTTGTACAAGGAAATGAAAAGTTTATTTTACTTGAACAAAAAAATAATGTTTGGGATTGCAAAGACATGAAATTATCAAATGCGCAATTAGCTACAGATGCTCATGATGTTCCGATTTTATCACAAGTTTTACATACTAATCCAAACAATTATCATAGAAGTTGGTTGGGTACAAATAGAAGAATAATTGACATATTTCCAGGTATCGATGATTACGATTGTGTTGTAGTAAAACAATCTTTAATATTAGACAAAGCAAAAGGTAGTACTTTCAATGCGAAAAATAAGAAAATAGGTAATTTGGCACAAGGAACAGATCCAAAGGATGCTGCAACTGTAGGACAAACATTACAATATGATAGTGCAAATCAAGAGTTTATTTATAATACCAAAAGATTTAAATTAATGGATGTAAATGATTATCAAAATATATTAATTGCAGATCCAAATTCATTTAGCGGATTTAGAAAATTGTCTGGTGAGGAATTTATTCATAAAAATCATGTATTTAGAAATGAAGCAGACAGATCATTAATTAGTGCAGATTTAAAATATTTTAAATGTCCCGGGAATGATGCAAATGTAACTGATGAAGACTAAGAATTTGTATAAAAACTGATATGGGTTAGAAATCGGGACTAATATTATAAAAATGGGTTACACTCTAGAATGTTATTCAGTTGCACCATGAGTGTTGACAAGTTCGGACGGTATTCATCAGATGGATTATATTACTTTAATACTTTAAAAAGAGGTGTTGGATTACCACAAACACCTGATGGAGATTATGATATTAGTAATAAACGGTTAAAAAACATTAATGATCCCACAGATGAAAATGATGCAATAAATTTAAAAGTATTAAAAAAAGAGATAGTACCAACACTGAAATTAGATAAAAACACATATAACGCGGGTAATCATAGAATTTCCAACGTTGGTAAGCCAAATCAAAACGCTGATGCAATAAACAGAGGTTATTTATCATCGGAATTAAAGAATACGTTAAAATTTAATGGAAAAACGTATAATGCTGAAAATCGGCGTATATCCAACGTAGCAGACCCTGTAGATGAAAAAGACAGCATAAATAGACGCTATTTACATTCTATAATACCTGAAAAGACAAAAGATGGGTTTTCTTTTTATAAATTTGTTATTAACGATATAGGTTATCCAAAAAATGAAAATGATGCTGTAAATTTAAAATACATCAAAGATCATTGTATTACACGTGATGTAGGAGTTATTGACTGTCTTGGTAATTGTTTAGCGAATGTAAAAGATGGTTTTGCACCATCAGATGGTGCAACGGTGGGTCAAATGAAGGAAACTTTAAAACAAGAAACCTCCGGTTTTGTGAAACAAAACCAAGTAGTAACACGTCAAGGAGATGTATTTGTACAAGGAAATAAAAAGTTTACTTTGCTTGAAGAAAACAATTATGTTTGGGATGGTAAAGGAAAGTTATTGACAAATTTAGGTATTGGTGAAAAGCCTGGTGATGCTGTTACTTATGAACAGATAATACAATTAGAGCCAACTGGAAAAAAATGGTGGAATTGTGATAACAAACGATTAACAAATGTTGCAGACCCTGATTATGCCAATAACGCTGTAACTGTTAATTTTCTTGTTAAAGTAATAGGTAATTTATTATTTGATATGCATAATTATATTGCAGCAGGACAACATAAACCTATTGACGAAAAAATGAGAAATACATGGATTAAACAAGAAATTCTTTATAAATATTTTTTTAATCATAACACACAAAAGTTTAGATCATCAGATTGGGGTGATTTTGATATTTAATTAAATAACACCATATATTACATCATTTATGTGCAACCTGTCATAGAGGTAACACATGGGTTACGCTTTTCGAATATAAAAGACAATCATGGCGTTTCATTACACCAGTCCATATCGAGACACTATACGGAAAGGAGGCGGTATCACGTCCACAGCGGTTTCTCTGTTAAGTAAAGCTTTAAATCGTATTCCAGTAGGATCTATCGTAAACAGAGCAATAGACGCTTTACCATACGAATTTCACATACCGGGAGGTTATCAGTATTGCGGACCAGGAACTAAATTGAAAAAACGACTGGAAAGAGGTGATCCAGGCATAAATAAGTTAGATCAGGCTTGTAAAGAACACGATATCACATATTCCACGTTTACCGATTCAAAAAATAGGTCAATCGCTGATAAAAAGCTAGCGAATATAGCTTGGCAACGAGTAAAGTCTAGTGACGCTAGTATTGCGGAAAAAGCAGCAGCTTTAGCGGTAACAGCAGGTATGAAGGCTAAAACAGCGGTAGGAGGTGGAAAAAGGAGGGGCAAGAATAAAAAAGGATCAACCAAGAGAAAACATGGTGGTAATATTAGACTAAAAAGACGTTCTCCGAGGAAAAATAATAAAAAACCGACAATATGGTCAATGGTAAAAAACGGGGCTGGTCTATACCTAAGACCGTATCGTGCATATTAAATAAAAGAAATCAATTGGTTATACCCCATAAAGCGTTGACTAATGTTGAATTATTTAAATATATTTCCTGTTTAAAAATACCATTTTTCCGCGGAGTATTTATGAAAGACAATTTACCAAAGAAAATGTGGCAAAATGAGACTGGAATTGTAAATTTGGATAATACTGAAGGCCCTGGCACCCATTGGGTTTGTTATAAGAAACTAAATAACAATGTATATTATTTTGATAGTTTCGGTAATCTACCACCACCAAAAGAACTTCAAGATTACTTTAAATCTGCTAAAAACATATATTACAATTATAAAAGAGAACAACCTGATAATACTTCAATATGCGGCCATTTATGTTTGGAATTCTTAGCTAAAAGTATCAGTCACTATTGAGATGTCTTCCTATACGGTATCATTAACAGGAAAATCGTCCACTTTACGAAGTATCCTTTTTCCAGCGTTACGCTTACAAAAAGGAAGATTTTGGGAGGCGGCGCTATTGGATTTTACAACTTACAACTCTATTCCCAATGTTACGGAAGGTAAAAATAACTTATTGCATTATTATAAAGGAAAAGATGCCAGTGGGAAGTTTACAGACTTACAAGAGTGCAGTTTACCCACAGGTTCTTATGAAATTGATCATATTAATGAATTTTTGCAAAACAAAATGGGAAAAGACAATATAACACTAAAAGGTAATAACAATACAATGAAAGCTGAGCTTACTTCAAAATATTATATAGATTTCACTAAGCCAAACTCAATTGGTGATTTATTAGGATTTCCCAAAGATGGAGCAATTTTAGAACCAAATAAAACACATTCTGGTAAACAAACTGTAACAATATTAAAAGTCAATAGTATAGACATAACTTGTAACATTATACAAGGAGCTTACAGAGATGGAGCAAATACTCATATAATACATACTTTTTACCCCAGTGTACCACCTGGATTTAAAATTGTTGAAAAGCCGCAAAACCTGGTATATCTACCTTTGAACACCACTTTCATTTCAGACATCGTGTTGAACGTATTGGATCAAGACGGTAACTTGATAGATTTCCGAGAAGAGCCTATTACGGTTAGATTACATTTAAAATCAACACTTTAATACAAAATCATGGGTTTAACATTTAAAAGCGAACAACCTACGGGAATCCGCATTAGTAGCTCTTCAGCTGTGGAGGAGTTAACACGCGAGAACATTCGTTTCTTAGAGAGAATTGGATTAAAAGTAACCGATAATGGATATACTGGATATAGCTCAGGGTCCAACATTCGACGAAACCCTATGGGAAAAAGAATATCACACCCACAACCCTTACACTTCATCAAAATTAAACAATAACGATGAAATTCGTATTCCCATACAAAATCAAGACATTTACACACTACCATGTGAAAGTTACTTGTATATTGAAGGAAAAGTTACTAAAAAGGACGGTACTACTACTGGTACAACAGTTCCATTTATAAATAATCCCATGGCTTTCCTGTTTGATGAAATTAGATATGAAATATCAGGTGTAACAGTTGATTCTACTAAAAAAGTAGGTATTGCAACAACTTTAAAGGGATTAACATCTATATCACCTAATGAAACCAATTTAATACAACCTGCAGGATGGGTTTTACCTGCAAAAGACACAATCACTCCAGATACAAATGGAAATTTTGATTTTCATATTCCGTTACGTTTGTTGCTTGGTTTTGCTGAAGATTATAGGAAAATAATATTAAACGTTAAACAAGAATTAGTTTTGTTGAGATCTTCAAACGATAAAGATATTATTAAAGCTCCAGACGGTACAACAGATGCAACTTTAGAATGGAAATTAACATTAGACAAAATTGTATGGAGAGTTCCACATGTAAAATTAGCTGACGAGCATAGAATGCTACTATTAAGAAAGTTAAAGGCTGATCGTGATATTGTAATTCCTTTTAGAAGTTGGGAATTTCATGAACATCCCAGCTTGCCAACTACGGATCGACACACTTGGACAGTTAAAACATCTAATTATGTGGAACGAGCCAGGTATATTATATTTGGTTTACAAACAGGCAGAAGAGACACCATCACCAAACATGCAGGCCAATTTGATCATTGCAACTTGAAAAATATTAAAGTTTATTTAAATTCACAATTTTTTCCATACGATAATTTAAATGTGTCATTCGCTAATAAAAAGTACAGCATATTGTACGATATGTATGCAAGATTCCAAAGTTCATATTATGGTAAAACGAATGCACCTTTACTATCACCAGAAAAATACTTAGATGGTTACCCTATAGTTGTAATCGATTGTTCTAAACAAAATGAATCGGTAAAATCATCAAGTGTAGATATAAAAATAGAAATGGAATTCAACGCGCCTATATCGGCTAATACAACTGCATACTGTTTAATTCTACATGATAAAATCGTAACATACACACCTTTAACTGGAATTGTTAAAAATGTATTGTAAAAAACCGGTTTTGTTACATTCCAATGCATTCCGCGAGTATAAAAGCAGAGTGTTCAGGTCGCTCCTCATCAGTTTGTTGCCTGTTCTTGTATGGGTAGCATCTTATTCAATATGGCTTCTCCTAGTGGTACACAAGAAAATGTAGTAGATATTGAGAAGGAGATATCCGACTTTTTAGATCTTCAAGGTCAACCGGAGGGAGATGAACACAACGCTTGCGGACAACTCCACGGCAGTAATAATGTTGAGGAAAAAGGTAAAAGAAGAAAGAATGCACAGAAGAAGAAAAGGGATACTGAAGATAATATTTCTCCTAACATATTGAGTGAGGTATTCTTGCGAATATTTTATCCAATCTCATCCAGTTTGGACAAAAGTGTTTTAATCGGTGTTATGAAATCGACGGATTATTCACCTACTGTAATTTTGACCCATGGACCCAAAATGATTTTGTTCACCGATAGTGCTTGGGAATCTTTTATGAAGCACTTGCATCTGCTAGAATGCTATTTAACTAGTAACATGTATGGAAGAAAGACAAGAGTAGGACTTTTGGATTCAAATGTGGAAATTGATATTATAAAGAATCGTGGTGACCATCAATTGCGGTTTAGAGACACAACAAGACATGATAACAAGATTCAACTTAATCGAGAAGAGTTTTTTATTCTAACCTGTGCAACTGAACCAATAACAAGATACTTGAGACAACTAGTGTTTTCAAGTTCTATTATTAAAGATTATTTGGAAGACACTTTGGACAAACAACCGGACGCACCTATATTGTACGGACCTGTGGATACTTCTATATTTAATAGGGTTCCTCATGAAGTACAAATGTGGAGACAGTTGGAAAAATA
Source organism: Neoaliturus tenellus (assembly GCA_030545055.2). Lineage (NCBI taxonomy): Eukaryota > Metazoa > Arthropoda > Insecta > Hemiptera > Cicadellidae > Neoaliturus > Neoaliturus tenellus. The sequence goes on from CM061531.1 coordinate 115,272,891, forward strand.
CGCTCAACTACATAAGAAATCAGTAAAACAGGAAGAAGAGGAAGAAGGAGGAGAAGAATCAAGTGTTAGTGATGAAAATGAAAACAAGGAGAATGTAAAGATGGAAACTTAGATGACAATGGTTGGTTTTTAAAACAATATCAAACACTTTGTGGGGTTAGGCCTACCGGGGACGGTGCCCACGTTAAATATACACCAACGCGCCAACAACTGTACGGCCAGGTATAAAAGTCGTACCTACCGTGGTGTGGAAATCAGTTGACCTTTGGACTTCGTCATGAGCAGACGAGTGATCTTCGCAATGGACAAGGAAGAAGAACAAGTAAAGTCCAAACCTGGTATAATTGAGTTCCAAGCGTTTCGGGGTAATGATGATAGATTTATCATAAAAGAACTTGTGTTTTTCGATATCAATACAAGTGTTCCATATACATTTTTGTTCAAACCACCATGTTCTTATTCATCATTAACTAGCAAAGCCGCTACTACCAACAGGTGGATTTCAAAATATTTCCATCATATCGATTGGTATGATGGTTTTGCAAGTTACACGGACTTATATAACATCATGCATCAGTTTTCAAACAGGTTTACCAATATTTATACAAAAGGACTGGAAAAGAAGAGATGGATCGAAGAATTTACTCATGTTCCGGTTAATGATGTGGACTTGGATAAAAACTACAAGTATACGATGGAAAATGTTTGTATTTGTACTAAAAGTCCAGAACATGAAAAAGATAGACATTGCGCTTTAAAAAACGCCTATAAACTCGCATCTTACCTTCAAAGTGGGGAAGTGGGGAGTGGTGGGGGTGACGGGGGTTATATAAGTGAGGAGCAGACCGGGACCTGGCATGAGTATTACTCGAGATTCCGAGACGACAACATCTCCCAGCAAGAAGACGAAGAAGAAGACAATCTTTAACTCAACCATGGCATCTCACCAGTTCCTGCAAACTTTGGTTGAGCAGTTCAATGCTCACTCCAAATCTACCATACTACCCGTCAAGAAGTGTTCCGAACTTAAAGACGAGAAGCACTACATTATCCACGCCATGAAGAAGATGGAGACTTCAGTTGGAGAGGCCATTTGCTGCAGTCTTAGCGAGGCACCGTTCACTCCGGGGGATGAGCCCAAGTTCCAAGTCTACCTGCCGAAACGGTTCGTCCATCTCCTCCAGAACGAGGATCTGCGCTCCATCCAACCCGGCTGTCTCTACCTGGTTTCCCACGGTTGCACGGGTAGCAATTCCACCGAGTTGACCATCCACATCGCCGACAAGCAGCAGTGTTAGATTTTAATTTTACTGTTGTACATATGTTATTGTAATGTTTTATAAATAAATAAACCATAAAAGACAAAAAATGCAACATATCAATATGTGAAGTTTGTCACATATTGATATGTTGCATTTTTTTTTTAAACTTCGCGGGTGACCTTGACCTTTGACCTTTGCATTTCACAGTTACCCCCACCACCAAGCTAAAGGTTAAACCTGCTTCGATGCAAACACCCCCACCACTTTTTATAGTACCCCCAAGCGCTGTGCCTCAGCTTCATTTCAACTCCGACGGTCAACCGTACAACATCAAGATGTCTCTCAATGTAAGTTGTGCTAGTTACGAGGAGGTAACCATTAAGACTCAGCAGGAGCTGAACGACTTGTACAAGGAGTTGCAGCTGATGGTGGCGCGAGGCTACCGTATAAATGTGCAAGTCTACGCTTGCAATATACGCAATCTCCGACACCCAAAAGAAGAGTCTGAACATTACTCTTCTCCAGCGACTTCATCACCGGCGTCCATGAAGACTGAAGCGAGCCAGACTTTGGATTATTTCAGCTGACTAGCAGTTGTCTTCCTTCTTCTTACCATTGTAGAATATGTTTATTTATTTGTTATATTAAAGATGTAAAAGAGAAAAAAACACCTATCTTGTTACTGACATATGTGCTCAGTAACAAGATAGGATTTTTTAAAACACAATTTGGATGACCTTGAAACTTCCCCCACCACTTTTTCATAGTACCCCCAAGCGCTGTACCTCAGCCTCATTTCAACTCCAACGGTCAACCGTACAACATCAAGATGTCTCTCAATGTAAGTTGTGCTAGTTACGAGGAGGTAACCATTAAGACTCAGCAGGAGCTGAACAATTTGTACAAGGAGTCTGAAAAGGAGGTTGTCAACAAAACCGATGATCAACAATTGTGGGACTCCTCTATTACAGAAAAGGAATTACATGCAGCCGTCGAAGCTGTCGAGGAAAAGGAAAAGAACCTCAGGCAGCTCTGGTTGGCTCAGATGGATATTTGCGGATCTGTGCCGCGTGATGATTTTGAACTTCAATGTCAGATGGCGATTACCCAGCAACTAGAAGAAGCCGAAAAGGAGCTAAAGAGTGGAGGTACTATCCGGGCGGAGGTGAAAACTGAGAAACAGGAAGAATATAACGAATATGATGATTAAACGTACTGTTGATCCCAATCCTTTTAGTTTTAAGTGGTTATGTTATAGGTAAATAGAAAAAGTTTCCTTTTTTTTAAAAACTCCATTTGGATGACCTTGAAATTTCCCCCACTACTCTGTGATACCAGCATTGCTCGCTGCACCAAGCATCATTCCTCCTCCAACAACCATGGCGGACACACCTGCTTGCAATGCCATGTCTTCCACCGAAGATGTACCCAATACGAATTGGAAATTGACAATCGACAACGTGCATTATTTAGAAACCATCTGCGATTGGATGAAGTCTATTCTCCTCGACAACCCGGGAATAAAGCTCAAGGTCACTTTAGATTATGATTGGTCTGAAGTTATACTGCAGCAAGACGATCAACAATCACTGGAGTATTTGTCAAATTTACCATCATCAACCATATATACTACAAATGAGGTGGAAAGGGAAGAAGAGGAGCATGAGGTTTAGAGTTTCTTATTTTTTTAAAACCCAATTTGGATGACCTTGAGATTTCCCCCACCACTTCCCATATACCTAGAGTGCGCAGGGCTGGACAGTCAGTCGCTCGGTGTCCGTCGTAGGGTGCACATCGCGGTTGCTACTCCAATTCCTGACAATTTGGGGTAGTTCAAAGTCACCACACTTCTACAACTTCAAGGTCATCACACTTTAACTCTGGGACTGCATCAACTTGCATTATTTCTGTGTTTTGACTCAAGGTCATCTCACTTAAACTCTGGGATGGTATCAACTTGTAGTATTTCTATGTTTTGACTCAAGGTCATCACACTTTAACTCTGGGGCAATATCGACTTGTAGTACTCCAGTATTTTAGCTCAAGGTCACCACACTTTAACTCTGAGACTGCATCAACTTGTATTATTTCTGTGTTTTGACTCAAGGTCATCACACTTTAACTCTGGGACGGTATCAACTTGTAGTATTTCTATGTTTTTACTCAAGATCATCACACTTTAGCATGTAACTTTAAGGTAGCACCGAAACGGTGCTACCCGGCTTGACATTTTCAAGTTTCCCAAGGTCATCACAATTTCCCCCACCACTTCCCATATACCTAGAGTGCGCAGGGCCGGACAGTCAGTCGCTCGGTGTCTGTCGTAGGGTGCACATCGCGGTTGCAGTAATGGTCGAATGGGGGCTTCTGGGTCAGTTCAAGGTCACCCGAGCGGTGTCACATGACGGTTTAGGCAGAGTCACGTTGCAAACTTCAAGTTTCCTCAGCACTTTTGCTGTTTCTCATCGCAAATTCGCTCCAAGTTGTCAAGGTCATGGTAACTGTGACTGAAACTCGGAGCGTAGTGCGAGAAACAGCAAAAGTGCTAAAAAATTTTAGGTTTCAGCGTGACCTTGACCTTTGTGACATCGATGACGTCATCTTGGTGACGTAAGGGGTGATGACGTCATCAGCACGTCATTTTTGTGACGTCATGGGTGTGACGTCAAGGAAGTGACGTCATTGGTGATGACGTCATCGATGATGCAATCGATGACGTCATCAATGAGGTCATTGACCTCGATGACGTCATCGATGACGTCATCGCTCGGGTGACCTTGAACTGGCCCAAAAGCCCCCATTCCCCACTACTGCCGTGCTAACACGGCGCGGGCTTCTCATTTTCGTTGACGCGACGAATGGCTCCGCGCTCCGCCATTCGTGTTCGCACACAGTGCCGACTGCTCTTGTCTGATGTTGCCCGGGCGCAAAGCTACGTACTGGGCCAATCTTACCTTGCATGTCCCCATGATAAGATGAGGGGAAAATTGTATTTCTAAATAATAAATCAATTATATAACATTACTTATTTTAAAGCTGAAGACATCCTAAATTAGACATATTTGATATTTTTATTTATATATTATTCATGATAACACGAAAAATGTTCCATCACTTTAGGATATGATTACTTACTTGTACAGAATAAAGAAAAAAATCAAATAAACACATGTCCAAAAAATGCTTTTTATCATTCTGCACGAAATCAGCCGGGGTTTTGCTCTCTCAATAGTACCAAAACCGATTCTTTTTTGTACTAGGACTGAAAAATCACCTGGAGAATTTTTTGAGTCCTAGGATTGAAAAGTCAGCTGTTTGCTAAGTATATTATTATTGATTTATTACTGTTGAGGAGCAGAATTTGGAAATTCAAACGTTATGAAAAGCATTGTTTGTAAATAACAGAAATGTAAACACTGCATATTACTTACTTTGTAAATATAACCTCGAAAATACAGTTTTATAGTTAATATTTTTAACGGTGAAAAGTCTAATTTTTGTATTATGATAAAAAACGGTGTTCATCACTCGGAGCAAAAGTGTCTTTTTGTTGCTTAATCGTTTTTAAAAACTCGGCTGCGACCCGTTTTTAATACACGATTGGACACCAAAAAGACCCACTTTTGCTCATAGTGATGACAACTACTATTGTTAACCCGTTAGCCACCAATTGGTTTTTACACATGGTAATTTTTATTCCGTTTACCTCAATGAATTTGGTATCGAGGAATGTAGTTTTCTACAATAGGAACAAAAGTGGGCTTTTTTTGGGGCGTAATCGTGTTTTAAAAACGATTAAGCATAAATAAGACACTTTTGCTCAGAGTGATGAACAACCTTATTTATCGTTAATGAAGAATTAGACTTTTTATCTTACTAACTAAGTTAACTGAAGTTGTATTTTTAAGGTTATATTTACAATGTAATTAATATGCAGTATTTACATTTCTGTTATTTACAAACACTGTTCCTCATAACGTTTGAACTTAAAACTTCTGCACCTCAAAATCAATAAATGAATAATAATAATATACCTACTAACCAAACAGTTGCCTTTTCAGTCCTAGGACCTAAAAAAATATTCCAGCTGATTTTTTGTCCTAGGACAAAAAAAGAAACGGTTTCGGCACTATCGAGAGAACAAAAAACAGGTTGATTTTGTGCAGACCGATAAAAACAATATAATGTTTTTTGCTTGATGATTAAAATAACTTTGATTTATTCTGATAAACATATCTTTAGTATTAATATGTAGGCCTACTAGAAAATGGAAAAATGAATTTTCCAAAGTCTGTCACATAAATGTAGAAACATTTTTTGGACCAAAAAATAAATACAAATTTTTACTTTAAAAATTCATTTTTATAATTAGATGAAGTGAAAAGATGCGCTTGCCGATTTTTTATGTTGCTAGGTTTGGGCTGCAGGCAGGCCGTTTCGTTCGTTCGTTCTCTAAATACACACAAGGCGTGCAAGGTGCAGTTGTCCGTGACGAAGATACTCGCAGCGCACGCGTGCTAAACACACGTCGAGACGATAACAGCTGCTGACATTTTCGCCCCACGGCAGCGGTACGCGGCCTACCGTCACAGCACAGAGTAAAGAAGCTGGTCACAGCATCAACACACATCATCATATCGGCACAGATATTCACTACCCTCATAATTCCTAGATGAATAGAAAGGGAATAAATTAACCATTTTAGCGATAACTAAACCATATAACATATAATATTTGTAAAAAAATACAAAATTCTTACTCAAGTTCAAAGATTATTTAACATGATAATAAATAATCACAATGAATTATAATTGTAGTTTTAACTTAATATTTACATATTCTCATTCAATAAATTTGTGTATGCCTGCTACGAAAAAATAAGAACTCTCATTACAAATACATAACAAATGACATTTCTTTGTTCAGATGTAAACTGTTTACAGTACTGTATTTATTTACAGAAACCCTTCTCTGTTTTTATACTTTTATTTAATCACCTCATCGTATTTTACACTTATCAATTTGAATAATTAATAAATAAAACACATACACACGGTTTTATGAGTGAACACGACTCCAAATAACTTTTATCTGAATTAAATTTTTTTATAAAATATATATACATATAAAAAATTTGCTAAAGATTCCATAGTTTTTTCACATAATCCTTATTTTACTTCGAATAGACCATTTACAATTATGAACTTGTAATAAATATGTTTAAAAAAATTTTAAATGTTAGACGAATATATTTTCCCTAATACGAATAAATATTTAGTACAGTTCCTTGTTTCTGCAATTAGTCTAGTACCTATAAAAAATATGTGAAGTATTAAACTTGTATAGTTATCATAATTTGTATACATAGTTAATTACATAATTTTCAAATATTTCACAGAGAAATACACTAATAAATAACTAGCGACTTCTATTAACTGTAAAACTTTCAATAATTTTAGGAGTAAAAATATTTAACACAATATATTTAAGTACAAAAAAAAATACTTTAATATAAATTAGTGTGGTGAAAGGGTTTCCTAGACAATGTCCCTACATCGGACAACGTTCTTTGGATAGGATGTAAAAAAATAAAATAAAACCACTGAAAACTTGGTGTTTATTGTACATGTCAAAATATTTTTTGTTAAAGTAAATGTAAAATTTGTTATTTTACTTTTTCATTAGTCTTGATCCTGTTTCTTTGTGTACGCCATTGTAAAACGCATGTTACCGCATTCTTTACGGTACGTATATGAGAAGATGGGAGGTATATATGATGGTGTGTTTAAGGACTCACTGTCGTTTCCATCTTAGAAAACCGATATGTCTTCTACACTATGGTCCTGTGACATCAGCGACGAAGATTTGGAAGAGACCGCCATAATTGCGGAGCACAAGGAAAGAATTAAAGAAACGACAGAAGCATATACTTCAAATTTGTGGCCCAATACCATCGGCGACGAGGATTTGGAGGAGATCGCCGTAAATTCGGAGAACACGGAAAGAATTAAACAAATTACAGAATTATATACTTCAAATCTGTGGTCCAATACTATCAGCGACGAATATTTGGAGGAGATCGCCGTAATTGCGGAGCACATGGAAAGAATTAATCAAACTACAGAAACATGTACTTCTACTATGTGGTCCAATGCCATTGGCGACGAAGAGCTGGAGACAATCCTGACTACGGAACATTCCGTCCATGAAAATTTCGGAAAAAATAATTCAGCCTACTCCAAATATGAAGCAAAGATTCCAGATGTGTGCGGATCACGAATAAAATAGTATATGACTTGAGTTTTTTGTAGCTCGTCCAAAGAGCCATCTCTGATTGGTGGGTCGATTGAGTAGTGTATGACTTAAGGCTTTTCTGTCAACTGTAAAAACTTGTTGCTGATCATAATCACTTTATAAATACTTTTAAAACATTAACAGTTACATTTTTTAAAACTCCCTTTGAGTGGCCTTGAACGTGTTTAGGCCTGTTTGAAGTGAAATAAAACAGATTCCCGGGAGTTAAACCGTACCGTTTTTTCCCGACCTTAAGCGGTGTTTTGACACACACTATTGAATTATATGCTACACGGTTTAAAAGGCGTTAATTTTTTGTAACTATCAAATAACACCGATTTCATTTTTGTTAAGAGTGTCCTCAAGCCGGCTACCGCGACGGAACCATTAAATAGTGTGAAACAACTACCCGTCCGTCCGTGCGTCTATGATTTTTCTGTGCACTGTTCGTAAATATGTGTTATTTAAGTAAATTTTTTAAAACATTAACAACGTCGTCAAGACCAATTCTTTTACCAGCTTGATGTCTTGACCTGTGAACTTCGTGGACAAGCCACAAATCAGAGCCGAAACCAGGTTGAAGAGAACAACGGATTTGAACTGGAGACGATAAGGTAATTTAAAACCACACTATATAACACCGTAATTTTAATCAACGCCCCTCCCAGGCAAGTGCTCCATGCGGCCGCCTGCCCCTCGGACTGGACCTGCTCTTACTACCTAGCTGCGTTCCTAAACCCTTGTCAATTTTTCGCTGGGACAAAATGTTACCTCATTAGCTGATTTAATCAGCTGTAAAAGCGATTGGGACAAGATCAGTGGTGGATTCAGGGGGGCGGGGGGCCCATGGGGGTCATGCCCCCTCCCAAGAATTTTCGGCCAGTAATTTTTTTGGCTTAAAAAATTATAAGTTATATTTAAGTTACAATAATTATCTATTTTTCGAAAAATTGGCATTGTTTAGGTGTATTTAGCTTTAATTTGTATTAATTGAAATTAAAAACAACATTATCATATTTATAAGAAGTTTTGGAGCTGCTTAAAATCATACTTGGCGTGCTCGCGCGGTAGACGACGCACGGACAACGGGATGAGGGACGAGAAGACAGTGACATTGAGTACTGTATTAAGAAATGCCATCAGCTGATTGCCATTGTTGACAGTGGCTTCAGGGGGGGCAATCGGGTCATGGCCCCCTCCCCCCAAGAAGTTTTTGCTAGGAAATATTTAGGGAGTTAAAAATAAAACGTTAAAATTAGTGGCTGAACCTTGCTCGGTGGTTTTAATTTACTTTTGTTTTAGCCTCAGTCATGCTAATCAGCAATATTAAGATTGTAAATACCAACAGTCAACTATACCTTTTCACAGCAATAACAATGCTTAAAAGGAGTGTTCTTTGTGTTCAAAACACTCTTGAACGCAAAGTTTAAACAAAATCTACCAGCTAAGATCGACACGACAAAAGCGAAGAGAAGGACAGTATTTTTATTGGCGGTATTATTGATTATTGTGGAGGTCATCATCTGACCTTGATTGTTGAGAACAGCCAAAGTCTTCTTTTGGGAACAATATGTTATTAAGATTGTTTTGTTGTATAATGAATATCAGTGTTTCAAACAGTTTTAATTTTGTATTTAGTGTGAATTAAGTTTGAGCTGTGATCATTTGAAATTAACGGAGTAGGCCTAATTAACCTCTGAAAGGGGAAATAAGTTCAAAGTCACAGTTAATTTTCGATAGTCATGACGGACGTTGGCCCACGGGATTTGTTTCTTACTGTTAAGTGCATTTAACAAATTAACACCTATATCTGATTTGTTATTGAATCTTTTTTCTAATATAACACAAAAAGACTATAATACTTTAACTATTTACTTTATTTTTAAATCGGTCTGTTTAGATCTACTGCTCAAGAGAAGCACAAATAAAATCAAGAGTCTCAACATAATAACTCAGACTGACAGCAGTTACTTGCGTGATGTGTAGGCATACTTGGTGTCTGTTGCAACCCAACAGATCTTCCAAATACAGAAACAAGATAGAAAATTCCCCATTTGAACATTACTTTAAAAACTAGTTATTTATTGTTGAAGTTAAATAATCACTTCAACCTTGAACTTAGCAAATAGTTAGACTGGATTTTATAGTTTAATTTACATATTAGCGAATTTCCATATATTTATAAAGGCAGCGACAGTTAGTTTTGAGAAATTCAGAGAGATAAGTAATATTCTTGACAATTTTCCTCTTCTTTTAGTTAGGTTTCAAAGAGATAGATAAAATATAGTTAGGTTTAGCAAATTGGTTCAAAGTAGGCTATCATACCCATATCCCTTTCATGTAGAAAAATAATACTATTTATAATAGAAAATAATATAATGCCACCAGTGATCGGCAATTTATATCCCCCCCCCTCCCCCCGAAAATCGGCTTTGGAGCCGCCACTGTACATGATGTTACGGTTTTCCAAGAATTGTGAGTTAGGACAAAATGTTACTGGGACAAAGTGTTACTGAACCATTTGCTACACTCAAAGTGACTGTTACAGGGCGTTCGACGCTAGGTATTGTGCGACTCACGTTATCTCCACCAACTTTGACTCAGCACGGCGGCGTCAACCCGCGCGCCACATTGCCAGTCTATGGTATTCCTTGGTCGCTGGGTGACACGGAAAAAATTGTATGACATACTTGCTATTTTTATTTTTAAATATACAGAGTGTAGAAAAAATTAATGACTATGGCATATGATTACTTTCTTCTAGAAAAATATAGAAAAAATCATGTATTTTCAGGTAATTCACCTTAGTGAATATGTCTAACAGTGATAATGAAATGTGGTACAGTATATCGGAGTTGGTGCCAAGGTGTGCCCCAGTGCCCCACTGACTTGTTTATTCTTAGCTCATAGCTTATACATTCTAGTTACGGTATACTTTATAGGTTGTGGGTCACTTGAAAGTTAAAAAACTTTCAATGTATGTCTAAAACTTATAGGTATTTACTTGAAAATTACAAAAATTCATCATTAATTGAGCTATTAGGTAGATACAAAGAGAAGATTGGTTTTTAATTTAATTTGTCTAGAATGGAGTTTTTATGAAAAAATATAAAAAAAATTAATACAGTTATGAAGAAAATTAACTGTTTAAGAATAAGTTTACCCTCTCTTTAAAAAAGGTATGTAGGAATGCCTTAGTTTTGTTTTAAATTGATACTCTCAGGCTCCATCTATCTCTTGAAAACCATATGTGATTTTCTCAGAAACTCATGGCGAAATTCTCTATCCCCGCCTTATCACTGCGTGGAGTGGGAGAGGAACTGAGTGGTTTGGGATACCACCAAAGGTACATGTAACCATCCTAATGTTTACACGGTTAGCACATTAATCTGGAGTAACAGCGAGGAGTATCTTCTTGGTCCGGACCGGATGTCTATTTTTTGCATATGAACTACGGGTTCCTTAGTAGAGGTACATTTATTAAGATATTCATCTATCATTACTAAAATAGTAATGTTGTTCACACGCATATCTGATTTAGCTGCTAAAACTTGAGGGAACATTTACTTTGGTATAAATTTGTTTTATGGATAAACACTTGCGGGTAAAATTAACATTTAATTATATTAATACTTTTTTTATTAACGATCCTTGCTAATCACATTGTCTTACCCTGCCTTACCCTCCTTGCATTTTTTATAGTGATAGTCAATGTCCATGATAATAATTTATGACTTACAACTTTATCATTCTATTTATATTGTGTTGACATTAAAATTCCCTTTAGTATTGAAACATCTAGTATTAAATAAGTAAAATAATAAATAAAAAAACTGCTATATTGAACATACCGTGCACATGTCACGGTAGGCCAACAATACATATTTCAATACAATACGACGGTTCAAACGTTATTATTTATACGTGTGCCGAAAGTGAAGATTCAGAAACAATAACAAACTACTCATAGCTGATTGTTAAAAATAATAAAAATTATTTTAATTGAGTTATAATTTTCTTTAACAACTGCACTGACTTGAACTTTTGAAGGAATAAAGGGCAAAACCGTTAAGAGAAACATGAATTTGAAGAAAGTTCTGAAAACTTGGACATTATTCTACTTAATTTGAAAAATCAATCATGAAGATTAGTTCTGTAGTTTCTGAGAACTTGTGGCGTTTTTACTCTGTGTCACACAATCTGCCATATAGACAAAATTATTACATATCTTTTGTTAAACATCCGTAACCTATTTTTAGCAGAATATAATAAAGATAACATTTAACAAGAGTAGGATAATTTAACCTAATATATTACAGTATTTCAAACTCGAAATAACTTGATACTTATAGACAATAAGGGATGATAATGGTAGTAAATTGGTCATACCATTTTACTAATAACCGGATTAATAAAGCAAATTCAAAATCATAATATTCTTGAGCTTCAATTTGTTATTACTGTATATTATTAGACCCTACTTAAATAAATATATAAAACATTCCTAATGTTTTGCTAGTATGTATAAAAAAGAATATCTCAACCCAAATATTTTCTACTAAAACCATTCATTCATTTGATGCGTTAAGTAAGTACACGAAGGAGTGTCAGGTTACAAGAATTTGCTACCTCTCTGATTCCTTATCTCTTCCGCGGCCATATGTGGGAAGATTGTCTCACTGCCTTGCAAATCCAGTTACAGTTGGAATCAGTTAGTGCGCGTTTCAACTTATAACATCCGTTGAGCGTGAATGGTGTAGTGTGATTTTTGTAACATTTTATGAATATAGGCCTACGGATACAAATTAAGACTTCAAAACGGTTCGTCGTATTGTCTTATTTTGAGGTTTTCAATGTCACAGTTTGTTTCATAAAAAAAATTGAGTCTCTTTTGCTTTATACAAATCAATTTTACTCTAAAGATATTAACACAAATATAGAGTTTTTGCAAAATTTTTATGATTCCTTTGGTCTTATATCTTTGGTCTCAAAAGTTTTATCGTTATTTTAAGGAATAAAACTTCTTTAGAAACACTTAAATAATTTGAAATTTTTTATTATTTATGGTTATTTATTTTTCGTTGTGCTAAATACTATTTCAACAAAGCCCAACTGTAAATTAATAATATGAACTGAGGTTAGCGAAAGAAGTTTACTAAATAATTACATTCTCACTTTATAGAAATATTCCAGTGTGAAAATAAATGAAATTGTTTTAGAATGCAGGATTAGGTTAGGACAAAAAGGCATTTCAATTAGTCATACATTTATCCGATGTTTATGAAAAAGGGCAACATGTTTTTATATACAATTTTGTGCTCTCGGTGAAATTTATGCGGTGATCCTCATTTTACAAAGAGATTTTTATTGAATTATTTAGCTACAATTATAGTACGTTTGTTGGTGAAATATTAAAAAAATTGAAAGGCAATTTGTTTTAAATGTTATATTTTTACAAACTAACTTCAACGAAATTTTATATTAGTATCAAGTTTAAAAAAAATTTAGAAATTAATATAATTCAGGAATAAAGAACTAAGTTATAGGACCTGAATTGACAATTTCTCCGATAACATTCGATCTCTAGGATGTTAGATTACGGGAAATAAACCTCAGCACGTAGTTCTATTAGGACGAACTATGTTTTTAAGGTTAAAAAAATGCAATTTATTTTACGCGTTCTGAGTAGGGACGAACATAACAAACAAAATGAACTAATTTTTTTTAAGGCTAGAATATTTCAACATAAATACTAGTGATAGGAAAATTTTGCATGCAAATACCCTTAAAGAAATATTTTAAATAAAAATAATTTGAAAATTATTATTTATTTAAAATATGAAATTATTCATATCATTAGGTTTTCAAGAATCATGTTGTCACGCTTAAATTTTTTAGTACAAGTACTTATCCTGATATAATTATAGCATGTAAATAAATACGTTTTAAGATATTACATAAGACTTAAAGCAAACATAATCCAAGTTTTTTAAATAAATAAAATACTCAGATATATTTATTTTGCCAATATTTTCTACTACTTACTTTATATAAAGTATAATGTATCTAATTTATTTTATTTTACCAAAATGTGGATAGTAGGCCTATGTTTTAGACTTTCCTCTGTAGCTGGATTTCGCTTTGATAATATATCATTATAATTAATAGTTAAGTTGCTCTATATTGTTTAGGGTCCAGTTGCCTTGGATTGAAATGTGGGTAGAATTTACCTTGTGACTGATTGTCGAAATGTTAATTGGAATAAAATTTAAAACTGATGTTCAGATTACGACTAGTTGTATAGTACTCAGCTACTAGTCTCCAGGATTCGCTCACTCGCTTTGCTCATTCACGTGACCCACAAAACCTATATTAGTAAATCGCTTGAGTGAAGCCCTGACGGCTTCCAAATCACAAGCTATTTATGCTCAGCTCTTGTAGACTAATATGAATCGAGTAGCCAACAATATAGTTTTTATCATGAAATTCACTACAATGACTGGTTGAGTGAGTCAAAAAGCATATATGCGTATGCGTATCAAACAAACAAAATACCTTTTTACATTTTACAATAATTAACAATTATTGTAACAATTATTGTGATTTTTAAAATTCTGTAAAAATCGTTTACAGAATTTTTAATATAAATGGAATACTACCATATATATGGATAGGAAATATTTTTATTTTTATACCGGTCTTAAATTAGACATTTTTAAAAACAAATTATATCTAATTTTACTGATACAGTAATAATAATGCGAAAAAACAAATTTATATAGCTAGATTGAACTATCTTTTTATTGTTTTTAACTATCCACCTTAGTTGTTGTCTTGCACAATTATTGTATTTAAAATGATTAGTCACTCAGTACCACTTCGCATCCATATTTTTTCTAAAAATTGTTAAAAGGTAGCAGCTCTAAACTCAGCGAATACAATTTAGCGAATACTTAGCTCGCCGGATAATTGAAGTCGACGGCTGAATTCGCTGAAGCCCAATACACGCATGGTTTGTACACCGACTAAGATGTCGAGAGAGAACCAAGGAGGCCCACTCGGTCACGTCGCGAGGGTGTTGTCAACGTTTCTGATACAAACACCGCATACTTCAATATTGAGAATTGGGGCTGTATTAATCACTTTCCTTGAAATCTGTGAGTGTTGTGGTCTCTTATTCTTAGCTCTACCGTTCTCTTATTTATTTGTAACTAGCTTTTCCCGGGGCTTTGCTCGCGTTACTCGCTGTCACAATTAGCTCGTTCGCTACGCTCACCCTATATATATGTAAATAAATAATCGCTAAATACATTACATTGTAATTTTCATTGAATTTGTTTCTTAGCGACCAATAAAAAAAAATAAAAAAATATAAGTTCAGATTTAATTTTTTTTATCTTTTGTAAAAATAATTCTTATAAAAAGTATCCTATGTAACTTCTGATCCCTCCAAGAATATGTGTACAAAATTTAATGATGATCAGTTGAGTCGTTTTCGCGTGAAAGTCTAACAAACAACGGGACTTTCACAGTGATTTTTTTTTTACTTAGGATATCACTGTAAAAAGGTAACTAACCCGAAATTAATGAACGATTTTGCCAAAATATTACCAACAATCTTGAGTAAAATCTGATTTTCTATTTGGATGAGTATAGATATTGACGCACATATTTTTCAATACAAGAATGCATACTCCGTAACTTTTACTTGAAATGATTTTTTCCTTTAAGCATGCTCAGACGAGAGTACTTAAGACTTGTCAAGTCGTAAGCATTTCCAAGTCGTAAGCAGTCTGGCTTTTGGGACTCGGTGCACACCATCGGAGACACCGGGCATTCAGCGATATCTTCGGAGTAGCGCAAACCCTACGTGGTATACCGCCTCGGAGCTAACGCTAAGTGTGCACAGAAGCAGGTCAGCTCGTTGTCTACGACGGTGGTCGTCGAGTCACCGGAGCCCATCACCGTCCAAGGCCTAAAGAATTCACCGTGCCTGGATCAGATTACTCCGGACTTGATTGTGGAGATTTGGAACAGAATCGAATCATTCCCTTGGGGTCCTAATCAGGGCAATTTTAATTCATTTGCACATAGCAGCAGCCCTTCTTTACTATCCTTTTTCCCCTTTAAGCATGCTCAATAGAAAGTAGTTTTCACGTAACAAGTCGTAAACAACTCCAGTCTTTGCGGCTGGCTTTAGGGACACGTCCTACACTATCGGAGACACCGAGCATTCAGCGATATCTTCGGAGTAGCGCAAACCCTACGTGGTATACCGCCTCGGAGCTAACGCTAAGCGTGCACCCGAGCAGGTCAACTCGCTTTCGTCGCTCGGTGTCTACGACGGTGGCTTTTGAGTAACCGGAGCCCAGCACCGCCCAAGTCCTGAGGAATTCACCGTGCCTGGGTCAGCCTACTCCGGACTTAGGTGTGGAGTTAGAACTACATTGAATCATTCCCTGGGGGTCCTAACCAGGACTCTTTTAAATCATTTGGCACTTAGCAGCAGCCCTTCTTTACTATCCTTTTTTTTCCCTTTGAGCATGCTCAATAGAAAGTAGTTTTCACGTAACAAGTCTTAAACAACTCCAGTCTTTGCGGCTGGCTTTAGGGACACGTCCCACACTATCGGAGACACCGAGCATTCAGCGATATCTTCGGAGTAGCGCAAACCCTACGTGGTATACCGCCTCGGAGCTAACGCTAAGCGTGCACCCGAGCAGGTCAACTCGCTTTCGTCGTTCGGTGTCTACGACGGTGGTCGTCGAGTCACCGGAGCCCAACACCGCCCAAGTTCTGAGGAATTCACCGTGAATGGGTCAGACTAGTTATTTCGGACTTAATTTTGGAGATTTGGAACTGCATTGAATCATTCCCTGGGGTCTGAATCAGATCTCTTTTAAATCATTTGGCACTTAGCAGCAGCCCTTCTTTACTGTCCTTTTTTGTGCATGGCTCAACCTTTTTCTTACGTATTTTTGAGCATGCTCAGTGGAAAATAATTTGAACATAACAAGTCGTAGCAGCTCTAGTATCCACGTCTGGCTTTCGGGACTCGGCCCACACTATCGGAGACACCAGGCATTCAGCGATATCTTCGGAGTAGCGCAAACCCTACGTGGTATACCGCCTCGGAGCTAACGCTAAGCGTGCACCCAAGCAGGTCAACTCGCTTTCGCCGCTTGGTGTCTACGACTGTGGCTGTCGAATCACCGGAGCCTAGAACCAATCAAGTCCTGAGGAATTCGAGGAGATTTTATTTTCATTGAGTCGTTTCTTGTACGTCTGGGTCAGTTTTATAATTTGAATCACTTAGTACTTTGCAGGACCCTTTCTTTACTTTCCTTTTTCGTGTATGGCTTAGCTTCTTTTTTGCGCACTAACACGGTATACTTAAACTCCGCCCTTTATCTGATTCCCATCACAACCCTACAAAAACAAAACTACACGGATAGTTTGAGCAATTTGGATTCCTGCGATCTCCCATACCTTGGTTAAATCGATCCAATCCGTTCTGATAGAGAACTGAAACATGTTTGACCATGGCACTACTCCGATTTTGCACAAGTTTGTTGGTAAAAATGACCGTATATACGTATTAGCTTTAGGATATGCGTTGTACTGTAAATAGAGTAATTAGGTATATCCATTTCAATTAAAACTATACTTAAGCATATTGTAGATGTATATTTTTTCCAAGTTCACTATACGTATTGAACACGCCTGTTGTTGTTTTAACACAATAACGCAAATAGATCGATATATAAAACTTGCATGGTTATTTTTTTAAATACCATTGACCCACATTTCATTGTTTTTTATCGAGCCCCTAATTAATTAATACTATGTAAAGTAACAGAAAATAATATAAATTTAACTTATACCATAGTGAGTAAAATAAAACATTTTATTATAATTTGTGAACATTGTAATTTAAATTAATATTTTTGGTAGGCCTAAATGATACAGTACTATTTGACACTAGGGGGCCCATGCGAAAATTGCGCATTTTGTAATATATTTTTTCCTGTTTACTAGAAACTTACCTAAAATACAATAAAAATATATATATATAACTTATCAAACAGTATTCTTGTTGATAATTCAGTGGCAGATAGTCTATTTTTGTTTAAAATCTGGTTTAAAAACTGATGTGAAGGTAATCAGCTATTAAGATAGAGTTCACATCCCCACTACTTCATATACCATACCTAAGCTACACTTTGCAAACATCTCATTATAATTCTGGTTATTTTTCATGCATACGAGTATATCATCCCATTAGAAAATATGTAAGCATGTTGGGGTCCAGCAAAAACATTTTTTACTATTTTTGTTGTGATTTAAAATTACGTAAAACACCTGAAGATCATGCTGATAGTTTATTTGGTCAGAAGTGTCGTAATTTCGGGTATTTCAAATGTATGCGTGTGATGTATCAGTTGAAACTTCCAAGTTACACCCTATCCAAACAACGGTGTCCGATGAAGACCGCTAAGATGAAAACAAGTGATGAAACCTTAAAACATCATGAAAAGAATAAGATAATATATCATTGGAATTTTTTGAAAAGCTGTTTTAGCCGCATGTTATACAATAATATTTTTAGAACGATTACAAATATAGCCTACATACTGCAACTTGCAGACGAACAACTATGTGGTTTTTAATCAAGTTTGGTTTTGTAACATTTGAACTGGATGACCTTGGACTGATATTGTGACATAGGAACGTCATCTAGAAAACCCTTTGACAACACAAATTTCAATAAAAGTTCTCAATTGCACTTAAATATATTGTGTTAAAGATTTTTATTCGTACAAATTATTGGACGTTTTACAGTTAATAGAAGTAATTAAAAGTTTTTAATTAATTTGAAATCAAAAAGTTATATCCTTTAAGTATATAGATCTTTTACCCTTGGTACAATATGGTCTTTTTTATTTTATTATTTTTTTAGCATATGTATAGAGTTCAAATCTGCTAGTCATACTTTCGAATTTTAATTTGACAATTAATATAACTGTTTACTAAAAAAGGTCTGTAGAATGTATCTGTTAGCCAGAAAAGCAGATGTAACTGTGGAATTCGATCGAAATAAACGTCGCTAGTTATCTTTAAAATTAAACTAGAAGTACAAGATCACTCACCCACTTTCAATTGTTCATGATATTGTACAAAATACATTATCAAAAATACCTCTGTACCCAAGGTCCTCAATTACGTATGAAGCCAATTACATGACGTACGAAAAACGGGTAAACGGCTTGTTCAATAAAATTAATAATACATCTATACCGCAGTAAAAACCGAGGAGTAAAATATGCAAAACTCTTTTAGAACATTTTTTTAAACTTTTTTTTGTAAAGTTTAATTGATTTTTCCAAAATTAGTCCAGTGCGGTTCATGGGCTTGTACTTGATTTATTTAGTGAAAAAAGATATATTTTGTCGAGTGTGTTGAGTGCAAACCTACGGACCAAGAAAACCGTTTTATTAATCAAGAAAAAAAGATTTCGAGCATCAATCCCAGAGATGATCTATCCGATGTGTTGACTGAGGGTCTTCTGAAAGACACATCTCCATTTTTACAGGTAAATGTTTAAAAAAAATACTATTTTCATCGATTAGCTCAGTTGTAATTAATTTTTTTTACTAGCCTTTCCCTAATATAATTTTCAACTGAAAATTAAAGGGTCGTACAACACTTACAGGAATTATTTAGATAAAATAACATGTTTTATAACAGTTAATGCAACACCTCGGCTAATTGTTGTACGATCTCTGTAATCTTGCCATCGCTGTCTAAATAGTTTATGACGTCAACTTTTTGTATCCTGCACAGTTAAAAAAGAATAATAATAAATACTCAGAAAAATCGAATGGAGTACGATTTTTCTCAGCCAGACAACATGAAACTCAACAAAGAAAGAATGGTATTGAAATAAATAAGAGTCAAACTGATCCTTTTAAGATTATAATCCTTGAATCTTAAAATGACCACCATTTTTATACATAAAAAAATATGGAGTCTCTGTTTATTCACTGTATATATATACTTTCTATATACAATCAATCTCATGCTGTTTATATCCTATCATAAATTAAAAGCAGAATAAATGAGTTTACACAACCACTTTGCTTTATAAATATGTTAATAATATTGTTATATGAGGTGGCCCGAGTGAAAATTGCACATTTTATGATTTTGAATGAGAGAAACTAACATAAAGTACATGTATGTTGGTTATGAAGTGACAGAGATCTATTTTTGTTTACTATCTGGCTATCATCTGAAGGTAAGTTTAATCAGCTGTTAAATTACAATTCACATTAAAGATTGTGTAATACAAGTTGGACAACATTTTAAAGCGTCCTATAGAAATAAATCAATGGCCAGGGGGGGGGGGCGAAGACCGAAATGATATGACATTTTTAATTAATTACGATTCGCTCACGCACTATATCCTAAGCTTTCAAATGGCACCACAATCCTAAGAATCGGTTTAGTAGGTCAATAGAAAAACTTACGTAACAGACGAAACCCTTATAGAAATAATAAGATAGGTGTTTAGTACTGTAATGGTAAAATGTAAAATATATACGTGTTAAAAACGTTTCTAATTTATTAGACTAGTAGAGTAAGTGAGGAACACTTTATATTTAAGCCCCCAATTGTACTGAAGCGTGCTGTATGTGTATGATAAGTGTAGCCTACTGATAACAACCTCAGCAGCTGGGACCGTCTCGACCGCGTGTTGAGCGACACGCTGTGCTCAGCACGAGTGCGCTGAGCAGCTTTGCCACGGCCAAGTGCGTGACCTTGCACACTTTGTGTAGACTATAATCAGGGGCCTGCCTGCAGCCCCCGTCTTGACCTGACGATGTAGTTTTTTACTGTCGACAACATCAGATGGTCCTTTTCTCACGAACTGAACCAGTGGACTATTGTTACTATCGTATTCCTCCTCTCTTATTTCAACATTATTCCGTTGTTCTTTTAGTTCTATTTGTTAACATTTTTTAGTATAAATAGATCGGGCAAGCGAATATTTTTAATTCCTCTAATTATAAAAATAAGCTTTAAAAGTTAAAATAAACTTTTTTTGTTCAAAACCTGTTAGTAGTGGCAAAGTGGGGCTGCTGGGCCATGACGTCATCACGATGACGTCAGCAGTGATGACGTCACCAATGACGTCACGAATGACGGCACCAATGACGTCATACGACGTCACATGACGTCACACCTATGACGTCATGGTGACGTCATTATTGCTGACGTCATCATGATGACGTCACTGACGTTAATTAGGTCAAGGTCACGCAAGAATATAAAAAAAATTTTTTTTTTGCACTTTTGCGATTCCTCAAATTTTGTTGAGAAATTGAAATTTCTCGAGGAACCACAAAAGTGCAAAAAAATATTTTTTTTTATTCCCTAGCGATCAGACTCTTGACCTAATATATCCGTCAGGGGTCATTGACCCGTCCCAGCAACCCCACTTGAAAAAAAAAATAATTTTTTTATTTTACTTACCCACCGAGAGACTGAGAGCCGAAGAATAATTTCTTCAAACACCCGACAGTGCGACAAACGACACGCGATCCGAACAGCACCGCATCCGAAGACGTACTGACTTGGGTGCAGGCGGTTCCCCAGGTACCCGGCCCAGTGGTGGGGATAAGGAGGTGGTGGGGGTAAAGTGGTCAGAAGGAAGAAAAATTTATTTTTTTACAAACAACTCGTCCCAGCCGGTCCTTTACCGGACCCCCGTAACTCGGATTGGAAATATTTCCTGAGAAATATTTATTTTTTATTCTTTCTCAGGTGATCTTGGAACTTGTGAAATTTCAATCAAACCAAAAGTGAAAAAAAAAATTTTGTTATTTGACACTTTGCCGAAAAATTAAGAAATGTTTAATATTTTGGCTAAATATTTAAATTTAAACTCAATATAAGTAAATTGAGTGCAAAAAGTGAGATGTGCACACCACAAGAGTTGAACAGCAACTGAGCAAGTCTCTCCGTGTATCTGAGGTACTCGGCAGGGTGGTGGGGATAAGGAGATGGTGGGGGTAAAGTGGTCAGATGAAATGAAAAAAAATTTTTTTTGCAAACTATACAACTGAGTTTTTTATTCAGCAATAGGCATAAGAAAGAAAAAAAAATATTTTTTATCCACATTACTCAACATGTTGAAACGTGTTCAAGGTCAACCATTTGAAGTTTTAAAAAAAAAAATATTTTTTTTATTTTATTTACAAAAATCCTCCTTCATCCCCATATGTGCTGTCCGGACTTGTGCTTGATGTTGTGGAAGAATTTTCTTCACAGCAACATGTTCCTTGTGTATTTTGGACTACCCCTTCTGCTTCATCCATACTGTCGTCGATGGTTGGACAGTCGTATTCCAATTCCATTTTAATTACCATCCCTGGATTTTGAAGTAGCCGCATGTGCAATTTTTCATAAATTTCTTTTAGGTATTGAAGGTTGTCAACAAGTAATTCCCACTTCATTGTGTTGTGTAACCTCAAGCGTAGCTGAGTTGGAAATGAAGCAAGTCTTGCTTGCAGGATTGGTATTTTGGAATTGTGGTGGTGGGGGTAATTGATACAACCAGACAGGTTGAGACGTGTTCAAGGTCAACCATTTGGAGTTTTAAAAAAGAAAATTTTATTTACAGAGTAGTGTTGAAAACTGGCAATTTGGCTGCTTTATCTGAACACTCAATGCATTTTAGGCAGTATACAACTGCGTATACCAAGTAGAAGAAGATTGCAATCAATAAGGCCAAGATTATGAAGAGATCTAATTTTAAAATTCTCTGAATTAGCATATGGTCCTTCCTGATCCGTCTTTCTTCCATCCTTCTTTCCATCATCTCCACTAGATCCACATGCTGGCATCTCCTCCTCCCCAGGCTTTCCGCTTCATCGGCCTCATATATTGGTGGTGGAACATCCATGTTTGCAGCTCAAAAGATGAAGATGTAATGAAACACATTGGTGCTGCATCTGAGGTCTCCAAGAGGAAAAGTGGTAGGGGAAAACCTGAACATGTTAGAACATGTTCAAGGTCATCCAATTTGTGTTTTAAAAAAATTCTATCTTGCTACAATACTGTAGCAAGATAGGTTTTTTTTATTTTGTTTTTATTTTATCATTCTTTTATTACAATACAAAAATATGCATATTGAAGTACAATGAGGATACAAAATATAAATATTAGTCAGGAGAAATATTCTAAGTTTGGACTGGCTTGAGTCTTCATGGATGATCTGGAGGAGTAGGCTGAAGAAGTTGATGATGGTGACCTAGGCGGCTCGTCATCCCTGGGGACATGAGGGCATTTTGTGTTGCAAGCAAAAATTTGCATGTTCAATCGGTATCCCTGTTCGATTAGTGATTTAAATTCTTGAACAATTTCGTTTAATTCTTGCAGATTTCTTACAAATACTTCTTCATAATTTGCACATTTTACAGTCAGAGCCATCTTGATGTTTTCCGTATGATGTCCAAAGGCGGAATGAATATTAGCATGGTCGTTTGAAGGTAGTATGAAATAGTGGTGGGGGGAAGTTGTTTACACGCTGTCTGATGAGAGGTGGTTAAATTTTTACCAACTAAACATATTGATTGAACAAATGGCGCAAAGTTCTTTAGGTGTATGGTAACTTAAAACTGGAGCCACATGACCATATTGTAAACATCCATCATCTTGTAGGAATTGTGCCGGGTTGGATACAGCGGCCCTTCCACAACTTCGACAAAATTTTGTACCATCACCAAACTTGTACCAACCAAAAGTGTTGTAACCTCTGTTGTCTAGCTTGTACTGTTTGATAAAAATTTTAATTTGTTGAGGAGCGTTGGATCGTAAAGTATGGCTAAATAGCTGTTGATCTTCAATAATTTTTCTTACACAAAGCTCAAATAGGGTGCTCATCGTTTGACAGTTGCAATCAAACTGAACTTCTTTACAGTCTGTATGCTGGTAACCTGAAATGGTGGGGGGGGGGGGAACACACACACACACACACACACACACATATTGCTGTTTGAAAAAAAAATTTATGTTTAATTTGTGCAAAGGTCAAAGGTCAAGGTCAAGGTCACCCCAGAGCTTTAAAAAAAAAAGGCAACATATTAATATGTGAAAAAAATTTTTTTTTTGTTTCACATATTGATATGTTGCCTTTTTTGTGTGTTTTATTTTTTTTATTTTATTTATTTTTTTTTTTTATCTTTATTTAAAACAGTACAAACAAGATTACATGACAAAAATATATATAGTTTAAAAATACAAACAGATACAAGAAAGAAAAAAATTATTTTTTTTTAACACTGCTGCTTGTCTGCGATGTGGATGGTAAGCTCGGTGGAGTTGCTGCCGCTGCATCCGTGGGATACCAAGTAGAGACATCCTGGTTGTATGGAGCGGAGATCTTCGTTTTGGAGTAGGTGTACAAATCTTTTGGGCAGGTAAATTTGGAATTTCGGCTCATCTCCCGGAGTGTATGGGGCTTCGCTCAAGCTGCAGCAGATTGCCTCGCCGACTGTAGTTTCCATCTTCTTCATGGTATGTATAATATAATGTTTTTCATCCTTCAACTCTGAACATTTTTTTACCGGCAAAATTGTAGACTTGGAGTGGGCGTTGAATTGTTCCACCAAAGTCTGCAGAAACTGGTTGGATGCCATGGTTGTTCTAGAGGTCCTCGCTGTCTTCTTGCTCTGAGATGTTGTCGTCTCGGAATCTCGAGTAGTACTCGTGCCAGGTCTCGGTCTGCTCCTCGCTTTTATAATCACCGTTACCCCCACCACCATCGCCGATTTCTCCATCTTGCAGGTAAGTCGCTAATTTTAAAGCGTTTTTTAACGCACAGTGCCTGTCCCTTTCATGTTCCACACTTTGTGTGCAAATACAAATGTTTTCAGCAATAAATTTAAAATTTTTATCTATTTGCACATCTTTAACTGGAGTAGATGTAAATTGTTCTATCCATCTTTTCTTTTCAAGTCCTTTTGTGTAAATATTAGTAAATCTGTTTGAAAATTGATGCATAATATGATACAAGTCTGAATAACTGGTAAAACCGTCATACCAATCGATGTGATGAAAATATTTCCAAGTCCATCGGTTTGTTGTTGCGGCTTTGGCGGTTAGTGAAGAAAAAGAGCATGGTGGTTTAAATAAAAATGTGTAAGGAATATTTTTATCTAAATCGTAAAATACGAGTTCTTTAATTATAAACCGATCATCGTTACCACGAAAAGCTTGAAATTCAATAATACCCGGCTTGGACTTGATTTCTTCTTCCATGTCCATTTGAAAGGTCACCCGTCTATCCATCACGGTGTCAGAAGGTCAACTGTTTTCCACACCACGGTAGGCATTTATTTATGCCAGGCCGTACAGTTGAAGGCGCGTTGGTGTATATTTAACGTGGGCACCATCCCCGGTAGGCCTACACCCACAAAATTTTGAATTTTTTATTGAAAATTTGCCAATTCAAGTGTAAAGTGTTGTGAAAAATATTAAAATTTTATTTAACTTTCCATCTGGTCATTTTTGTTGTTGTCATTATCATCACTTTGATCCTTTTCATCACTGAAATGTGTTTCTTCATCCGATTTTATAAAATTATTTTTTTCTTGCACATATTGTTCTAATTGTCTCCACATTTGAACTTCATGAGGAATTCTGTTGAATATTGAAGTGTCCACAGGTCCATACAAAATTGGTGCATCCGGTTGTTTGTCCAAAGTATCTGTTAAATAATCTTTAATAATTGAACTGGAGAATACTAGCTGTCTTAAATATCTTGTTATCGGTTCAGTTGCACATGTTAAAATAAAAAATTCTTCTCTGTTTAGTTGAATTTTTATGTCATGTTTAGTCGTATCTCTGAATCTCATTTGATGTTCACCTCGATGTTTAATAATATCAATTTCCAAGTCTGAATCCAATAGTCCTACTTTTGTTTTCCTGCCAAACATGTTGCTATTAAAGTAACATTCCAACAAATGGAGGTGTTTCATAAAACATTCCCAAGCATTGGCTGTAAACAAAATCATTTTTGTTCCGTGAGTTAAAATTACTGTAGGTGAATAGTCGGTTGATTTCATAACTCCAATTAAAACACTTTTATCCAAACTTGAAGAGATTGGATAAAAAATTCTTAAAAATACTTCCATCAAAATATTTGGTGAAATATTTTCTTCCATATTTCTTTTCCTCTTGGACAAATATTTTTTCTTTTTACCTTTTTCTTCTTCTTCTTGATTTGTGACGTGTTGCTGTTCATTCATGTCCAAAAATTCTGAAATTTCTTTTTCTATATCGCATTCGGTTGTACCACTTGTAGAAGCCATATTGAAGATGATGCTACCCATACAACGTCAGGCAACAAACTGATCAGGAGCGGCCTGCACGCTCCGCTTTTATACTCGCGGAATGTAACAAAACCGGTTTTTTACAATACATTTTTAACAATTCCAGTTAGAGGTGTGTATGTTACAATTTTATCATGTAGAATTAAACAGTATGCAGTTGTATTTGCAGGTATAGCTGCATTAAACTCCATTTCAATCTTTATGTCAACACTTGATGATTTTACTGATTCATTTTGTTTAGAACAATCAATTACAACTATTGTGTAACCATCTAAGTATTCTTCTGGTGATAGTAAAGGTGTATTTGTTTTACCGTAATATGAATTTTGGAATCTCGCATACATATCGTATAATATACTGTACTTTTTATTAGCGAATGACACATTTAAATTGTCGTAGGGGAAAAATTGTGAATTCAAATAAACTTTAATATTTTTTAAGTTGCAATGATCAAATTTGCCTGCATGTTTTGTGATGCTGTCTCTCCTATCTGTTTGTAAACCAAATATAATATACCTGGCTCGTTCTACGTAATTAGATGTTTTAACAGTCCAAGTGTGACGATCTGTAGTTGGCAAGCTTGGATGTTCATGGAATTCCCAACTTCTAAAAGGAATTACAATATCACGATCAGCCTTTAACTTCCTTAATAGTAGCATTCTATGTTCGTCAGCTAATTTAACATGTGGAACTCTCCATACAATTTTGTCTAATGTTAATTTCCATTCTAGGTTTGCATCCGTTGTACCATCTGGAGCTTTAATAATGTCTTTATCGTTAGAAGATCTCAACAAAACTAATTCTTGTTTAACATTTAATATTATTTTTCTATAATCTTCAGCAAATCCAAGCAACAAACGTAATGGAATATGAAAATCAAAATATCCCTTTGTATTCGGAGTGATTATGTCATGTTCAGGTAAAACCCATCCGGCTGGTTGAAGTAAATTGGTTTCATTAGGTGATATAGATGTTACCCCCTTTAAAGTTGTTGCAATACCTACTTTTTTAGTGGAATCAACTGTTACACCTGATATTTCATATCTAATTTCATCAAACAGGAAAGCCATAGGGTTATTTATAAATGGAACTGTTGTACCAGTAGTAGTACCGTCCTTTTTTGTTACTTTTCCTTCGATATACAAGTAACTTTCACATGGTAGTGTGTAAATGTCTTGATGTTGTATAGGAATACGAATTTCATCGTTATTGTTCAATTTTGATGAAGTGTAAGGGTTGTGGGTGTGATATTCTTTTTCCCATAGTGTTTCGTCGAATGTCGGACCCTGCGCTATATCCAGTATATCCATAATCGGTTAATTTTAAACCAATCTTTTCTAAGAAACGAATGTTCTCGCGTGTTAACTCCTCAACAGCTGAAGAGCTACTAATGCGGTTTCCCGTAGGCTGTCCACTTTTAAATGATAAACCCATGATTTTTGTATTAAAGTGTCGATTTTAAATGTAATCTAACTGTAATTGGCTCTTCTCGGAAATCTATCAAGTTACCGTCTTGATCCAATACGTTCAACACGATGTCTGAAATGAAAGTGGTGTTCAACGGCAGATATACTAGGTTTTGTGGCTTTTCAACAATTTTAAATCCTGGAGGTACACTCGGGTAAAAAGTATGTATTATATGAGTATTTGCTCCATCTCTGTAAGCTCCCTGTATAATGTTACAAGTTATATCTATACTATTAACTTTTAGTATAGTTACAGTTTGTTTACCGGAATGTGTTTGATTTGGTTCTAAAATTGGGCTATCTTTGGGAAATCCTAACAATTCACCGATTGATTGTTCCTGAGTAAAATCTATATAATATTTGGAGTTAATTTCAGCTTTCATTGTATTGTTATTACCTTTTAATGTTATATTGTCTTTTCCCATTTTATTTTGCAAAAATTCATTAATATGATCAATTTCATAAGAACCTGTGGGTAGAGTGCAAACTTCTAAGTCTGTAAACTTCCCACTGGCATCTTTTCCTTTATAATAATGCAATAAGTTATTTTTACCTTCCGTAACATTGGGAATAGAGTTGTAAGTTGTAAAATCCAACAGTGCCGCCTCCCAAAACCTTCCTTTTTGCAAGCGTAACGCTGGAAAAAGGATACTTCGTAAAGTGGACGATTTTCCTGTTAATGATACCGTATAGGATGACATGTCAATGGTGACTGATACTTTTAGCTAGGAATTCCAAACATAAATGGCCGCATATTAAAGTGTTATCAGGTTGTTCTCTTTTATAGTTGTAATATATGTTTTTAGCAGATTTAAAGTAACGCTCAAGTTCTTTAGGTGGTGGTAAATTGCCAAAACTATCAAAGTAATATATATTATCACCTAATTTCTTATAACAAACCCAATGAGTGCCAGGACCTTCAGAATTGTCTAAATTTACAATACCGGTTTCGTTTTTCCACATTTTAACTGGTAAATCATCTTTCATAAAGACACCGCGAAAAAAAGGTATTTTTAAACATGAAATGTATTTAAATAATTCGATATTTGTTAACGCTTTATGTGGTATTACTAATTGATTTCTTTTATTTAATATGCACGATATGGTCTTAGGTATAGACCTGCCCCGTTTTTTACCATTGACCATACTGTTGGTTTTTTATTACCCTTTCTGGTGGAACGTCGTTTTCTTCTAATATTTCCTCCATGTTTCGTCTTATTTAAACTTTTTTTACCCCTACTCCTCCTTTTTCCACCTCCTACTGCTGTTTTAGCCTTCATACCTGCTGTTACCGCTAAAGCCGCCGCTTTTTCTGCAATACTAGCGTCACTAGACTTTACTCGTTGCCAAGCTATATCCGCGAGCTTTTTATCAGCTATCGATCTATTTTTTGTATCGCTAAATGTGGAATATGCTATATCGTGTTCTTTACAAGCTTGATCTAACTTATTTATGCCTGGATCACCTCTTTCTAACCGTTTTTTTCAATTTCGTTCCTGGTCCGCAATATTGATAACCTCCTGGTATATGAAATTCGTATGGTAAAGCGTCTATTGCTCTATTTACAACAGATCCTACTGGAATTCGATTTAAAGCTTTACTTAATAGAGAAACCGCTGTGGACGTAATCCCACCTCCTTTCCTTACAGTGTCTCGATATGGACTGATGTACTGAAATGTCATTATTGTCTTTTATAATTGAAATGCGCAACTTATGTGTTACCTCTATGACGAGTTGGACATAAATGAAGTCATTTATTAAGTTATATAATTAAATATCCAAATCACCCCAATCTGAGGATCTAAACTTCTGGGTGGGAGGGTTAATGAAATATTTTTTAAAAATCTCATTTTTAATCCAAGTACCTCTGTTACTTTCACTTAAAACATTAGGTTTTGATATATAATTGTGTAAATCAAACAATGCATTACCTAAAACTTTAATAAGAAAGTTTACAGTGACGGCATCATCCACATGTTGAGGGTCTTTAAGTTCTGTGATACGTTTATTATTACAAATATATACTTTATTGTTGTGTGTCATACAATAATCTTTGATGTATTTTAAATTTACAGCATCATTTTCATCTTTTGGATAACCTATATCGTTAATAACAAATTTATAAAAAGAAAATCCGTCTTTTGTCTTTTCAGGTATTATAGAATGTAAATAACGTCTATTTATGCTGTCGTTTTCATCAATAGGATCTGCTATGTTGGATATACGACGATTTTCAGCATTATATGCTTTTCCATTAAATGTTAAAGCATTTGTTAATTCTGATGATAAATAACCTCTGTTTATTGCATCAGTGCTTTGATTTGGCATACCAACATTAGTAATTCTGTGATTACCAGCGTTATATGTATTTTTTTCTAGTTTTAATGTCGATGATATTTCTTTCTTTAAAACTTTTAAATTTATTGCATCGTTTTCATCTGTAGGATCATTAATGTTTTTTAACCGTTTATTACTAATATCGTAATCTCCATCAGGTGTTTGTGGTAAACCAGCAGCTCTTTTTAAATTATTTGTATAATATAATCCATCCGAGGAATACCGTCCGAACTTGTCGACACTCATGGTGCAACTGAACAGCATTCTATAAAGTAGTGCATTTTTATGATGTTCATCCATTTTTTTTTTTTTTATACAAATTAATCGTCTTTATCAGTTACATTTTCATCACTCCCAGGACATTTAAAATATTTTAAATCTGCACTAATTAATGCTTTATCTGATTCATTTCTAAATACATGATTTTTATGAATAAATTCTTCACCAGACAATTTTTTAAATCCACTAAATGAATTTGGATCTGCAATTAATATATTTTGATAATCATTTACATCCATTAATTTAAATCTTTGCTTATTATGAATAAACTCTTTATTTGCACTGTCATATTGTAATGTTTGTCCTACAGTTGCAGCATCATTTGGATCTCTTCCATTATGCAAGTTTTTTATTACTTTATTATTACATGTAAAAAATCTAAAAGAATGATCTGGATCTAGATGTACAGTTTGTGATAAAGCAGCTGCATCTCGAGCAGTATAACCCAATCTCATATTTGATAACCCTTTACCCATGCAATCCCAAGCATTATTTTTGTATGTTAATAAATTAAATTTTTCATTACCTTGAACAAATTCATCCCCTTGCTTCGTTACTACTTGATCTTGTTTTACAAAAGAGGTTGTTTCTTGTTTTAAGGTTTCCATCATTTGACCCACTGTTGCACCATCTGATGGCGCCGAACCATCTTTAACATTTGCTAAACAATTACCAAAACAATCTATAACTCCAACATCGCGTGTAATACAATGGTCTTTGATATATTTCAAATTTACAGCATCATTTTCATTTTTTGGATAACCTATATCGTTAATAACAAATTTATAAAAAGAAAATCCATCTTTTGTCTTTTCAGGTATTATAGAATGTAAATAACGTCTATTTACGCTGTCTTTTTCTTCTTTAGGGTCATCTACGTTGGATATACGTTTATTGTTAGCACTATACGTTTTTCCATTGAATTTTAATGTATTTTTTAATTCAGATGATAAATAACCTCTGTTTACTGCATCACCGTTTTGATTTGGTTTACCAACGTTAATAATTCTATGATTTTCTGCGTCATATGTGTTATTGTGTAGTCTTAATGTTGGTGATATCTTTTCCTTTAATATTTTTAAATTTATTGCATCGTTTTCATCTGTGGGATCTTTTATGTTTTTTAACCTTTTATTGCTAATATCATAATCTCCCTCAGGTGTCTGCGGTAAACCAGCACTTCTTTTTAAACTATTTGCGTAATGTAATCCATCCGAGGAATAACGTCCGAACTTGTCGACACTCATGATGCAACTGAATAGCATTTTAGGGAGTAACGCATTTTTATGAGATTACCCCGCGGTTTCTAAGTTCATCCACTAAAGCCACCCATTCGTTTTCCAATCCAGTATGACCCGCTTCTTTAGCTTCATGTATTAGTTTCATTCTATCCACCAATTTATTGATATTATTGTAATAAATTACGTTTGTATTGTATAGTTTCTTCATCAATCCTTTACCGGTGACTGATTTGCTTCTTTTTCTCGGTTCTGAGGAACTTAAATCTAAAGTGGATGCTACTAATCTTCTTTTTACAGGTTTTCTTCTTATAATCGGTATTAATTTGGAAACAAAATCTTTATATTTTACAGATTTATTTCTATGTATGGGTGCTTCAGGTAAATAATTTCTTTTATATGCATTAGTTTGATCCAAAATTTTGCTATACACTTCCAAATCATCATTTTTTACCAATGCTTTTAAAGGTTTATTTTCAAATAATAATTCAAATAGCCCCCTTGTTCCCTTATATATTTGATCACCTATGTGAATATTATCATGTTCATCAACATCTAATTTGCTATTACCAATCATTACACCTTCTTTGGACATTCTTGCTCCATAACTGTGGTATTTTTTAGTAGAATCAGTTCCAATTAACAGTTTTAACAAGTATTTCCTTCCTAACGGTCCTTTTGTATGAATAGTTTCACCCAATAAGCTTATGTTTGATGGTTCTCCTTCTGTTTTTTCTTCTTCACTCGCTATAGATACCACTTCCTCTTCACTACCAGCATATACATCTTCTCTTTCTGCTGTTGTATCACTAAATATGGAGGCTTCCGGGTCCTCATCGCTAATATCTTCTGATATTACACTTTCCCTTTCATATTCTGTTATCGGAGCAATAATATCACCTTGAAAAGAAGGTTTAGTCAATTTTTTGTTCAATTGTTTCAAAGGCTCTGTAATAGGTTTAAAAGTAGATTCGAGAAATTTCTCCCTTTCGCTGATACCTAACTTTAACGCTCTGTTTTTAGCCCGAATAGAATCACTAAGTGATTTAATTTCCTTTACTAACTTTTCTTGGTTAACCATGTTTGTAGCAAGACGTGCTGTACAAGAATGATTGTGTAATATAGTGGTTAGTGAATTAATATAAATTTATCGAAACCTATCCTGTATCGACCGTTATTTAGTGGTTGTTCCTTCATAATTGTCAAAAATCCATAATTTTCAGCCCAAGCCTTACCACATATGTCTTTAAACCGTTCATATGACATATCCGCATTGACATGATCGTAATATATGTGTTTTAGGTTAGTTTCATCCTGTTTGAATACAATTAACACATTTGCATTGTCTCTTATCAGTTGTTTTGGTATTTTACTATAAGTCTGACCTATGTAAATGCTATCTATATTGTTATGTCGCCCCATAGCGAAATAGCTCCTGATAGTGTTTTGGTTTTCACAGGATACGTCGTCAAATATAAAAACTGAAAATGGTTTAGCTTCATGCGGTTGCATTACGCTTTCACTTGCATCAAACTTGTAATATTTCACTTCTGGCACATTATTAAATATTTTTTCTAATAATTGGTATTTGGGTTGTTGTAATGATTTGGAAAAGACATACAAGTTATTGAAACGTAATCCTTTTGGGTTTGTAATCAAATTGAATACTACATTTGTTTTACCACAATTGGATGGACCGGTTACAAGACAACGCACCGTGTTTGGTAACAAAACACCATGTTTGCCACTGTTTAATTCTGAATTGTCCACCGTGAGTTCATCAATATTATTAATAGGAAAACTATCCTTTTGCGGTATTATCTCCATCCTTTGTAAAGGTTCAACCTAAAATGATGCTCCATCATTATATGAGATCCTTTTTAGGTATCCAAGAATCTTCACGCTTATTAAATCCTAACCATCGCACTTTAACTTTATCTTTTTTCCGTTGTAACACCTTTTCAACGAGATATACATCACCTACTGTGGATTTTAACATTTCATGTCCATAAAACCCTCCTTCGAGCAATTGTCCTTTATTATCTTTTAAAATGTAAGTTTCCGGCACTGTAGGTTGTACCTTAAATACGGTAAAAACCTCATTTGTCCAATTAGGCAGATATCTTTTACTGAATACACCTTTGTATTTGCTTATTCGCACTTTATCACCAACATTAAACACTTTAGGCTTTAATTTTTCAACTTTTGGTTTAGTATTCATTTTTATACGTTTTAATACTAGTTTTTCATTTTTGCTAGTCACTTGGTTCGGTTTCATACCAATTGTTCTATGGAACTTGTTATTGTAATCTTTTATTAGTTTTGGTAACATATCAATCCATATGTGCGATCCTCTGTTTGAAAACATCTTGTACATCGCACCTTTTAAAGTTCGATTGAATCTTTCTATAATTGATGCTTTTACCTCTGAATTAGTCGAATAATGGTTTATGTTGTGTTTTTTCATTAAATTTGAAAATTCTTTATTGAAATATTCTTTACCATCATCGGTTTGTAAATGTTTTATAGTATTTTTGTCTCTCTGTATAGCAGTTTCCATGGCTTTTGTTACACTCTTGCCGGTTTTATCTTTTAGCGGTAAAGCATCTGCCATTTTTGTAAAACAATTGATAATAGTCAATATATATTTAAATCCTTTATTTTGTTTACTATAAGGAATCATTTCGATTAAATCAGCTTGATATAGATCATTCATTCCTTTTATAACAGTATTTCTTCGGGGAAATTTTCTCCTAGCCGGTTTATGAAGTTCATGAACAATTTTTTGTTTCAAATCCATAATTTTATCCTTCCTCATTCATGGATGAAGTAAAAATAAATTTTTTATTACATTATACCCGTATTTAACTGGGTCAAGGTCATTCAAATTGATGTAAAAAAATGGGGAACACGGCGTTGGACTTGCCGTGTTCCCCATTTTTTTACGGAAGGAAAAGGAATTTAGGTCGAAGAAGGACGAAGAGGGACGAAGAATAGGTTAGTTGTCGATAGGGTTGAGAGAGTAGTGGCCGAAAGGAAGAGTGTTGATTTTGTCATCCATAATATGTCTTTTGTCATCATTTGCCGATAGTGCTTTTTTCACTTCTGTAACACTGTAAAGTTTGTGTTTTTCACTCCTTATGGTGTTGAATTTAGCAGTCAGGGTGGTGTTGTTAAATAGACAGTTTTTGTAGTGCTCAAAGTCTATATTTTTCTTCAAATAACCTGTCTTTACACCTTTTGCTTTCTTAGTGGTTGATGTTTCTTCTTGTTCTTTATATACTTTAAAAGAATATAATTTTGACATTAGAGCAACAATTTCTTCCATGCTTGCTCCGTTGCATTCATCTTTGAATTTGCCTAAAACTTTCTTATTATTTTCATTAAAGTTCGGGTGATTTCTTGGGTAGTCGGAAAAATCAAAATCATCTTTGTGTATAAACGTCCGAAGGTCTTCATACATATTATGCGTCTTGATCCAATAAATCAGTGCATCCGTGTCCATGTAGGCTACTCCAATATTTTCTCTTCCATAATGTTGAACCATTTTGTTGTAATGAAAGTCATACATGTGTGTTTTACTTATATCCAATATTGACATTCCTATGTACAATGGTCTATCCATAACAATTTTGGTCTTATTCATGCTTACCGCTACTAGATTTTCATTGATTATCATAGTAGTTTTAAAATTTGGTTTCTGTACAAGTTTTTCTAACACTTTAGGATCACTTACTAATTTTACATTTTTGTGTTTCCTTTTATTTTCTAAAGTTTTCCCAAAAATTGAATTGTTCATAAGCTTGTAAAAATCTTTTTCAAAAGCTGATGTGGCTGCTGCTCTCCTCACGGTGTTGGAATCTATGTAAGGTTTCAAGTAACACGACTGAGAAAATTGTAGTGCTCGGTGAATTTTTGTTATTTTTAGTCCTAACTCCAACGCTTGTTGTACAACCCAATAGTGTGCCACATAACGATTTTTGTTGTTTAATGTCATCATTAATTTGGGCCACTTTCCTGTCGGTGATACTTCAGTTTTAGCCAACAGTGGCAAGTCGTAATGATGATCGTGTAGGTGTTCTGGATACTCGAAGTCGCAGTCTAAGATGTAGCCGGTGTCACCTTCTTTGGGAATATCAATAATATTTCCAAGTGAATCAGGGTCTACCCATTCAAAGTCGCCATACGGAAGGGGTTTGGACATCGCCCAACCGTACAAATTATTTGCATCAAAATATCCAAGAAAAATTGAATCTTTAGTCTCATCATAATTTGGTAGAAATTTATTGTTAGCTTTCACATGTCTTGTAACAGCTTGGGTTAATCCGCCTCGAACACCTGATTCTATCATTAAAACCATATCAATGTCGGTTAGCAGTTCCAACTTGCACTCGGTGGATTTTAACATGGCCTGCCATGCTAAGCCGGGAGATGTAAACGAATGAAGGGGGTCCAATCCATAGGCGTCAAAGCAAGTGTTCCTAAATTGTTCCATAACATCACACAATAGTGTTACATCCAATTTAACATAAAAATCTGAATATTCACCAAGATTTTGCATACCTAATTCATTCCAGACGTTACAAGCATGATTATAATCTTGAATTGAAATTTCCGTGTCTGTCAGTTTACTTTTGAAAGCTTCAATGGGTGGTAGTCTGGTTTCTTCAAATTTTTCAATTCCTGTAATATAGTCATAAGGAAACACTCCTTTTCTTAATGCCAAGTCCAATTTGTCTGCAGGTACGATTTTCTTTGTTTCCTTTAAATCCTGTCGTCTTAAATTGTTAGTTAGTTTGGCAAGGCTTGATGGCATAAACCTATATGAGTCAACAAATCTTAATTTTATTTTGCCAATTTTCTTAGAGAAACTAATATAATTTTCTAAAGTTTGTGCTATAACATCAATCTTGCCTGTATCTCTTCCCAATTCCGGTATTATAAAATGGGAATCATACCCACTCAGGTTGTGCAACACAACTGGAATAAAAGTTGGCAGTTTCAAATTTAAATTACATGCGTTGCAGGCTGGCCCCCTGTAATATCCGGTCAGATGATCATGATCGTGAACTTTATGATTGTCCACTGTAAAATCTTTTTTACAAATATAACAAGAGGTAGCATTCACAAATTGGATTTCCTCCTCTTCATCGAGGGGTAACATTGGAACAATATTACTGTACACTCGATCCACCTTACTGGCTATATCATATAAATTATCTACAAAAATTTTAGCAGGATTTTCACCTCTGTACAAAATCGGTGATGTAGGTAGTCCAAAATCTTCCAAATGTTCATCAGTAAGAGTGGACTTGACCAGCAAACAAAAACTATTTGGTTCGTGCATTTGATATTTTGTCCTACTGTTGATTTCACCATTGGGAAGTTCCTGTGGTATCAGGGTAGATTCAAAATCTGCATATATTACAAAAGGAATCCTGTATTGGTGATTAATTTTGTCAAATTTTAGAATGGTACGGTTCGGTGGTGGAAAACTGATTTTACATTCATAATTTTCATTACAGAGTCTTTGGTGTTCTTTTAACCACTTAGCACCTCCTCTTCTTAAGTCCTTATTTACAAAGCAAAAGCACCTTTTACAAATAGTTTTTTTACATTTTCTTTTTGACAGCTGTTTACTTACTAAAGCTTCAAAGTTTTTTATGTACACATAGTGTGAAATTTCACCTCTAGTCACAAATAATAAGTCTGTATGATTCCTAAGCTCTCTTTTTACAATCTTCATTGGATACACGTTATTTGCTTCGTCCAAACCAAAAATATTTACACTAACACCAGGATTCTTCTTTTCAAATTTACAAATGTCTTTAACACTTACAGGGTAAGACAGTCCTTGAAAGTTATATCTATTATTTATATTTACATAATGTCCACTGACTCTACATGGATGCTGGTTAGGCAAAATATATTTACACAACATAGCATACTTAAAACACTCATTATCTACATTTTGTACATTTATACATGCTTTAGTTTCCTCAATGGCTTTTGGAAGAGGTATGTAGCTGCTTCCTCTCATACCTAAACCATGTTTGTGGACCCTCACATCGAGACCGTCTATAGAGGTCAAACTCCATCCGGAGCCTCTACCTTGGTGTTCTTGCAGTTTAATTAATAATTCCTCTACACACTCATCAATACTATTTGTATTATTTGATGCGTACATGACAGTGCGGTTTTTGGTTATAAATCCTCTTAAACTTGTTTCTCCATCAGTGTTGGTAAAAGTTGCATCCAAAACTAATCCAAATTTAATAAAGTTTAATCTGGCCAATTCGTCTAGAAGTGTTTGTTCAATCAGTAATTTTGCTTCACTTAAAAAATTGTCCAATTCCAGTTGCACATTATTTATTTTAAAATGCACTACTTTCTGTCCGGGTAGAGCTGTAGCACGTAAAACACTTGTTCCGTCGTCTCCTTCCGGTTCAGTATCCATGTCCATTTCCAGTTCGGTATCCAGGTCCGTCCGTGCCGTGTCCAGGTCCGCCTGTGCCGTAGTTCTTCCAGCTCCTGATGTTCCGGCGCCTCCAAACTGTATGACACTGGGTCGTTCCTGCTGCATTTGTTGCAAATAACTCTCCCAGTTGTCGAGCCGTTGATTAAATTCATCCAAAAATTCGTCAATCCAATCGCAGTCCATTTCATTAGCCGTTAAACTTGCCGGGTCTTCAATATGTAATTCTTGATGTATAGCTAAAATGTCTTCATCTGGAAAAAATTCCCCACAAATATGGCAAAGAAGCATTTTTAACACTTATTACCAAGAGCGTCTTTGGATGTTAACTCCACAAAAGTTCACCAAAGAATGAGAGACGCTCTTGACCGACCTCCTTTTATAGCGGGTGGTGGGGGGTGATCTTTGGGAAAGACCCGTTCTGCGCATGCGCAGAACAAATCTGCACATGCGCAGAACAAAATGTATTATATTTCTTTAAAATTTGCTATTTAGTACAAATATATAGGTCAAGGCCACCTTAAATCTGGTAAAAAAGAGGGAACACTGGATAAGAGATGGTAGTAAGATTGACTTTCTAACAAATACTTTCAATAATATGTCAACTGGTTCTAAAGTTAAATATTTTTATTATTTACTGCCCAACTTGTTTAAAATTAAAACTTTTAAATATATTTGTTTGAACAAATGCTTTTGGCACACTTACCACACGCCAAAACTCAAAAAATGTACAGAATTAAGACTGATCTCGCGGGGAAATACTGATGTGCTACCTAACAGTTTGGTAGAAATTTATTATTAGCTTTGACATGTCTTGTAACGGCCTGAATTAATCCACCGCGTACACCTGATTCAATCATCAAAACCATATCGATGTCGGACAGTTTGGTAGAAATTTATTATTAGCTTTGACATGTCTTGTAACGGCCTGAGTTAATCCACCGCGTACACCTGATTCGATCATCAAAACCATATCGATGTCGGTTAACAGCTCCAACTTGCACTCGGTGGATTAACTCAGACCTTTACAAGACATGTCAAAGCTAATAATAAATTTCTACCAAACTGTGAGGTGGCTACATAGTATTTCCCCGAGAGATCAGCTTAAATCCTGTACTTTATATGAGTCTTAGCGTGTAGGAAGTCTGGCAAAAGCATTTAACCAAAACAAAATATATTTAAAATTTTAAGCTTAAACAAACTAGCGAGTATAAAAATAAAAATATTTCCTAACCATTGACAACCTGTTAACATATTGCAGTGTTAAAGTATTTGCTATTGAGTCAATCTTACCATCACCTCCGATCCAGCGTTCCCTCTTTCTTACCAAATGACACTGAGGCTTGACTACCCGTATATATGACGTTTCCCCCACCACTAATGCTCTCCCCCACCACAATCAATTCGCAAAAGTGGGTTAATTCCATCGGAAATTATTATTTTGAGCGGGGGATAGAGCATCTGCTGCCCTATCTCCCGCTCATATTGTTTTCTCTTTTTTTACAGTTTTATAATTTTTATTTTTCGATTTGTCTAAAATGCAAAACAAAAATTATTTACAAACAAGTTTCTAAAAATTTTCAAAATTCAGATACTTACAATTTATATTTAAGGTAGCACTAAAACGGTGCTACCTATATTTTGAAATAATTACAAATATTTTTCAATCCTTAAAATTTCACAGTTTAATACTTTTAAATATATTTGTTTCATCAGATGCTTTTAGACACACTTACCACATGACAACAGTCAAAAATGTACAGAATTAAGAATATTTCCACGGAAAAATACTAAAGTGTTACCTGCATATTCAATTTAGCTCAAAAACAATATAGAATTAATACCAGCATAAAAAATTTCAAAATTCAGATCTTTAAAATTTATATTTAAAGTAGCACTAAAACGGTGCTACCTATATTTTTTAAATAATTACAAATACTTTTTCCATCCTTAAAATTTCACAGTTTAAAACTTGTCAGAGACAAACAAACTGAAACAATTTTTTTTCTAATCTAACCATTACTAAAAACATACATGACACCACTGTGCAAAAAGTATTTCCTTTTATACTTACGCTACATCTAAAACAGTGGAACATCCATGTCAACCCATTGGCGGCTCGAAAGAGAATGAGATGAGTCAAACTTGCTTCAGAGGTACCTCAGTGGTAGACTGGTGGGGGAACAGTATACCACTACTATTTTTAACTTGTTGTAGGAGTAACAATTTCACACTACTGGCTTGGCAGCTCCACCTCCCCACCTCCCCGGGGGGGGGGGCGCAGTTTTCGTCCGGAGCAAAAAATTTTTGGTCAAGGTCAAAATCCCAAAAAAAAAATTTCGGGGGGGGGCGCAGTTTTCGTCCGGAGCAAAAAATTTTTGGTCAAGGTCAAAATCCCAAAAAAAAAAATTTCGGGGGGGGGGCGCAGTTTTCGTCCGGAGCAAAAAATTTTTGGTCAAGGTCAAAATCCAAAAAAAAAAATTTCGGGGGGGGGGGCTCACTTGCCGTCCGGGGCTCGGGGGGGGGGGTCACCTACCCCTAGGACTTTAACTCTTGGATACCTGCTACCCTTACTCATGTGTCAACATCAAATAATATTTTGTTCCACCACAGTGTGGACAGCCAACACTTAGTCGCATCTCGCTCTAAGTCCTGAGGAGTCCTCAGAACTCAGGCAAAAATCCGCCTAAGTCATGGCTGACCTACATATTGTGTGGAACAAAATATTATTTTATTCACACACAAATATGGGTCAAGGTCATCCAAAAGTTAAAAAGAAATCCCCCCCGATGCCTAAGACCGCCGGCGGTCAGAGGCATCGGGGGGATCTCAACATTTAGGGGGAGGTGATTTAATAAAAAATTATTTATTTAATTTTGAGTTTCCTTAAGGGAAACATGCTACAATAATTTGGAAGAGGCCATGCTAACCATGACCGAGGATCCCGTCTTAACCCGTAGGTACTGACTTTTGCCTAGCACACCGGTCAGTGTCAGGATCCGACGCCTCGTGCTAAAGGATGCCAACCACCCATCTAGAGTGATGAGGTCCAGTAGCGCCCCTGACCGAAAAAGGCCTAAGGGTGGATCCCCAGGGGCCTACCCCCGGGCTCGTTAGGCGCCATGCTATTGTTGGTAACAAATAATTCTTGAGGTTCTGAACCTCGAAAAATTTTTATTTTACAGAAACTGTTAAGTTTCAAAAGCCTAACACTTTAACTGCCAATTTACAGAGGAGTACCTCCAAAATACGAATTTTGAAAAATTTCTACTTGGGGACAACCTGTGAAGATTAGTACAAAGAAATATTTTTCAAAACACAAGACTTAGACTAAATATATCCAACACCAATACCTAGCAGAAGCAGCAAGCGCAAAATAAAATATTTCTTAACACTACACATGCCATGCCTTAGACTAAAAGAATTCCCAATATAATGCGGCGCCAACATTACATTGCGAATCCTGTAGGGCAGAGCTTCAACCACTCAGCTGAAGTGTTTGAAACCAACTGCGAGGAAGCAAAGCCTCAGAGAACCGAAGCTGAGCCGGTCAGGAGTGGGGGAACCGGACCTGGTTACGTAAACAGCCAGACCTCGACACGTACTTGTTTGCGGCATTGGACAATCTCCAAGAGCCACACCTGAATACATTACTAACCGGATCTCATTATACAACACGTGTCAAGGTATGGCAACGCCTCGGGCTATGCCACCTCCTCCTCCCCCCGGGGGGGGGGGGGGGGCTCACTTCTCGTCCGGAGCCGAGGGGGGGGAGGGGTCTTGGGACTTAGAATATTTTCGGTCCAAGTCAGGTTCAGTATAGACTAATATTTTAGCTTGCCGGATTCAGCACAGCCGGCAGAGACGGTTATATAACGCTTATATAACAGACTGGTTTCTTTGCCAACTGTAGCTCTACAGAAGGTAAGTCAGTTTATTCGAAGCCAACAAACACGCCACACCTCGCCACCGCTGGACTTTTCTGTGAGTAAATTTTTATTTTTACTTCTTATTAAACTTAGCAAAACAGAACCTACCCTGTTTTGCACAAAATTAATTTTTGTTACACTGCTACACTTACGTTTACTTAACAAATTATTTTCCACTCCTTATTTAATATTTTATTCCTTACTTGTTAAGACTTACAAACTGAAATGTTGGAAGACTGTTTGATACAAAATTAATTTTTATTTTCCTATACAGGTCTCCTAATATTTTCCTACACTTGTATTTTGCAGGTGTGGCTAAATATTTTTCGCTCACAATTTAATTTTATTCCACACAAGTGGATTTTGAACTTTACTACAAAACTGATCCATGCCCATCTCCTACAGAATTATTTTTCATTCGACTCTACCTCTTTTAGTCTAACATTAAATATTTCTTGGAGTTACATTTTACACAAGTCTCTCGGTTAATTTTTCTGCACAGTATGTGTTACTCCTTGGACAGTTCCCGGCAAACTGTTTCTACACTTCACAACAATAGTCCGCATTACCCCCTCCACTACTCATTCCCCCCACTATAGCTCTGTTCCCCCCACTACTTCCAGCTAAGGTGCAACACTTCACTGAGTGTTTCAGTTTTATCCAAACCTTACTGTGAGACACACCTATGGCTGAAACTTTGCGAGAAAAATTATTAAGAGTAAAATTTTTGCTGGCCAAGCAAAATAATTCTGTTAAGGTGTCCAAGACTTCCACTTTAACAAAAATGAAACGTTGCTTCAAAAATAATCCAAAATTTTACTCAAGGGACAAAAATATCACTATGGATGATAAAATGTTTCAGAAACTTTTAGACGAGCTAACTTTTGCCAGTAAGGTTACGTTGGTGACTCCAATTCCCAACCAAGTTCCAACATCACCTGAGAAAGAATAAATAATAAATATTTCTCAGGAAATATTTCCAATCCGAGTTACGGAGATCCGGTAAAGGACCGGCTGGGACGAGTTGTTTGTAAAAAATTAAATTTTTCTTCCTTCTGACCACTTTACCCCCACCACCTCCTTATCCCCACCACTGAGCCGGGTACCTGGGTAACCGCCTGCGCCCAAGTCAGTACGTCTTCGGACGCGGTGCTGTTCAGGTCGCGTGTCGTTTGTCGCACTGTCGGGTGTTTGAAGAAATTATTCTTCGGCTCTAAGTCTCTCGGTGGGTAAGTAAAATATAAAAAATTATTTTTTTTTTCAAGTGGGGCTGCTGGGACGGGTCAATGACCCCTGACGGATATATTAGGTCAAGAGTTTGATCGCTAGGGAATAAAAAAAATATTTTTTTGCACTTTTGTGATTCCTCGAGAAATTTCAATTTCTCAGCAAAATTTGAGGAATCGCAAAAGTGCAAAAAAAAAATTTTTTTTGTATTCTTGCGTCACCTTGACCTAATTAACGTCAGTGACGTCATCATGATGACGTCAGCAATAATGACGTCACCATGACGTCATAGGTGTGACGTCATGTGACGTCATATGACGTCATTGGTGCCGTAATTCGTGACGTCATTGGTGACGTCATCACTGCTGACGTCATCGTGATGACGTCATGGCCCAGCAGCCCCACTTTGCCACTACTCCTGTTTCTACATTTATGTGACAGACTTTGGAAAACTCATTTTGCCGTATTCTGTGCAGTACGTTGATACCCGTCATTGTCTAAAACTTGGTGTCCTCTTCTGTACGGTACGTAGATGTGGGACGTTATTAACTATTCATGATATTAACTTTCACTAATCGTCTGCCACTTGCACTGTCGACAACGTAGCCCAAGACCATCAACATGAAGTTTCATCTGATTCTGTAGGACGAAGAAGATTTAAGACTGTTGTATGAAACATTGGTTCGTGTGATGAACGGTCGTAGAACATAATGTTAAGTATTCATTCTACTATGAACTCTGATCGAAAATTGTTTAAATTATTTTGTTCTCGACTTGAAAAAAAGCCAAGACTACCGCCAAATACGTTCTCTTACAAGCTACCCCTAATAGACAAGGATGATGTAAAGAAAATACCAGCAGTTAGATTGAACTTTCAAAGAAATGGAGTTTTAGTTAGTGTCAGAGAAGTATTACATAATGAATATTCGAAAAGATTGGCTTTCGACTTTGTTATGGAACATTTACAAACTGAAAGAGAACACTATCCATATCTTTTTTACAAATATCTTTTTGAACAGGGAGCAAGTGTGACGGTAGAAGTATGTATAAAATTAATTTAACTCTCCCCACCACTACTTTAAAGTTATTAATAAGGATTTCGGTGGAGTTTCAAGAAGAAATGTTAAACGAGTCCAATTCATCCCAGTCACTACAAAATTGGTCACCGGAAGCAACGTCTTCGCCCAATATTTCGAATAGCTTGCACAACAACAAGGAAGAACATAAAACTAATGTACCTCCGAAGTCTGTGGATGATGACGACACTTAGACAGTATAACTAGTTCAACATTTTAAACCACTGTTAACCTATTTCTAATCATAACTTTGTACATTATTCATAATAAATAGTTCAATTTTTTAAAACTTCCTTTGAGTAGCCTTGAGCATGTTTGCACCTGTTTAAAGCACCGACTTTCCTATCGTAATCGACATCGTCCTGTAAAACTCTCCATACCATCTCTCCATACCATGTTCTGTGCGGTACGTCGTCAGAGGACGTTAACTATTCATGCTATGATACGGATTAAAACAATTGTTCTTCCTCAAGCTCTTGTGCGGTCAACAACGCAGCCTGCAGCTCAAACCGAGCGTTGTTCACTTCTTCATTCTGGTTTCACACGCTACTCTTGTTGCCTCGTCTTTGCCGCTTTTAATATTTTCTGTTCAAATGCCTCCTCACCACAATGAAAACTTCAACTATTCTGAAATTTCAAATGTTATGGTACAACCTCAAGAGGAATTGGATAATGACAGTGATAGTGAAGATGATGAGTCAAAATGTGAGATAGATGAACAACCAAAAGTAATTTTTATCGACCAACAGTTCCCATTTGACACTTTAGAAAAGTTCATGACTGAAGCACATAAATGGTTGAATCTAGGATTTTCCGTTAAAATTGGTTCTGTTATAATTTACGAT
This sequence comes from Neoaliturus tenellus, assembly GCA_030545055.2. Classification (NCBI taxonomy): domain Eukaryota; kingdom Metazoa; phylum Arthropoda; class Insecta; order Hemiptera; family Cicadellidae; genus Neoaliturus; species Neoaliturus tenellus. The sequence goes on from CM061531.1 coordinate 115,317,718, forward strand.
AACAATAATTTCTTCATTGTAACACCTAATGACAGAGACCGTATGTGGCATTGTTCTCAACAAATGATGGCATGTTACGAACAAAGTGTCAGTATTGGTGGATACTTTGTTGCCCAAGTGGTTTAATAACCACATTACCCTTCCCAATCCTTTCCCCTCACTATTTTTTTAACTCATAAAAGGCAGACTATTAACCGCTACAGAAATAACGATCCATTTGAACACACCTTTGTAAAATGATATAAGTTCATAGCTTTGTAAATATTCTTTCATTCTTTATTATTTAGCATTGTTAGTTCTGATATGTATGTCTTACGCTTTACTGTCATTTGTAAATAAATCTTTTTTTAAAAACTCCAACCAGTGACCTTGACATAGTTTCTTCAAGACATTATAACCCCCCCCCCCTCCCATTTAAATTTATTCATCATAAGTAATCAACCCATCACCGCAACCTTACAAAAAATATACACCTCTTCTGTACGGTACGTAGGTAGGGGACGTTATAGCCGATTACAATCTCGCTGCATGGCCCCGTGGTGAAGTCATTAACTGTAGCTCGCTTCTGATTGGACCGACCGCTGAGCCAATGAGAGACGTCCGTTCCTCGCTGAGTCTGGATAAAACCGGGAGCTGCTAGGGGCACTGCATCACTCTGCATCGAGCCGCCACGGGACCAGCCAAGAAGCAGCTCCGAACTCTCCGGCAGACTTTTTGGGACTCGGCGGACACCATCGGAGACACCGGGCATTCGGCGTTGTCTTCGGAGAAGCGCATCCCTACGTGGTATACCGCCTCGGAGCCAAAGCCAAGCGTGCACCCAAAGCAGGTCAACTCGCTTGCGCCGCTCGATGTCTACGGGGGTTGCCGTCGAGTCACCGGGTCGAGCCCCGCTCAAGTCCCGAGGAATGTCGCCGTGCCTGGGAAAGACTACTCCGGACTTAGGCGAGGAGAGTCGGAGCCGCCGTGAGATGTTCCCTGGGCGTCAAGATCAGTTTGATCACGGGACCATTTTGGTCCCTTCCCTCGTTTGCATACTTAGTCGGCGGCTTCCTTCTTTACTGTCCTTTCTTTGCATGGCGTTGCTTGGGTTCTTTCTTATTTTGGACAAACACTAACACTCAAGGGTATTTAAACTATGTTCCTTACCTGATTCCTATCACACCCCCCCCCCCAAAAAAAAAACAAACATACCCGGGTGGTTCGCGCAGTGCGGTTTCTGCGGTCCCCCACACCTTGGTTCACTCGGTCGGTTGGCCTGCCCAGCTACGATGAACTGCCCCTAGACTTGGCTTGTCGGCTGGCTTTGTCCGCTAAGGTCAAGTTCCTTTTTTTTTCTACATTCAATTTGACCTTGAACATGTTTGAACCTGCTCAGGCGTAAAAATATTTGTTAAAACCCGAATAAACAATATAATTATAGCCCAACATATTAGGGTTACAGGAATGAAGCCCGCAGTTCAAAAAATTAAGATTTAGACGAAACGGCCTTTCTAAAGACCACGGAAATACACGTTTAAAAATTAATAATTGTTTAAAAAGTGTGAAATGAAGGTGTATGATAGAATAAAGAGACCGGTGTGTAATAATTATTACATATTCCCACCAAACATAATCGTGGTCGAGTGTTAGTTGTGTATAAGTATAAGGTGAATAAAATCCGTAGTTGTGACCGGGAATTTAAGAAGTTTTCTGTCATTTATTGAAGCATAACTCCGGTTGTATAATTCGGATAAAACTTAATAGATTTTACCGGGTGAATAGAAATACTCTTAAATATATTTTTTAAGAACATACAGTGATCTTTATGTGCCGGCCTTTGTAAGTAAATAAATTTGGTATCTAGCACTGCAGTGCAAAGAGCGAGGGAGTATAGCGGCACTAGCGTGATCGGGCCGACAGCCGGGGGTGGCGTTTGGTCATAAACACAAATTAACAGGAAAATCAAGACTCTCTGGGCTCCGCCAAAAGTTCAACAGCGTATTAGTGACGTCACACCACCACGTCACACCCGTGACGTCACACACTCCACCTCGTCACCGTATGACGTCACACATACGTCATCACACGTCACTAATACGTAACCACTGATTAAAAACTGCTGAATTTGCGTTTGTCCTGAAACTCCCAAAATGCCTCTACTTGCTTATGAAATACAAAAAAATTAAATTGCATAGCTTAAATGCTGCGTAGCAGCACAGGCCCCTAGTCTGAATAAAACTTTTAGGCCTATTTAAAATAGCAAGGTAAAAAACACCTTCCAAACATTTGCAAATGAATTTATTTTACTGGCCTTCAATAAGCTTATTGTATAACCACTACTTACAGGTATTTTGTCTAAAACCAGTTAAGAGCAAATAACGCTCAAGAAGAATTTGCTTTTGATAAGGAATTGGTAAGAAGCCTAATGTATCAACTTAGTAAAATGCTTTCTTTCATTTTCATCCTTTTGAAAATTTTTTACAAATTTCTTGTCAAATGCATATTTCAGACTAAAAATGAATGAGTAAATAATTTTTAGACACCTAACAAACAATAGCTCCTACCCAGAGTCAACGATGGCCATTTTGCTCGCCTGGCTATGTTGGATTTTACGATAACAAATTATATATCCGTATTTATTTTGTACCTATTTTGTACTACTTTGTGCTACTTTGTATCTCATTCAAAAGGAGATAATAATTGTTTTAATTGTCTAGGTTAGCAACATAATTTACATATAATACAGCGTATAATTATTTATTACTTATTTGGTACTATTTACTTAGTTTCTTAAAGAATTTTTAGCATTGCCCTGTGATTAGTAGATGACAATGAACTCTCAGCCCGGCCATGACGATAATATAGTGAATACTTATATCATTATTAGGGCCTATAACCGAAATATTTTATACTGTATTATACTGTACTAACATAGAAAACATTTATAAGTAATCAGAAAAAAATACTTATATTATTACAGGTTCTATTGTTAAAAAAGAACATTCAATTCTTTAGTTGGAAATTTATGATCTCCATGCTGGATATACCATGACGCAGGCCGGCCATGTTAAATTGTTTAATAAAAAATAACAGTGCTTAGAAACTGTTTAGTACTATTAGCACTACTTAGTACCAAACTCCAAAATATTAGCACCTCACCTCAACTATTAGCAACTTATTTCAAACCGATCATCTAATAATACAATCGAAAATGCAGCATGCAGCATCCATCATGGAATTTGATGGGCGTATAAAACCAATCTGCAATCGGATATCAAAATTAATTCTTTAAATATTTTCAAAGGCCGGGAAAGGTAAAAGAGAACATGTGAGATTTATTTTGAATGGGAAATGTAAAAATCCGGTAAACCTGTTAGCACTGAGGCGTGTTCAGTGTTCTTGCGGCGCGGTTGGTACACCGGTATCCTGTATCGGCGGATTAGCGAGATACTTCCGCCGGATGCACTCGTCGATCACATATCGGAAACCGGATTATCGGATCATCGTGGTCGCAACTTTACTGAATCTTGTTCTACACACTTTATCAACAGGATTAAAGCTTATTTCTACAGTATGGTTTGATTTGGAAATTTAGTTTTCGGTCTAAAGAGCAAATTGATAGGTTCGTTTGATACCAGGTGATATGATTCTCGTAGTGAGGTGATATGACACGGTCACGTTTGTCACGTGTCAGTGTGAGTGTAGTTTTGTCACGCAGGCTGAGCTGCGGCTCTAGTCTAATCCAGTTGATTACAGCTTGTTTCCCTGCCCGCGCTTTTTGACACGTCTCGCTGTTTCGCCTAATTCTCTAATTGGTTTACCCACTTGTTATCACATCGCCAACCTTTGTTTTTGCCACTCCGTACGTGTAATTGTGCTGGGCTGGATCTCTGCAGAATTAAATTCTTAACTCCTTTTGCTTTTTGGGTATTCTATGAAACAATAAATTTCAATGTTACACTTATTTATAGTACTGTATATATTTACTCTTTTCGAAAGTGTAGAATGTGCATAGGGAGTTGAGTTTTCTAAAACTATTTTTAGACTTAAAGCTTTGTTTCTTTGTACCTACCTAAAACAATTGTAGGCCAATAGGTTCGTGGTATCAATTACAATAAAATTCAGTTGGTTTTGACATATACAGAAATTTTATTCGACTTGTGGGGATATTTCAAAGTATTTCAACACTAATCCACGTGATAAAATCCTTCCATTGTTATTACAGTAGTGAAACTATTTCAAAAACCTAATTATTTTCCAGATTTCAAAACTTAAAAGCTAAATAATTAATTTTTATTTTGTTTTTATTTTTAACCAACCAGTTAAATAAGTAGTGATTCCTCCATTGAATTTGTTTTGAGTTTATTTCGTCATGAATTCTGCACATCCAGTGATCGAAGTAGATAAAAACAATCCTCCAGCGAGAGTATACTACAGTACAGGCTACACAAAATAACTTTCTGGCACAATTTTTAAAACTTTACAGGAAAAAAGGATGGTAGGGTACAGTATCTAAGCCAAACTAAATCAACTGAAAAGTAAATACGGTCATTCACGTCAGGTAATTTTGATAAAGTGGAGCCAAGGCCAATGCGGATATAGTTGCCAAGTTAGTAGGCCTACAGGTTTGGGATTGTCAAATCATAGATTGTTACACGAGATTGTCAAATAATATAATGTTTGGAAGCTAACGGAGGGATTCATTTTTGGAGTTCTCTTGTTGGTGATTTTCTTATTTGTGTCAAAAATTAGGCATAATTCGGCCTACATAAGACAGTTCAAAGCACAGATCTGTTGCTTGCACAATACAGTTTCAAACAATTTATGCTGTTAGAGCATTTACCCAAAGTGTAAATCCAAGGTGTGAAGTGTACTTAAAGTAACGGATTGTTTAAAAGCGCGCCGTCCCTGCTCTCGTGAAGGGACAAGTTTTAAATTACTCATTGTTCAAGAGTCGAATGTATTTAATTCGTGCCCTACTGCGTCACACAAAGCAGACGACGCTCTTTTGAGTGCTTAACAGTCGGAGGAGGGGTCCAAAATTACTCTCGTTGTAGTGTGTAATAAAAATCTCATTAACTTAAGGTATCTCGGCCCCTTTGTGAGTTACTCTTTGAAAGGTGCGAGTCAATTCTGTTTCGTTAAGTTGATCACTTTCAGAAAAAAACATACCAGGATTCGGAGCATTAAAATAGAATTTTGGATTGTTCACGTCACTTCCGGTTAATATCTCTGATTACTGTATTAAAGTTTATCCTCAACTTTTGTGCAAACGCGGCATCTCGGTAATTGCTTATTACAATATTCGTCATTAGTCATTTTATTTCCAATGCTACACAAGGTAAATTAAATATACATTTATTTGGAAAAAATAATATGTAATTGATTTGTTCTGAACTATTTAGATATATATTATTATCCCCTCGTCTATAATTTTTCTGTTATAGACCTTCATGTGTTATAGCATGTAACGTTGTTTAGAGCTGACCTTGAACAATAGTGGAACAAATTAAATTCAACACCTCAATCTCACCTAGTAAAAATCCAATCGGAACATCACTGGTAAATAAATTATGTTATTAAAGACATACATAAAACAATAATGTAGTTAGGACATAATTTGGAACCTGTGCCTAGCATTTTTAAGGAACTATTTATTTTTTTCTATAGCTTGAAAGGGTTTGTGGAAGAATAAATCGAGTTATGATAAAAAAAGTTTGATATATTATTTCTCTGAATAATTTAAGAGTTTAGTATGAGGGAAATTATTCAATCGAACAATCCCCGCCAAACCACATTAGTTGCTAAATTATATTCCAAATTTAATACAAATAAATAAGGGAATGAAAGCACTCTCTTTATATAGCAGCTGAAAAATTATTGCAATCTCATTGTGGGGTTTTATGTATGCACACTATAGTCATATTTTGCCCCTCTCACTCATTGTAATGATTATATATAGAATTACAAACAGCAAGGTTTTATTCGTCTGAAATTTCAATAGTTTATTTTTGTTGTTAATTTATTCTATATTTACGTATTACTTAAGCGATTAATCAACAGACGTGCTATCATTCGGACTTTCCGACGGACCCGCACGCTATCTGACGGTGCTATTGTAAACTAAGAGTCGGCAAAGAAGATTAATAACGAAATCTATATCAATAAAAATATAGATTTATTAACTGTTTTGAGTTGTAAATTAACCAAGTATTTGAAGTAAATGAGTTTTAAACGTTTGAGTAATTTTTACTTAAATTTGTTAAGTTTTTACGGGAATATTAAAAAATAAAAATCTAAGTTCTCGCAATAATGTGTGTTGAACTAGTTGGTTTATATAACTCACTATTCATTCTGAGAAGCGGGTGGACCGATGCTTCTAGGTGTCAAACGAGGTAACTCAACCATCAAACAATGATGAATCTTGATGAATATAACGTGACTATTATATGTACTAATGAATCTTGTAAAATGAATATGAATAATGATGAATAAATCCCTTGACCAATGAGTCGAATACCTACACCTTAGAAGCGGAAATTGTTCACCTTTTACTACCATAGTAAATCGGCTTATCTTATGTAACCTTAACCTCTTTTTAAGCAGGTTTTTTGTCTACTTGAAATATGAATTAGAAGGGCGCGGGCAGTCTTTGTCTATAATATTAACTGAGAAATAGTTCTTATTGAATTCCGTTCTAAAACAGCTATTGGTAGTATTACATTGCACAGAGCTGGTCAGAAGAATACGCATTAAGATCAAAATACAAGTTATCGAACTGCTGAAATGTTACCGAGTCGGATTAATTGGGCGCTTTAAGCTGGCCACAGATACTCCTAGTTCAATAACATTAAAGATGTAATGAATAGGATACCTTGTGATAGATTGGAAACATCAAAAGCTGTTACAGTAAGTTAAAGTAAGTAATTTGTTAAAACCATAAAACTTCGTCAATATCATTGGCGAAATAGCTTTAAATACATTTAATTAATTATCGAGTGATTCAAATTTAAGGAATGATCTTGGGGGAACGTTAATATCATAGGTCCCAGATCTCAGAATTTTTTTAATGCGGCACTGGGAGAACCACCATTTACCATTACTTCAATTTTTGGGAGAAGAGTTTTACTATTATTAATTTCCCCCTTAAAATATTATTTTTTCAGTAAATATGTACATTTAGGGAACAATAACAAATAACCATAATCTCAGAGATGACACTCCCATAATAATCGCTTTTAAATGTTTTAATAACGAAGATAATTTATTGCATTTTTAAGTTTTAACAAAGTAATAAAATATTGATTTTTACAAAAATTTTCCAAAATATCACTTTTATCCTAATGAATTTGAGAAATACTCGTATGTAAACAACTGTACATAAAACATGATACAGTACACTCTCGTTCATCGGAACTAATGTGGCGGACGGCCGGTTCGGATGTAAAAAAAATCCGATGAAGCGGAGTCCGCCGTGAGTTATCATTTCCGCCCGTACGGTGGGTGACCTATCGTGATTGTATTCACTCTTGTTTTTAAGATAACACAAGAGATTTTATGAAAATAAGGCACTCAAACTTTGAACATGGTAACAATGAACCTATAGGAATAAAAACAACGCAGGAAATAAAGATAAAAAATCATTATTCTCATTTTCCATATTCATATTCCACTCATGTTCCAGCAGTCAACTGACTTCCACGTAACACAGGTGCAGTCGCGACGCAAGACAGACTGAATGACAGTTTGGGAAGCGGTCGAAAGCGGATGTTCACTTCCTGCGCCCTTCCTCTTTCTATTTTTGTGCGAATACTCCAAGGCCTCGTAAATCACATCGATGGTACAAATTACGGAAAACGCCTGATGACCTTTGATGCAAAATGTGATACTTTACTGTTGTGCGGATAGAACGGATGGAAGTTGAAGGCGCTAAAACGGAAAACTGATTTATTTTGTAAGAAAAAAAAAAATTAATAATATCCAGATTTTAAGTTCCGATGAAGCGGAGTTCCGATATCGCCGAGTCCGATGAACGAGAGTGTACTGTATTCTAATTTGAATTAAAATAACGCTAAAGTAGTCCTAAAAGAGTTTAACACTAAAAATATTTATTACTTTATTTATTTTTACGTTTCTTCAAACAAAGGCTCGGTGTGTAACCGCTCTCCGCATGAGCGATTCGGATATCGGATTTGTTCTTGGGATTTGTTCAGTAATTGATCACAGAACGGCGGAACAAAGACTCCGGAACCAGTGATGCGCGCTTTACACTCCACTGAACAGGCTTGCCAACCTCACTGGGATAATCTACCTCGGAAATACGGTTAGCTTGGAGCTAGTAACAACTCTTGTTTGTACAATGATTTGTGACGGGAAATATGATCCATGGCTATTTGATACTATTTTGTCTATGGGTCTACAGAAATTAAAATGGCAAATAAATATTTATTGCTTGTTTTGTACTACACTACTCAGTAATTACGATTTTTATACAACAATGGCAATTAAACATTTTCCTAATAAGTTTATGGAGTGTGAGAAACAAGAACAAATAACTCATACAATGTAAAATTTAACAAAAAATCTTAATGTAGTATAATTAACTAATTAAGCAGTGTAATTAGTATAATCAACTTTGTTCGGGCATCATCGTCCCCTGGTGTTTGGTTGTGAAGGGGCGAAATTCTATTTGTGCGTATAGGCGTAGGGTCTTGATCCGTGGGCCACTTTAGTATGTAGCCTACGTAGGATGTATTAATTTGTCGAGTTTGTAAATCAAACAAAGTGACAAAATGGATCTTCTGTTAAAAATACCAAGCAAAAAGTAGCAAAAAAGTTTCCATATAACAAGTTCAAGAGAAGAGGCTATCTACCTGTACACCCCTTCTTTCAAATCGCAGACGTATGAAACACCCCTAAATCCCCCTTCGCCCCTCCCTTAGAAAAGGAAAAATCCTGGATCCACCCTTGGTGTGTGTCCGTTAATGCGATAACTTTGGAAAAAATCCTCCGATTTTGAGGAAATTTGGTACAGAGGTGTAGGGCAGCATTCAACAGGTTAAGTTCGAAAACCAGCACGATCGGACCATAGGAACGGGGTTTTATAAGATTTTTTTTTAATTTTTGTCCTTAAGTTTTAATTTTTGACAATTTTTACTTAAACCATTTGAAACATCTTTGAAAAACAAACAATTTAGTATTTTGAATCATTAACTTAGGTCAACTGGTTATGAAGAATATATATATATATATACATACATATGAATTTGAACGAACGCCGTTTTTGGCCTTTGGGGACCTCAATACGAAAAAATAATACCGTTCCCTGGCTTAAATCTTACGGTGACTACTACCGGAATAGTGTATTCCCTATAGGGAAATTCGCTAATTCAATTATCGTACCTATGGCTCAATAATGAGATATTAAAAAAATGTTCACATTAAACCAATTACAAAAAAAAAAAAAAAAAAAATACCTCCCGTCGCAGCAGAACTGCGTACTCAGCGAATTTCCAAATTAGTAATATTAATTTTGACCAGCTAAACTTGTAAACAAAATTTCATCACGTGCTCATAAATAGGGAAATAAATGTCTATTCTCCTTAAGATAAATATAGGAAAGAGTATGCAGGTATGCTGCCATGGGGGACACTAAAAGTAGGTTTTTAGCATAGAAAAAATTTATTTTGACCATATAAAGCCATATAGTAAGTTTCATCAATATCTGTCCACAAATAAAAGAGTTTGCCTATTCTCCATATGATTAACATGGGAAAAGAGTATGCAGGTTTGCTGCCATGATAAGTACAAAAACCAAGATTTTTTACCTTAAATGGATGAATCTCAACCAAATGAAGCTAAATACCAAGTTTCATCCAAAAATATTGGTTAATAAGTGAAATATTAACACATCCTTATTCTCCATAAGATTAACATTGGAGCCCCAAAAGACAATGTACTGTCTTTAGACTTTGTAATATCTCGGTAACCAATGGAGATAGAGCAAAGCTTCAAGATACTAAATTGTGTGTTTTTTTGAGCTAAATCCAATGGTTGAAATAAAAATTTAAAATTTTTAAAATTTACATATGAAAAATGCAAAAAACCCCATTTTTGGGGTACAAAACCCCCCAAAACTACCCCTTCCGGTAGGTCGATATGTCTGGTTTTCGAACTCATCCGAATAAACGTAGGATTACACATCTCTACCAAATTTGGTGTCGATCGGACCATTTTTACGAGAGTTATCGTGTCTAGGGACACATATATATATATATATACATATATATATATATAAAAATTTTAATGACTATTATTTTTGGTTTCTGGGCACCTCAAAACAAAAAAGTAACATGGTCCCGGGCTTAGGTCTTACCATGAGACCTACGGTAATAGCTTATTCCCTATGGGAAATTCGCTAAAAAAAAAAAAAAAAAAAAAAAAAACTACATACACCTATAATTAATACATTTATGTAAAATTTTCTTGATTTTCTTATTTTTTTCGTGGACATGAAACGTAGAGCTAGTTACTGTAATTAAATAAGCAAAACCATTAAATAAAGGGAAAACGCACAAAATCCGATTCGGTTATGTTTAATTAGTTATAGATTCATTTGTACAGCTATGTTTATGTTTAGAAAGTCGAATAGGGAGATAGCTGAGATACGGTAGTAAAAACACTGACTTCATTCATACTAGGCTATCTCTATTACAGTACAGATAATCGATGAACCCAGAAGCTGGTGCCACCTAGCGGCCAAGAGTAAAACTAAGAGTCGGTAACGCAGTATCTACAAAACTATATATAGATAAGAAAAATAAAAGAGTAAACAAAATAAGTCAAAAATCATGTGCAAACTCACAACTTAAGGACGATGTTGGTAAATCAGCTTTTAAATGAAGAAAAATATTAAAAACTTAGAGATTTTAGCAAATTTAAAATTTTACTTCTCGATGATTTGAACACACCTGTTTAAGATATATATACAGAAGTTCTCTCCAAATCGAATGGGTGGACCGATGCTTCTAGGTGTCAAAAGAGGCAACTCAATCAAGGATTCCCTCCCTTTAGGGGGCAATGTCATTGATGATTCAATTTGAAATACTCGGAATGAGGATTAAACAGTCGTTCCTGACCACATGTCAGAAATGATAAAACCTACACCTTAGAAGCGGACTTTGTTCACCTTTTGTCATTGTTGGGTTGTATTTAGGTAAAAAGAAAATTTAGGGTATACCTATATTTAAGGGCATAATAAGTTTTACAATAATGAAACAGTACTTTCATTCTATATTATTTAAAATACACAATTGTATTATCTTTTGAATTGAATAAATTTTATGGTGATATATTTGTACTTTAAAACATATTAACATATAAATACTTAATAATATATATATATTATTATTATTATTATTATTATTAATAAATAATAAAGCACTTTAATAAACAGTTTAATAAATATTAACAGTGCCAACTACAGTTATTTAATTATTCATTTTCATATCAGGACTATGTTGTGTTGCTGGACAAAATCATTAAGGATATTAAACACACTGCACAAAAATTATTTTATACAAATTCAGTCCAATGGATGCAGGAAAATAAACAAGTAAATGTGTTAAAACATTTTAATTAGTTTAATATGGTGCTACACTTTGAAATATAAGGTGAAATAACAAGGTTTTGTCCTTTTTAGTTAAGAAATATGTACATGTAGCTTATGATTGAAAACTACATAAACATTTAACTACAGATTTATTATTGAAAAATTACTTTTACTCTAAACATAAACTAAATTAATGACTTGATTTTCCTCGGAAGCACTTAAATTATCAAGTTAAAACTTTTCCAACCGTGCGTAATTTTAAGTCCTGTTGGATATTAGTTCTATTGTTTTCGCACAACCTTTGTCCTTTTATTTCATGCACACCTTGCTATTTATTGTGAATTGACTAGGTGAAGTTGGATTATTGTGAAGATGAATGATTTATTCAAACAATAATATTAACCAAACTACACTTATAGCCTAATGATCAGCTGGTTTACATTTAACAAAAACTTTACTGTTTAATCCTTTTACCAAATTAAATTTGGTTCAAATCCCCAGTGTATTGTAATATCCTCCTGCTAGATCAAATTACAAAAGTATTCGACTCAGCCCAACCAACTTTGAACTCTCTCACAACATGTTGAAAGCGAGTGAGCGAATCGAACGAGCTAGGCCTACTCCTTTAGGCAAGTGAGCTAATTGAACAAGTTACTCCCAGGAAGAGAGAGGAGCGAACAAACTCTCCCTAATATTATTAAACATTTAGCTCTTACCCACTTAACTTTCAATGGGGAAACATGGGTGTTTATAAATAGGTGGCACCTTGAACTCAACTTGCTATGGACCTAAAATCTGTGATAGATATCGAAAATTAAACCCCTAAACTGTCAGAAAGTGGTGATCTGATTGCATTTTATACGACCGATGGACCAAGTTGCTATTATTACAGTGGTACTTTGCTAATAGTAAGCGTGCAGTAGATATTTATTGCTGTCGCTGCTGGATGCGCATTTCAACTCCACGGCAAAGCTGCCCTTGTTGCCATGTTACTGACGGGGCGCCCTCGTTTATCAGCCCCCACCATAACCGTTATGTCCCCCCTCCACCAATCAACACGAATGTCTGCAAATTGGTTCGATCCCGATTCTCTCCTTCTACACCATAACAAGGGAGGTCATTCCTCAACCTTCACTAAGCCTGTCGATTCATCTTAACAGGAATATTCAATCGCTGTCAGGCCCACACTTTGGGATTAAACTGTCCAACGAGAAAAAACTTATTTTAATAAATTTCTGAACTGCGAAGCTTAATATTAAAAACGAAGTTGGGCTAAAATGATTTTTTTTTTTATTTGAATCGTCAATCAGTTCAATTATTTAATATCCTAATACTAAAAAAGGATGTCCCGGAACTCTATAGAACCATTTTGTTAGTGCCTTTATACGATAAAATCATTTTGTAATTTAATCATGGGCCTCCAGTGCCTATAGTTTTCTGTCCGTCTGTATGTAAATTTACTTGGTTCATGATATTTTCAAAACCACTCGAGTGAAATTGAATTGAATCTTCGCATGGTTATTATGGTCAATATTGTTAAACTTATATGAATTGTTACATTCCTGACCATCTCCGTTTCAAAATAAAGGTCATTAAAAATTTCAAAGATAAAATAACTATAAAAAAAAATAGAAATATATCAAAGTAGTATACAACACTTAACATATTTATAATTCTTCAAATCGATCTTAAATAACCAGTTATTTATGAAACCAAAATATTTTAATTTTATACAACTAAAATCAGAGCCTATTTGGCTTTGACTTACACATTGTTAGTTTATGATATTTTTATTTAACTTTTTGGCAAAACAAAATAGTAAGCTAAATTTCATGATTCAGGACTCTAGAAGCATGGTCTTGGTCCACATCTACAGGCCCACAGATAACGGACCTACAGACAGCATTTTCTAATCTGCGTGTCACACTACAGACTACAGCATCAGCAGTGCTAGTGTGTCGGGCATCACCCACATCGCGACAAAGGTCTTTCCTGGGAAGACCACGTTGATTACGTATGTGCAAGAGTCTCTTCTGATATTTTTGCATTGTGTAATTTATCAAATTTTGCTCCCAGGAAGTACTGCTCATGGCCTATTTTGGCCTTGTCTACCCGAACATTTCCTATGGAATATGTGTTTGGGGTGGCTGCGCTAATCACAGACTTGAGAGGGTCTTTTGATCGCAGAAAAAAGCAATAAGAATCATTTCAAAATTGAAACCAAGGAATCATGTAGAGACCCTTTTAGGGAGCTTGGAATTCTTTGAATACTAACACTGCCATGTCTCTACATTTTTAAAGTGGCCGTCTACTGCAGAAATAAATGCTCACTTGTTCAAAACAATAACATCCACTCCCATTATACTAGGGGTTGGGCTAATCTTTGAGTGCAACAACAGCATAGAACTGTGGCTTTTGAGCATTTGCTTTCGCAGTTCGGAATAAAAATTCTAAATAAGCTCCCTGAAGGCGTAAAACACTCTCAAAATCGAAATCAATTCAAAACTCGATTGAAGAGCCTTCTGGTGTCAAACGATCTGTACTCTGTTGAGGAGTTCATGATGAGTTGCTGGGATAACTAAATTATAGGTGTTACCACGAATTGAATTCCAGTATACTGAAGAAAAGTGTGAACCTTTGATAAAGTGTTAAAGTGATAGTTACGAAGATATCGTCCATTGGACTTATTATTATTTTATATTTATATGGCGTTTGCAATGCAACGTTATATTGTCTTACTGCAAATGACGATTATTATCAAAGATGATTGTTATCATCACCGTCGCGAGTGACGGCGCGGCGCGGCGCGGCTCAACCAATATGCACACTTTCATGTCGCTCATGCGGAACCCGAGACCCGGGTTTTATAAAATCTCATTTCTTGCGTTTCATATGTTGACAATTTCGTCGCCGCCTCTCGGGACTTGCCTGCTCCCTCTCACAACTTTATATTGCCAAAATCATATCTAAACCACATTTTTAATGCGGTGCCTTCACAATATATTCTCGTTGTAAACGTTCCACAAACTCGTTTTGCATTTTATTTATTTTGTATTCAGAGTTGACGGTCCTCAAACACATATTCGATTTACACTCGTCAAAATGATTTTTTTCTCAGTAAAAAAATTTAGGACCACAGAATAATATTTACAACAAAGAGTCTTGTTGTGTAGTCATTCAATTGAAATCATCATAGTTTGTGCCAAACGTACACCACCTTATTCGCCATCTCAATTAAACAAACTCTTATTTTGTAAAATCGTAGAGTGAAAAATTACTGAAACTAGTATACGTGTTGCTCGAAATCGAGCAATTTATTTTCATACAATACAAATGTTACATTTAGCTCTAAATCAATGACATCCGACCAATCCAATATTGTGAAACTCTTTAATCACCAAAACTACACGTATTTACAGCTGATTATTAACAGATCTTTAAAATGCTTTATTTAATCCCAATGTTATTTAAATGGGAAATTTTGAGATTTCAATTGTGGATAGCGCCTTTATTTTCAGTCCTATTCTTGTCAGTTTTTGGCGGAAACAACTACAGGCCAAGCCCTATCCAACGACACCAAAAACTTGAAAATCGGTTGAAAATTGTAGGAGGAGTTCTCAGGACAAAAAAACCCTTAGCGTATTAAATAAGTATAGATTTAAATACCATAAACAACAAAATTTGAATCACTTAAGTAAATTAATTATTAATAGTTCAGTCATAAAATTAAAGAAGAACATAATACAAGGTACTTATCAAAGGAAGTCAAAAATTGAAAATCAAGTAGTAGTCCTGGAGATACAAAATGTGAGAATCAGTAAAAGAAGAAACTTTAAAAATGATAATGAAAATGAGGGTGGAATAAAATGTAAACAATTGATTTCTTGTTCGCAGTTATGAATCTTCATAATCATAACAAAGTAGACTAACCATTTACAAAATGTATCTTATTGAACCCTAATTGTCTAACCACAGGGAAGAAATCATTGTGGAAACTGATAATTCTTCGTACTGTTTATTTAAACAATAAGAGATATCGCACACATTTTTTAGAAAGGGATTTAAAACTGTAAATTAATCGCTCATAGTACAGTGGGCACACACAAAAAAACTGCACTTTTTGATTGGGATATTTCAATTTCTATGGTCATAGCTGATGCCCAAAGGTAACTTTTCAGATAGGGAGCCACTTCAAATTCCGTGTGGCGGCCATTAAAGATGGCCGCCATATGACCACATAGTGTTGCACCATATTTGTTGTATCCCAGCTTCTAATGGTCCGATTTCAATAAACTTGTTATTATTTTAAAGCTGATTTTATAAGAAAACTTTTTTATATTTCACATTTTACTGTAAAACCTAAGCGTTCTGCAGAATCTTTATAAAAACTAAAAACTTAACTATTTTATGATACATTTGGTAAGTAACATTATAGTTGTGATAAGATTATGGGATTTCGCTTTTTTACTGTCTCTAGCTGCCAGCTGATAACGTGTGCACGCACTAATTGTCTACCAGATGTTTGTTGTTTTTACAGCAGCTTGAAACAAGACAACTTGAGTTATAATATTTGTGTTTTTAAGTGTTACAGTGCAAGCAAATGTTTATCACGTATGATGTAATTATTAGTTTATATATTACCAAATTATGTGATAATTTTTTCCTGTTTCCGATTTATTACTTAATTTCAATTTTGGTGATGTAGAATCACCCATGAGTGTACGATTTTTCCTCCAAATTGCCTAGCACTTCAAATCATGACGTACGGAAAACTATGTAGCTCTAAAAAGGCTTCTTTCCAATCGCTTTTGTTTTAAATTAGATTAAACCAGTTTCAAAATGTCCTCGAAGCGTTTGGTGTTGGCAGACAATAACACTGTATTTCCTCCCAGTGTTGTCGGTTGGACCAAATATTGCTTATGTCACAAATATAATAATGAGGACTTCATATGTCCTGCTACACACACTGCTGAATCAATTGTTGGTGCGGGCTACAAAAAGCTTGCAGAAAATCTAATAGATTTTCATAAAGTAGATGCATTGCCCCCTGGTTTGGATATAAACATGTTAAATGAAGGATAGGGAATAGAAAGAACATTGAAAAAAATCAAAGCTAAGTGGCATAAAAAGTGTGCGCTTAAATTCAATAGAACAAAGCTAGACAGGGTAAAGAAACGCAAACGTGCATCGTCATCTGAAAACAGTGAGCAGCAGCGAATGGAACCAATTGTTAAAAAAACTAGGTATAATGGTTATTCAACTTCATGTATTCAAACGAAAGATGAACTATGTTTCATATGTGGTGAGAAGGGCACGTTCCGTAAACCTTTGTCTAAGGTTTCTTCCCTGCAAGACGATAAAATTAGGAGATGTGCTGAAATTACTAATAATGTAGAACTTAAAGCTTTCCTCGAGTGTGGGGATTTAGTTGCAAAAAAAGCTAAGTACCACTCAAAGTGCTATACAAATCTAACAAATTGTCTAAGAACACGAAGCGGAACAAAAGAAGATGAGTCAGCTCTATTCTTGAAAGTATGGCATTTGAGTCCGTTGCACGGTTTATAAGGGAGAAAATTTATGCTTCTGAATCAGATAACACTGAGATACTTTTTAAAATGTCTTATCTGACAACTATTTATACGGACAGCCTATCCAATATTCTTGGTGTGGAAAGTAAAGTCCTGAAAACAACACATACCACCCGTCTACGTGGAAAAATTTTCGATCACTTCCCACATCTCAAAGCCCAACTTTCAGGCAAGGATTACTTCCTGCACCGAGAAGGTGCTAATATCTTTCAAAATGTTCACTCTGACAACCTCGATGATGATGCTGTTGCATGTGAAAGATTCGTAAAAAAGATTAGGAAGGTTATAAGTGAGCAAAAAGTTACTTTTAATGGTCACCTGAGTTATGATCAACAAAAGTCAAGCATTCCTCCAGAGCTTCTTGCTCTAATGTGTAATTTACTACATGGTTACACTTCGTCAGAAAATACAGCTAGAGAAACACAGTCTGCTCTGACTATTAGCCAGTTAATAGTTTTTAACCACAGTGAAAGTGTTCCAAAAGGCAAAATTGTTCGCCACAAGAAAAGTCATGAAACACCAGTTCTGTTGTACTTAGGTTTGTCAGTATTTGGAAGAACGCGAAATAATACAATAATTGATGCCATGCACGAAAGAGGGCTCTCAATATTATCAAACAGAATCAGGGAGATAACAGCAGATCTTATTCGTTTGGAGATCCTTACTGCTGAAAAAGAAGGCGTCGTATGCCCGTCAAATTTGCGTTATGGCCTCTTCGTCATCGGTGCATATGACAACATTGATCATAACTACAGCAGCACTTCTAAGAGCCTTCTTTTCATGGAAAAGCAATTTCTATCTTTCAAATTCCATGCAAAGGAGAAGTTGGCGAGCCTCGTGAAGTCGCCCCAAGCATTTCTTTTGTTGGTCAAAGAAACAAAAAAGTACCAGAACTTCCTATGCTACCAAAAAATTGGAACCATTTCCTCCGCTGTGATCAAAATAAGGCCGAACTTTTCAAGTTACTTGGAGAACATGCACTTTTCAATTTTGATAGGACCCATATCATCACTGAGATTGATGACATTATTTGTGCGGCACGCCCTGATGAATCTTCAATTAATGGAGTCAAATGCAAGGAACAGGAAGAAGCTGACAGCAGGTCAGTGTTGAACATGGAGCAAAAAAGGTCATTATTTTCACAGTAGATACTGATGTTGTTGTTTTGGCAATATATTTTTCCACACTCTCAAAACCGTTGGACTTCAGGAGATGTGGATTCTCTTCGGTGCTGGGAAGAATCAGAGATTTATAAATATTTATGCAATTTTTGAAAGTATGGGAGAACATAAAGCTATTGCATTGAGAGGATTTCATTCATTCACAGGATCGGATGTGACATCATCATTTGCAATGAAAGGAAAACCGACAGCTTGGACCGTGTGGAAATCATTTCCTGAAGCTACTGCAGCCTTCCATGCAATCTCTCTACCACAAGAGTCCATTTCTGACGAAACTTTAAAAGGCCTGGAGAAGTTTACCGTCTTTCTTTATTATAAAGATGCTGAAGATTTATCAGTTAATCGTATCAGAAAGTTTCTCTTTACTTCAAAAAATCGTGGTCTACAAAGTCTACCCCCAACCAGAGAGGCACTACGGCAGCACTGCCTTCGTTCAGCATACCTTGCAGGCCAAGTTTGGGGTCGTGCATGCTCAGTGAAGGACAACACTCCAAAGCCAGATGGATGGGGATGGACCATGGTTGCTGGGGAGTGGACACCTGTTTGGTCTTCTTTTCCCCCAATTATGACAGCCTGTAGAGAATTAGTTAAGTGTAGTTGAACTGAATGCCATACACGATGCTCCTGTATGAAGGCCAAGGTTCCATACACGCTACTTTGCAAGAACTGCTCTGGGAGTCGACAGTGCATCAACAATTATGAAAGCTATCAAGTGGAAGATGAATACGTGATCTAAAATCATGGAGAAGCACTTAATTTACATGTGGACTGTTTCTTGGATTTTTGTTTGTTTGTATAACAGTTTGTTACATTATTACAATACTGTAATTCCTATTTTCGATGTTATTAAAATATGTGTTTTTTCTAAAGCTAAGAATCACTTTTTATATACTCAACGCTGCACACATACCCCTTTTTCCTTTAGTATGAAAAATCGTACCACAACTATAATGTTACTTACCAAATGTATCATAAAATAGTAAAGTTTTTAGTTTTTATAAAGATTCTGCAGAACGCTTAGGTTTTACAGTAAAATGTGAAATATAAAAAAGTTTCCTTATAAAATCAGCTTTAAAATAATAACAAGTTTATTGAAATCGGACCATTAGAAGCTGAGATACAACAAATATGGTGCAACACTATGTGGTCATATGGCGGCCATCTTTAATGGCCGCCATTTTGGTCTCCTACACGGAATTTGAAGTGGCTCCCTATCTGAAAAGTTACCTTTGGGCATCAGCTATGACCATAGAAATTGCCATATCCCAATCAAAAAGTGCAGCTTTTTCCTGTTTATGGCCATGTACATAACGTACTATCATGATTAAAAAAGGGGATAACGTATCTTTTTTTATAAGGAGACCCCGGCCGAATTGTTGAGCACGTCTGAAAGGATAACGTATCTTTTTTGCTGAAGTACAGTAATAATTAGCTTTTATTAATTTGAGATAGCCTATTCGTAAGAAGAGGCGGGATTTTAAGCGTTTGCTTGTGTTGTATTTCATCCAGAGTTATGGCTGTTAAAAAGCCTTTTAAATCTTTCTCAGTTCACGCCTGTTGAATTATTATTTAATATTTTTAACTTTTTCCGTAAAATATACGGCACAGTAACTATCTAAATTTTAATTTACGTTTACAATCAATCACCATTTCCCCAGCCAAGTCGAAGTCACCGCCGCCGCGCCGCCGGTGGCAGTAGTGTTGGTAGTGACCGTGTGTGCCGCTACGCAGCGCTGCATGCTGCTGAGCGCGTTCGGCCTATACACCGGTGACCGGTGACTCTGGTCACTTTACGGTCCATCGGTCACGCTTGCTCACTCAGTAACGTCACGCCGTTACGTCACGCCTCACCGGTCACTCACCGGCTCCTTGTTTGAATCTCCGTTGACCCGGGCTGCAAAACAATACATCGGTCTGAACTCACTTTGTGTTCAGAATGGTAACATTTTATTGTGCCTTTGTAAAAGCATATTTCACTTCACAATCAAACGATTTTTATAAATTTAGGTGTACAAAGATGACATAAAAGATTTATTTTTCTGTGACTTTAATCAATAAACAAGATATTTTCGTGACATTTAAGTTAGATAAAGCACTAAAGCGAATCAAAGTTAATTAAATTAATACCTTTTATTGAAATGGCAACCTTACTAAATAGGTAGTTTAAGCCAAGTATGAATGAGAGATGAGTATGAGTAATGAGAATGAGAATGAGTAAGATGATTGTGGCGTAATTGATGTTACACAATGTCGTAATAGCCATTATAAGAAAAATTAACTACAATATTAATTGGAAGAAATTTTCGAGTTATCAATATTTTTTAATTTCCATCACGAGTTCGAGTTTTTTCCATTAAAGTGTAAATTAATTTTACTTTTGTTCGTAGCACAGTATTTTGTAATGATGCAATAATAGAATATTTTAAATAGAATAATTTATTTTTGATTTGATTTTATACTGAACCGATAGGGTTCTCTTAATTTGTTTTGAATTATTCGTAAATAATTCCTTCGGTGACACTTTAATTGCTGTATTAATTTATTGGAGCCCTTGATAGGTGCTTTCCCCCCTAAAATTAATGCTTATTTACTATGGAAAAAATTGAACGCCTTTCCTTGCAACTAACCGAAAAAAATTTCTGAAAATATATATTTAATGTAAGTTACAAAATTACAAAGTTTCAAAATGGTCACTGCAGAAAAGTTCTCTCAAGATCAGATCGGAATGTGACACTGTTTTATTTCATATAGATTCTCGAGTTCTGGTTTTTTGGAAAATTTATTATAGAATTATGGAAACTAGTGAGTCTATTTGAATCGGTATTCTCTGTCTTATCGTCCTGTTTAGGAGAAAAGCTAATAAATAAAACAACAATAATTTCAAATAGTTATTTTACTATTGTTATTGTAATCTCTAGCAAAAGATTGCTTCCGATAAGTTGACAGTTAGTTGTCGACTGTTGACTGATTTGTTCGCACCGCGCTGCACATTGGGAGGGCTATAACTTATGTCATAAGGCTCGGCTACCCATTCCTTTATGTGGCGGCTGCGGCGTCTCTTTTAACGTCATAAACTTTTGAAGCATGATATTCACCAGCCTCGCCAGACTAGCGGCGTTTAAGTTTTAATTCACAATTCCTCCCATATATTCGTATTTTAACCAACCAACACTAAGAAAACTTTTAGATTTGTTCTTAAAACTAAATTAAATCCCTTGAGACAACATTAATTATTTTCGATTTAAAAACTCAAAGCATATACCATTCTTGTTTTCAAAATTTCTTTTAATTTTATCGCTCATTATTGAACTAGATGGTATTTTACCAATAGGTCCTATCTAAATTATTTTGATACGTGTGTCTCGATTATCTACTTTATTTATAAATAAACATCCTCTCAGTTTTATCCTTTATTCTCCTCATCAGCAGATTCTTTAACGTCCTATAGAGTTAAGTCTATAATGTATTGTAACTTGAATTTTTTTTAAATTATTGAAAATTGTATTGAGAATTAGATTGCATGAGGTCTGTAGGTGTAATAAAAATAAAAATCATAAATGCTGATTATATGCAGATTATATTATGTTTTTTTCTATTATATGCTGATTAATTATATGTAAAAGATTTAATTTTATAGGCATTGCCGACCTTTGGGTTCATGACATAAATTTGTGAAGTGGCGAGCTCTTGAAATTTGTAATACAGGGTGTCCATATAGTCTTGCCCTGATAAAGAAACCAAATAGTATGAAAACAATAGGTGGTAAGCAGACGTTTCATATTCGGTTTTAACAAGCGATTTCTTGAGTTTTTACATCAATGCGGAAATTCAATATACACTTCTCCATCAACAAGAATCCTTGTAGGCCTACGGCATAAAATTCCTCTCCTATTGAGTTCTTTATTTATAATGCTTTTACTTTTATATTACTAGGCGGCCCAAGAGTTCCCCTATTCAAAACATTACCATAAACCTGAACGAGTTAAGTGCTCTAAAAAATTTAGAAATTATACCTAGTCATTCCACCTAAAAAATTTTCTTTTGAATCAGATCGTAACTTGAAATAACATATGACAAGACGAAAAAATAATTATTTTATGTGTATTTATGCAAAATTGCACCAATATTTAAATTTATAGGTTTCTCTTGTTATAAAAAAGAATATTATAAACATATTTTTAATCATATTTTCATGTGTATTCCCTCGTATTGTTTAGTTACTTAGGCTTACAATAAAAAATTGTTAAAGTGACTTTCATGAAATGTAAAAGAAATTTAAATCCTGTGTTTTTCAAATGTAGTAAAGATGTAAAGCATATGTAAAAACCAACGTCGCCCACAAAGTGGCCACGGAGGCGGAAGATTCGTCGTAGTTGCCGCGTCCGCCGCTAGATCGCATGGCGATGCAGTCGCCGCCAGCGCCACTGATTGCACCTTTCACATTACTGTACCTGTACCACTATCAATCAGTCTTCAGTCTTTGTCAGACATTCTGTTTCAGTTATTGTTTCCTTTGTACTGCCTCATCTGTTGTGATTGTCTGCCTTTGTCCACGCCACAATACAGCGGCTCGGGATTACTCTCTGGTTTACAAGAACAAAGGAATCGACTATTGGCAAGATTGCTAGATCCACCTGCTTTACGGTGTTCTATCTGCGTAGTCCCAATATTTTTACAAGTCTTTCAGTCGGCAATTAAATAATATTTCTGTAATTTTTATCCCTCCAGTATTTATAGAGTACTAGGGGGCCCGTGCAGCGCAATGCGCTGCATTTATTATAGAGCATTAAATCTCGCTCCATGGTAATGGACAGAGTTACTTTGAATAAAAATTAAACTATAAAATAGTGAAAATCAGATAAAACATAATGGTGTTTCCTCAATCGATCTTTATTACTAATTCTGCAACTTGCCAATGTGACACTGTTGAGATTTGGTGGTTGTTTTTTTAGTTCTAAATTAGCTAAGATTACGTAGTTGTTCTTTTGCCGATTTGTCTTAGAGTCTCTGTCTAAACACTCCTATAAAATCTAGAATAAATTCACAGATGTTGGATCTACATAGTTCATCAAACATAAAATTTAAATGACAACAGAATAAAAATCAACATTTCATTACAACTCCCCGGTCCTGTATGAGTTATGCTACACTCACTGCGGCTGTTATGAGGTAGTTGTCGACATAGTGAATGAGTCCACATTACAATTAAAAAAGAACTAAAGCCCCTATAATTCGTAATTTTTCATGGCATTACAAAATGTAAATAAAGAAATCACTAAAATAAGGAGAATCTACATATTTGTTGGTGTGGTCCATTTTGGTTTGATGTGGTATTTATTTTTTGATTGAAATTTCTCTTTGTATAAACCATATTTGAAATAAGCTTGTTTTCTACACTGGAGGTAAAAAACATTTTAATGTCGTTTCTTTCAAAATGAGTTTTAATATGTGTATCATTCTGCATTAAATTTTTGTATAGTATAATATTAAACAAACAGGTTATAACACCTACAACCAACTATTCCTTTTCCTTATAATTTACAGAGTTTGAAAACCCATGCACACAAATTTAGTGTCCTATTTTAATATTTGTAAAGTTTCGTTATTTTTTAAATACCGATCAGACAACCCATAAGACCCATGTCAAAAATTTCAATTTCCAAACTGTTTTTGTAGGCCCTGCATGAATTTTTCTAGGGTTACGTTACTAAACTTATTTTGTGCCCAAAAACACGCAAATACAATGTTCAAGAAAATCTTCCCGCTAAATTTTGAGAAACGGTTCAAATACGACAAAAGACACTTCTTATTTAAAGTATGAAATTGTGTTGATATTTCAGTACCAGTAGTTCAATTGTCTGTATTCAGCTTTTAACATGTGTTTGTCTGTTTTACAATCAACAGCTGTTTTATATTGCAATTCAATACAAATAATTGTTCCCCATGTTAATCTTATGGACAAAAAATGAACTTTGAGGGCTTCCCGTGAGCTTCAGATTTAAAATATCAAAAATCTAAGACCTTATTGCAAAACTACGAACTGAGACCATTCTTGTGACACCTCAAACTTTAAAATTGGTCCAGAAATAAGGGAGGAGTAGTGTTAACAAAAAAAGGGCATCACGTATTATATATATAGATAGATTTGTTTTGACATTCCAAACGTTTGGCCGATGATCATTCATGAAATTTTTTTAGAAATGGACGTTAAAAGGTTGAGTTACTTAATTGAAAAATCTATTTAGTCTTAAAGTTTTTTTTTTTTTTTTTTTTTGCGAATGATTTAAAACTTTCGAATCTCTACTTTTTATTGTCTTGAACACAAGGATGTTTAGTGTTCCTTGTAAACGAGAGCAGGCAATGATTACACATTCGAGAGAGTATCGTCATCAATAATACCTCAACCTAAATATGTACATTACGTACTAGGCCAGTCTTAAACATACTTTGTTAGGCTGTAAGAAGAACAACAATTCACAGTATGTTATATACATTTGTTATAATATTCCATAAAGGGGAATAAAACACCTACTAAAAAAAACTCGTCATAATCATTTAATGTGCTCATACAGTATACAGTCAATATAAATTGAATATTAAAATATTTGCCATAAGAAAGGCTTATTTAACATGTATTAACACAAATACATGTAGAACGTTTAAATAACTTCAAAGTTAAGTTAATTATAATTATATTATCTTTATATTCTCATTTAAGTAAAGTTATTAAAGTTTATTATGCTAAAGACTTAAATAATGTTTAGAGTCAAAGTTTTCCTTTATAAATCCCTTTATGTCTCAGACATGACAGGGAACCATTATTTGTATTTCTCCTTTTTTCTCCGTTTATTTTCCAAACACATTTTAACTATATAGGCCCTACCCCCGGGCTTGTAGTTATTTATGTAAGGGTTTTAACTCATGTAGGTCCACGCCTCTTCAGATATGGTAATTGACATGGATTATCAAACTCGTAGAAATTTGTAATCTCTAACTCATTTTTATTCAACACTATAACCAACGACCATGGGACACAGCATGCCATGTGCTGACCGCGGAAACCAAAGCCGACACACGGTGCCACGACAACCACGATCTACCAACCAACCACCTCAATCCCTCCTCCACTCGCATAACCTAAACCTAGTCACTGTTGATAACATTTCGAAACAACATATTATAAGCATTTCAATCAGTCCTTATCATAATTTGGAATTTGTATCGCCCATCCAAAGTGTCTGAGTGAGTTGTAAAAAAACCTAATAGACCTAATATTGGTTTTAAAATATTATTGTTTAAACTAAATAGCCTAATTTGAATGTTACACTGTGTTCATCGAATGTCGAGCAGTACTGAATACGTCTATAATTGGCAATATTAAATAACTTTCTACGGTTGCGAGATTATCTCAGAGTTTGAGTCCACTTTAAAAGTGAAATACGCCATTTTCAATCCGAATAGCTGCGTCTGACAGACAATTTCGAATTCGAAAACATATTCCGGCGTTCCATCAAAACGTTATCGGGGGATTCGAAGATGACGCGACTCTCAATAAAGTCGGGATAAAAGGAAGAGTCGACCGATCACAATTTCCCACAGGATATTTGCACCCCCCCCCCCCCCCCCACCATCCCTTCGGCGTGGGGCAGACCCAGACACGGGGATCGTAAAATATTTTACTGCGTCTGAAGCGATAAGACGCACCAGTGACGGTAGCGGCCCCGGCGCGGCGCCGCGCTAGTTTATGAGTGGTGTCCCAAACTGCGGTATAGCGATGAACAAAATATATAATTTATTAAGAAATGTCCTTTTAAACAGCATTGAGGCAGCTGAATGTTGAAACATAGAGTTGTTGAAATTTGTTCGAAATACTGTACTACAAGATATTAGCCCCTCCCACAGAGCTCTATAGTTCCACGCCCTCCACATTAATTCCAAAATACCTCGGATGAAAATAATATTATTTTAAGTAAAGAGATTCTTTGGTAAAAGTATTGATTTAAATCATGCGATTCTACATTTGGTTAAGAAATTTGTACTTTCAATACATGTAACTAATGACTGAATTTGAGATTGTAGTGTCCGTGATGTGTTGGCATTCCAAAGCATTCGGGAAGAGGTAATCTCTGAACACCCAATATTTCAGTAATTTTGGTTAATATCAAACATTAAACTTTATAATTAAATTGCTTTTTAAATTAATATGTGATAAATGTAACATAAGTTACCTGATACCTGATACCTGATTCTTCATCGATAGCTCCCTGTAGTAACTCTCTGTAGTAGGCTCTGTATCGATGGTAGTCCTGTAGTAACTTTTTAAGGTAATGCCATAGAAAAACTAACAAAGTACCCGGTTAGTTTTTCCATGCATGGTAATGCTGATTGACAGTACATTGTACCTGCGTATATATTGTAGAATATTGTACTACGTGTAGCGTAAAGAATTCCCATAGAAGCCTAACATTGTGTTTTTATTAATTCAGCTTCAGTAGGCCTATAATTTATAATTTTGAAATTAAGTACTGTACTGCACATAATTTCTGCAATCTCCTCAAAGAAAAAAATGAATATTCTTCTTATTTGGAAAACATTTTAGAAATAAAATTATTCATCCAATTTTTATTTAATAATTATTTTAAATAAAAAAAGAAAAAGAAAACACTATACGTAAAAATCTGTGGACCATAATGGAGTTGGGGTCTGCAGTTAACAGACCCATTCTATAAGGATCTAGACTATTTAGAGGGCGGAAAACTTCACAAACAAAATCTCAACAATAACACCGTTATGACTATTTACTTTTTACATTGTGTTTTTTTCCACGTCGGCACTGTTAAAGAAGGCTAATCCAAACAAAACCCGGTGTTAGCCTGGGGGCGAAGTAGGCGGCCTCTTTTGGCGGCGCTTTTGTCGGCCCCTGTGAGGGCTAGACCGCGAATATTGTGGTAAAAACCGGATAAGCCTGGTAAATAGTGGCGGAGGTGTGTATAAAAAATGTATAATATTGTATCGCATCCGAGGCGGCCATTGTTGTGAACATCATAGAGACCGCGGCGTGAACCGCTGCCGCGCCGGCACCTGTCGGGGAGAGGAACTATATTGCTGTACGCCCATGTACATGTACACGTTGCTCCGAATCGAGCAATTTATTTTCTATAGACCACTGATAATAATTCCATTTACCACAATAGAGAAATTAATATAACAAAATTATAATGGGAATGGGACAGATAACTTTTCCGGCAACCAGCACGCATATGTCAAAGTTAAACTTCTTTCAGTACAGTTCAGCACAGTTTGCACTATGGATTGTAACAAACTGTTCAATTTTCTTTATTGGCCAATCATAAATTATAATAAATGAATCAATAAGATGGACAAACAGTAGTGCTTCTAGCAAGTAGCAGGTTTTTTTTCAATAGCGACTCCAAAATGTAATATAGCCTAGTAACGCCACTCTATAATTAATCAAAAGATGGTCTTCACTAATTGGCATAATTGGCTTGTAGGGTCTTTCCTTTTAAATGGTTATTTACCAATTTACTTTAGAAACAACTTCAGGCGAATCTCTATCCAATGATACCAAAATCATTAAAATCGGTTAAAAACTGTGGGAGGAGCTCCTTGTACAAAAACCATGTCGCGTACCTGGTATGAATAACTGGTATAAATAATAAGTATCGATTATATTATAAAACTCACCATAAAAGTGAAACTTAAAAAAGCATTGCTACAGAATAAACACAGACGCAACAGTAAAAATTGGTTGTTACATTACAATACTAAAAAAGAGAGTTTCTTCTGTCATAATTTATAGTTTATTCTAGAGTGATGTATTTTAGGTTTGCATGGCAAAATGACCACAACTCCGAAAACTCTCAAGCAGTCAACGAGTCAACGTATCATCTGCATCTAACTCAACCTTGTTTCATGAAATAAGCGGATTGATTATTAGCAATTAGGATGCATCTCGGCCATCTTATATGGTTTTTTGTGCCCACTATATTTGGTCATGGGGCTATGAAATAAGTACCTGGGGGACCGAGAATTTTCTTGGTAAACTCACAAACATGATCGTGGTAATAATATCAGTCATAGCCTAGATTGTGAATTAAAATACCAAGCTCAAAAAGGATTGACTTTATTCAAGACGAGCTTGTTCGCTTCGCTCACTCGCCTCTCAGAATGTTTTAATGTAGGCCTACGGGTACTGACTCAGGTATGATTTTTAACCACATGTTGAATCTGCTACATTCTGTACTTCCATGGTTAACAGATAATTGTGTCATTGTTAATAACTCTTTTGTTTTTTAATTCAATTTCAATTGATTCTACAAGTTGTTTAGTTGTTTTATATTTTACTTTAATTTGATTTATCTAAATATTCATAATAAAACAGTATATAAAGCACGATTTAAAAACTGATAATATTGTTGCTATTATATAGGTCTAGTCTAGTCCCATTCATATTTATATAGGTCTAGTCTAGTCCCATTCATATTTAGGTATGTGGCTAGAATTGAAAACCACATGTTAAAGTTGAAGCACGGTTTATACATTGACAGTTGAGTCAGCTGTTTTCATAGCAACTCTTGATTTTTATCTGCATAAGACCAATGTTAATTTTTTAGAATTCAAATTCAGGAACTAAGTAATTTGCAAAGTTTCAATAACATTTTTAGAGCAACAGTTTTCAAGATACTTGTGCGTACTTACATACATACATACATGTCGCACATACACACATATAAATATACCTTACTCGTATTAGCGTATAGAACACTAACAAATGAATGAGCGCCAATAGTGTTTGGCGGTAACATTGCTACACTCAGAGCCGTCTTTTAGGTCTGGAGCAAATTTTTTTGCGATGCCTATTTTAAACAGTGATTACTGGGGGTTTGTGGGGTATGGAATACAACCCCCCCCTCCCCATTCCGGTATCGGTGGGTCCAGGGGCCCTCCCCCAGAAACGTTTTGCAAAATTACACTTATAAAGTCTTCATTTTAAGCACTTTGAGGAAGAAAAGGTATAATTTTTACACTCTGGAGGAAATAATTTTATGGCTCATGGGTTTTGACAGGCTTGTCGGTCCTGTAAAAAATTTTTATCGTTCGTGATTGTTTTTAATTATATATTTCAGATAGGTTTAAAAAAAAGTACTGCAAGAAATCATCGCGTGTACACGAGGTGTACACCAAGGGTCTTTATAACTGGAAACTCAGGAAAAACGTTATTAAATTTTCCTTAAAGAATAAATAAATAAAAGAGAACATATCAGCTTTGGATAGTCGCTTTGGAGGTCTTACACTTAGTAATATCGGAGTATCTACCTGATTGCAGTTAGGAATGATCGTATGGAGTTTGGAATCGAAAGGCACATGGTTTGTAATGTTTATTGTACTGAAAAAAACTACCTGTACACCAATTATATGTTTGAGAAAATTCAAAAATTAAAATGCACACATTTGATGTAGTGGCAAAAGTAACATAGTTGCGAAGGGTGACAACTAGGCATTCATTTCTGAAAATTTTCATTCCCTATGGGTGCCACAGCTTTGGAATAGAACTAGCCAAGTGGTATTAATCATGCTGTTTAATGCTGCATGTAATAAAAATAGTAAAATTAGTAGTAGGACTAGTAGTTTAAGGGCTGGCTCCATAATCCTGATATCGCTACTTGAACTAGAGGTTAATCTACTCTGGACCCAATAATATGTACCGGGTGTCCCACGAAGAGGTTTAAACGTTTGATTTTATATTACGTGCCCATTCATGCACCGAACTTTTTTAAACTTTGTACAGTGTACAAAGTAGGTTCTAAAAATATTCTGGAAAAATTTCAACTCCCTAAACTTAATAGAAACAAAATGGCGGCATATTAAAAAATTTACCAAAGAGGAGCTTCTCCGGATACCGCGGAGTTTCTTTGTAAGAGCTTACGAATCATTTGTTACGCGCTGTTATCAGTGTGTTGCTGTGGATGTTTTACAGTTTGAATAATTTTGGACATTATGGTTTTCTATTAGGCTATGTTTTAGTTTTTTTTTTTTTTATTTAAAAGTCATATAGCCCTAGAATGTAACAATAAAAATATTTTATAAAATAAAAAACACATTTTTTAATGTTTTTAAAGTACCGTATCGTTTTCAATATGCCGCCATTTTGATTCTACTAAGGTTCAGGGGTGGACTGAGCCGCCGGGACACCGGGAAATTTCCCGGTGCGCCCTCCCCATCAAGGCGCCCCGGCGCCCCTCGAAGGAATTTTAAAATATTTTTTGAGAGCACAAAATTTACGAATTTAAAAAATATTTTTTCTCAAACTATCAACATGTTTATACTTTATGACTTAAACATCCTTCTTTTATCTTCAAACAAATTGAAAGTTTAAATTTGATGAGTTGCTCCAACTGGGAAGTCTTAAATTGTAGTTATTTATGGGAACTCTTTCGTGGTAGCATTGACTCGACATAGTTGGCTAACCTGTGCGGCGAAACAGCTCAACAGCTGTCACCCTGAGACGATTGCGACGTGGTACGAGTAGGTTATCGGCGGAAGGTGCTAGTGGCTGGGGTCTATAATTACTTTTATTGAATAATCTATATATACATATCTAATACGTGACATGGTTTTTTGTACAAGAAACTCTTCCCACAGATTTCAACAGATTTTATTCATTTTGGTATTATTGGAAAGAGCTAGGCATGAAGTTGTATAATAAGTAAATTGGTAAATGCTTATTTAAACGAAAGGGCGCTATGTGCCCTCAAAGTTCTCCATTTTTTCCCATTTGATTAACATGGGTAGGGGCTAGGGAAATTGTTTTATTTTAAAGTTAACAGCTGTAAAGTGTAAACATTGGACATCAGCCAGACGTAAAAGAGGTTATGTTAACGAACTGCATTACTGATTACGTCTGCATGAGGAAAAATATTTTATAGGAAAGATATTTAGAGAAAAATTATAAACATTTCACAAATTGCATAATATCTGAGTGGTCTTAAATTAAAGAATTTGACCAAAAGGACTTGGTGTCACTGCTGGTAAGAAACCCTGTAGAAACACCACTGTTTATTCTACGTATAATTGATTCTTGATTCATTATGTATGATTGGCCAAACAAGACAAATGAATAGGCCTAGTTTTTATAATTCGTAGTGTAAACGGTGAACTCTACTGAAAGAGGTGACATGGGTGCTTGTTGCAGATCACGTTGCCTATCTCATTTCTATTATAATGGTTATATAAATCAATTATTCTCACAAATGATGTCATGATTTTTACTTTTTAAACTTATATTGTCACTTCGGGATTCAGAGCAAAGTGATTAAGGCCAACGAGTTCACAAAATGTTAAATCTATATATTAATAGGCAAGCATGTTTCATTTCCTCCTTTTTTCTCAGCTTGTGTGCATCGTATGATAAATCTGAGCATACCATTAGAAAGGTATTGTGCTGTAGAAGAGCAGAATCACGTTTTAATTCACATTGGCCCAATAGTGTAGTAAAATTAGTCGGGAAAAATGAAATAATTTTTGGAAAGCTAATTTCTTTTGGAATGTGTTCTATGGCGTCCCCTGACCCTCTTTCAAAAAGTCCCCAGAAATCCCATATGGGGATCACATTTAAAAATGAGGTGTTGGCCCATAAGGAGTTACATTAAAATTTGATATTAAGCATACTAAATTTAAATACATTCCAGAAGGTTTATATATATCAAATTAAAGGTCTTAAAATGAAGAATACAATGCCGTAAACCCGACTTCAATATAACTGTCGGGAGTGAAATGGCAGGCGTTCAAAATTAAGAATAAAATAATATTATCAAAACTTTGAAATACA
Source organism: Neoaliturus tenellus (assembly GCA_030545055.2). Classification (NCBI taxonomy): domain Eukaryota; kingdom Metazoa; phylum Arthropoda; class Insecta; order Hemiptera; family Cicadellidae; genus Neoaliturus; species Neoaliturus tenellus. The sequence continues at coordinate 115,349,929 of CM061531.1, forward strand.
ATAACTTCCGACATATTTGACCTTTTGAGGTCTGGTTTTCGGCTATGTACTCTCCTTACTAAGACCTTTAAAATTATGTATAGCATAGCTATGGACTAAGAAATTTTTTTTAAAACTTCCTCTTTGGGACGTCCATGTGGAGGGTGGTTCAAGGGTAGTATGATAAGCATATGACTAGCTACCCGTATTTTCAAAGGTAATTTTAAAAGCAAACGTTTGCCGCAAACCGCACCTCGAAAGGTCAAGTATTTCGAAAATTATTACATTTTTAAGCGTTTAGGTTATAATTTGATTTTTATTCAAAGTTTGACAGGCTGCCGTTTTTGACTCAGGCAACCTTTTGAGATGGGGTTTGCGGCATTGAATTCTACTACTTAAGAGCTTTAATTTGATGTACATAAACCCATTGGTCAAAGAAAGATTTATTTCTGACTCCACGTGGGCCATCCCATCATTTTTAGGCATGTTGCCCACTGGGGATTTCAGGGGACTTTCCTGAGGGAGGTCAGGGGATGGCACAGAACACATTTCAGCAAAAATTAGCTGTCCAAAAATTATTTCATTTTCCAGCCATATTTTGGCTTAATTTTACTATACTACAAGGGGTTACAGGCTTTCAAAGTTTCAATGTTAATCTTATGGGAGAAGGATAATTCATTGAATCATTAGACAGCTGCTGTGATAACAAATGCTAGCAAATCAAGAAAAACAGATGCTTTAGTTAAGTAAATATTGTTTTAACTAATTGGGTCCAGACGGTCCAGGTCAACTGAAAAAAATGTTGGTTGAATTTCAACCAGGACGCGATCTCTAGTTTAAATTATTAGATCTATATTAAATTAATGGGCAAAGAATGGGAGCTCAGCCAGATTTCAGTTCTTATTATTTGGATAATTTGTAAAGGCAACTTGACTGCGGACTTTGGCCTGTTTAATCCATTACAATTATTAAGCACTTTAATACGCGAAAGACCAAGGTGATCTTGGTAAAGATGACAAAGTGTATGTAGTCCTACCAAAAATGTTTACCAAAAGTACTTATAAGGAATGAAAATTTCGTCTTATAACGAATGAAAGTATTTGCTCGATTTTGAGCAACGAGTACACTAGTTAGATTTAACGTAATCAAACCAATAACAGCCCTCTCATTGATAAGCAGTTTAAAGTATTTCAATGCAAAGGTTCAGAACGATGCTAATTGTAGCCTATTTTTGCAGAAACTGTGCATTTTCCAGACAATCCTCGTTGCAATGACTTTCCTGATGATTTTTTTAACAAACTACTCCACTTCCAGATTAGCTGCAAACCAAGGATCTTGACTATTTCCAAGCATGGAGGCTAGTAAGCTGCACTTTAGGCCAAGTTTGCCGATGTCTTCAAAGCTGAATAAGTCTACGTCACTGAAATGACGAACAAAATCAAACATTTCTCTGATACAGTTCCAAATATGTTTAAACTATATTGTCATTTTCAAGCAATTAAAATATAACCTTTTTATTATTGTAAGGATACAATTAATTGCTAGAAAATGACATGATAGTCGAAACATGTATATACAGTATAAAAAATAGTCTTTGTTCTTTTATTATATACATAATAATATGAACGCTATATATACATAGGGCGCCCCTATTGTACCCATTCCACCGCCCTTTTCATGGTGTCAGTCCACCCCTGCTAAGGTTAGGGAGTTGAAATTTTTCCAGAATATTTTTAGAACCTACTTTGTAAACTGTGTAAAGTTTAAAAAAGTTCGGTGCATGAATGAGCACCTAACTTAAAATCAAACGTTTAAACCTCTTCGTGGGACACCCGGTACATTAGTACATATTAATGATTAATTTTTCATTGGACTATGAGAAAATCTTATACCTGCACCACCTGCATACAGGTTTATGACGAGAAAAGGACTGTTTATCTTCCTCCGCTAAAACCATGCGGTATTTCTTGTTGTTGTAGACTATAACCTTAATGAATTAAATATAGGTAACAAGAGGTCGAGTGACCATCCCAGGATTTTTACCGTTCCCCGTTGGACTTTAAGAATTACCATTGAAGTGTAAAGAGGAAAATAAAAGGAAAAATTCTAACCATGGAGAAATTAGGCACCTATGAAGTACCATTTTCCACGTTTTCCACCATTGATAAGGAATGTACGGTGGGTAGATGAGATATTTATCTACTCGACATTCACAGTAGCATTGTTGGGTGACCAGCTGATTCCCCCCCTCCCCCCCCCCCCCGCTAACCACCCTTCCCGTCACATCTTACACGCTCCAATGGGATCGCTCGATAGGCGGCCCTCCATCCTTCCTCTCCCCTCCCCATCAACCCCTCAAAACTACCCAAGCTGCAGCCACCCTCTGGCAAGACGTTTCTTCTATCTCATCTATGTAATGCGCTTTTTAATCCTGCATATTGCAATATGAAAGTTGCCAGTTTTTTCCTGTTTTCAATCCCACTATGTACGTTTTCCTGCTTCTTAAAATCTTAAAAACATTCGAGGACGTCTTGGTACTCTTGGAGATTAGAAAGTTGTTAACATCTTGTAAAGTTGTTCGAAATATTTTTTCCTGGGATGAATTAGGCCTAAACTCAGATGCTCTTGTTACATCATGTCTACTTAGCAACAATAATATAAAAAAAATATAAATATATTATAATAAAATAATATAATAATTTATACTACATAGTACAAATATACCACCATTGACCAATATAGTGTATATAGTAGGGCCTACAAATATACATATAATATTTAGGAATCATACAATTTATTTTTTCTCAACCCAATTTTATGGGCTTTTTCAGTAAAGGATTAATGTTATGTTTGGGGAGTATGTTTAATCCATGGTTTAGTTCGTTAATCAAAATTTCTGTTACAACTAGGTAGGCCTAATAACTTTCTAAAAAGAAAAAATTAAAAAGTTGTTAAATTGTTTTGAAATTTTTTATTTTTATTTATTTTTAAATTATAAAGATGATTATATTAATAACTCGGTATTTTTAATGTTTCGCCTAATGTAAAAAAAATTGCAAAAAGTATTATTTTATAATATTATTTTAAATATGTAGACATACCGTTTGAATATGTAACACAGTGCATGGGTGTAGCTTAGTACAATTTATGACGATTTATCGTTCGTAAAATACTTAATCACAGAGTTAACGTAATATTTATGAGTATAAGCAAGCTTCAGTCAAACAAATATGCAATGTCTTTTACTGTGCTTATTTCTATTTACATCTTGAAATAAAATCATGTTAAATCGAAATTATCAATGAACTGCCTACAGCATATGATTATGCTTCTCTGTGATTCTATTATAAACTCATTCACTATAAGATTAATTTATAAACTATAGGTTATTCATCAGGCCTAGAAAGTGATAGGCACACTTTTTCGCCAGTTCCCCATACAATAATATAGCATCGGATTCTTTGACAATATAATATGTGATATGTTTATATGTTGCGGATTATAAAACTTGTCTTTATCCATTCTGAGCTAGTTTGTAGGGCACAGATAACACCCTCTATATGTCACTCAAAGTCCTTGTTAATAAATTAATTTAAACTTTTTAAATACCTTTTCCCTCATTTTTAGGTAAAAATCGTAAAAAATAGTAGTCTGGGGTTTTTAAAGAAAAAACGGGTTAACAATTCACAACTAATTTTAACAATGAAAATAGGCTGAACCAGGAATTTATTTATATACTGAAAATTTATAATAAATAAATATATAGGTAAATTAGCCGTTTGCAGGTCAGTTGAAGGTCCTGATTAGGGTACGCAGTCGCTGTAGTGGTAATGGTACTGGCCGGCACGTCGAAGATTGGTAAATGTGGTCGCTCTCATGGTAAAGGTCCAAGCTAGGAAGTCGAAGATTGGTACACAGTCTCTCCGGTGGTAGGGGTCTTGGCAGTCACTGAAGATTTAGAAGTAGTCGCTCTGATGATAAAGATCTTGGGATTCACTGAACATTTAGAGAGCCGCTCTTATGGTAAAAGTCCTGGAAGTCGCTGGAATATTTAGGAAAGTATCTGCTCCCACGTTTAACGCCTTTGAAGTCACGGAAGACTTGTTTGATTTTGAGATTTTGGGGTGCAGCTGTCTTGATATTTGTTACGTAGAATCTTTTTCCAAATTTATACTGTTTAACAAAATTTTAAAAAATCGTAATATAGGTACTTTCGACACGGTATTTTGTTTTTCACACCTCGCTAACTTGACAATTTGTATGAATATTGCTGACTTAGAAAATTTTGAATGAAACTGACAATTGTTTTGTAATTTACTCACAGTTTTGAGGAAATGAAATGTTTAAATCGTTACCAGGGTTATACAAAAAATAACAACACTATAGATAGAAAACCATTTAAATGTTATAAATTTCTCTTTGCACCATTGAAACGAATACAACGTTTATTACTTGCGGTAAAATGTTAATGTGCATATGTCTGGCATGATTCAAAACTGTATAGGGCAAGAAAAAAGGATGTTATTTTCAGCCCAATTTTGAACTTGAAAGATTTTTGTCATTACAGTACTATCGTTACTAAATTAATTGTCCAGATCAACTGGATTTTTGATTGAATTTCAATCAGGCAATGATCTATAGTAAATATAGATTTACATCAGGCCTATAATGTGATAATTTTATGTCAGTTTCCTATCATATTGGTGTTAAAATATAAAGAGATAGGCTATTCTTAATAAGTTAACAGTACAATTTTGCGCTCACCCTTCGATGGCGAAACTAAACTAATCCAATATCGTGGGTCAGATATGTGGTACAGAATACGGTACAGGTACAGTTGTATAAGTTAGACATTAGATCAAACAACACATAGACGACTATTGTTTGCTACTAAAGCTACTGCAAGTCAGGTCAGGTAATAAATAGAAACTAGTTGTTGCCCGTCGATATTCGACGGATAGGCCTACAGCTCCATTAGTGGTGAATGAAACGCAATAATAGTGCAACCATGTATGGTAGTCTATAAAATGTACTTCTTGGAACTGCCATTTCCTTGCAATATTTCAAGAAAAAAAATACTAAATGCTAAAACGCAAATACCAAGAACAATAATATATTTTACAGAAAATACTACGATTTTAGTTAGAGCGTCGGAAAAGTAGGCCTAGGGCCTATTCCTTAAAACCAATAATGTTGCAGCCTTGTACTTATAGGCCCTACTCTTTAGTATTTTATAAACATATCAATTTGATTGTTTAGGTAGGCGCAAAACTAATAAGCCTAAGAAAACCGTTCTATTAGGTTCAACAACATCAGAAATAAGTATACCAATATCCACTTGTGGGCCTATTGTATAAATTGTTCTTACCAGTTTTTTTTTTTTTTTTTTTTTTCAAAAATTAGGAAAGGTTATAGTGTTGTAACTTATGGTTGGCTTTAACAAATATTGGTATTAGGGTATTACAGAATGTAGAGAAACCATTTATAACCACTTTCATATCGCAATATTTATGCAGTACCTAGTGAGCAGGTTTCAATAACTAAGCCCAAATTTAAAGAATACAAATTAATTTCACAGAAAATTACATAATTTTAGTTGGAGTGTCTGTCAAAGTAGGCCTATAGGCATATTCCTTAAAAATAATAATACTGCACCCTTATTATGTAACACTGTTGAGTATTTTTAATTAAGAGAGAAGAAAAAAAAAAACTCAATTTATTTAGTTTTTATTTTCAAGAAAATTTTGTTTATGAAGAAAATACAAGTGCGTATTTTGTTCCATGTGTTTTCCTCAAAAAGAACTGGAAAGAACACTCAGAACTAATTTTAGTTGTTGTAAGAAGATACGTTTATTTTTTAAAGCAATATGTAACAACACAATCAGCTGATCTCCAAAACCTCAATACAATTTGCATACAAACATGACAGATGGCGCGCGCAACTCAGCTCAGATGATTTTCTTTTTACCGTTTTCAACCAATCAGCGGCAGCTTGCCCTTTGAACGCAAGTGAATCTTTCCCAGAACGGCCGAGTAGACTCCAGACCATGACTGAAGATGGACATTATTCCGTGCATCTCGTTTTTCTCGTTGTGCCGCCGCGCCGAGTCGGTCCGCCGCTAATTTTATCATTAAAGACTCAAATCAAAATTTCCGGGTGAAATTCCTCCTCAAGAAAGAAGACGAGGTCCAGGTCGCTGGTTCATCACGAGGGCCCTCGCCATCGCATCGCCTCGCAGAACTTCACTACGCTTTCCCCATAGTTTGACACAGGTATCGTGTCAACTCTTTCCGCCATTTTTAATTTTCAAGTGATTATTAGTTTCATAAGACTCTGACCCACGACTATCGAATTGTTTAATATTTTTGGAATACAATATTTTGCTTTTTTCTCATACAAAAAAGTTGGTCCTTCGAGCCGCGGATGCCTTTTGAATTCACGCTATTTTAATAACAGTCCATTCATGGCATTTGAATAGACTCAATTTCTCTCACAGCAAAATTAACTTATACCACGAAAATAAAATTGAAACTTTTATTTTATTGAAAGTGAATTTTCAAAAGAACATTTGTGAAATAACTTTTTGTAATTTACTCGCAAGTTGTAAAACATTTTACAAGTGACTATTTTAATTTCTTGTTGAAGCAGAAACCGCCATTTTGCAGGATCCATCACGCACATTGTTAGAGACTTGCAGAACGGCAAACAAGCTCCCCCCCCCCAACCACGAAATAGTTTCAGTTTTTGCCGTCCGATCGCGCAAGCGTCCATCTGTCATGTTCCTCAAACATCAGCTGTCAGATTGAACTTTATGTTTATGAAAAATGTAAACATAACCTTTTGACCGAGTGACTTACTTTTTAGTGAAGTTTATTTTAATTGAAATCAATTTATTTTAAGAAGAACTCATCATATTGTATTGAATTTATTTTGTAGAACTGCACTTAATATTAAATTCAATTAACATTTCAAAGATCATGGGACTTAGCAGATAGTTACACAAACTGTTTATCTTTGGTGAGTAACTCAAGTTGAGATTAAATATCATTTATTGTTTAATTGAAGCCATTTATAGCTTGTTATTTCATTCAAGAAGCTTAGGACTATTACCACTTGGTGTGAAAAAAAAACTTTTGTCTTATTTTGAGAGCTGAATAACTTAGGCCTATTTTAAATCCAAGAGTCATAAGTTTTACATATTTTGAAGTTAGGCCTACAGACATATTTTGCTTGAAAATTTTATTGAAGATAGTCAACACCTCAAATTAAATTACCTCTGATTTAAAATAAATTCATTTTTATTTCAAGATGGCCTACACCATAAGGACTTTGTTTACAAACTAGGCCTTCAATGTGTATTCATGATTCAATTTGATCAAGTTAATTTTGATGGAGCTCACAACTTACCTGCGTGGGTTGTAATTATATAGGCCCACTTGACTTTGTTTAATGGTTTTAAGGCAAACTTAGGTGTCATATTTTTAAACAAAAGAAGACATCAAGATAGCAGTACAGGTAGCCTATTTTTTATTTTTACTTGGCCTGGGTTATAACATGGCTTACTCTTAAGTCACTTTTTTATGGATTAGGCCTACCTTATATTTCGTGTGGTATTTTTCACACTTGAGCATAATTTTAATTTATTTTTACTCTGATCTCACATGTTGAACTTTAGAAGAATGCAAGTTGTTTTTTTTTTTTAAATCCGTTCAAAACGGTTTTAAGTGGGAAAGTTAGTTGGCTTAGCTCATGCTCACAAAATTAAGCGTTGCTTATTGTAATTTTGTACTGTTAGTGAATTTAATTCAGAAAAATGAAGTTCTCCACTTTTGATCGACAAGGAAGTTTATGTATAAATAGATTGAAGAAGATTAAGGACCATGTCACCATTTTAGTTGACTCCGGTGACTTAACCCCCTCACAACTCGAGGATTTGTTCCAGTATGTGGAAGAAAGTCGAACTAAGGTCTCTGACTTTGAAAAATCTCTCAATAAGTTGCTAATTCAAGATAGCATTCCTGATTACAATGAGTCGAGAGTGCTAGAGATAGAAGATGAAATCTCTGAGCTTAAGTTTAGCATAAATACGGCTGCTCGACCCCATCTTGCAAATAGGGTCTCAGGCCATGACTCCTCCTTTGTCCAGGAAACTGACAATTCTGCTTCTTCTTCTGGAAACTCTCTAAAGCTTCCTCGTCTGACTTTGAAAACATTCAATGGATCCCCAGAGCAATGGCTCTCCTTTTTCAGTCTTTTTGAATCGTCCGTTCACCATAACTCCAAATTGTCGGACATCGAAAAATTTCAATATCTTTTGTCATCATTGCAGGGTGAGCCTTTGAATTTGATAAAGAATCTACCAATCACAACTTCAAATTATGGCATTGCATGGAATACGTTGCAGCAAAGATTTCAAAATCACAGGAAAATCATAACGTTCCACCTAAATAATCTGATTGACATGCAGGCAATACCTAACCCCACGGCCAAGAATCTTAGGAATTTTATCGCTCATTGTCAAGAAAATATGCAGGCTTTGTTGGCCCTCAAACATGATGTTAAGAAAAACAACTTGATTATGTCCACCTTGTTACTTCGCAAGCTGGATGAAAACCTCCGCAAAAAATTTAAAGAGAATAGGGATGATGCACAAAAAATGCCTGAAGTGCAAGAAATACTTAGTTTTTTGGAAAGCGAATGTTCTCAAATGGAAGCTGCCAACCTCTCACAAAAGTCGGTCGTAGGAAACTCCCCTCAAAACTCTGCAAATAAGAGCACTCCTCACTCTTCAAAGAATTTTAGTCGATCGCCTAAAACTGTGTTACTGTCGACCTCTAAGCAGGCAGTCTCTTGTATATTTTGTAGTAAGCCTGACCACAATATTTATCGTTGCAATGATTTTCAGAGATTATCTTCCCAAGATAAATTTGATTTTGTGAAAGGACATCGCTTTTGTTTTAACTGTTTGGGTAATGGACACTCAATCAAAGATTGTAAATCTAGGAATGTTTGCTCGAAATGCAGTAAGAAACACCACACATGGCTTCATTTGGAAAAAACCTCCACAGCTTCTTCTGGTCCTTCGCAGCAGAAAAACTTACAACGTGAAACTTCAAATTCTAGTTGCCGCAGGAGTAATCCGTCCCCTATAAATCAATTTAGGCCTAATGGTGAACAATCTCATGGGGGTGAATCACACCATTCTCAAGCAACTGAAGATTCAAAAAATGTTGTTGTAGCATTTTCTCAGAACTCGAATGCGCCTAATAGTACAATACTTTTGGGTACTACTCTAGTGCAGCTCACCTCGTCCAGTGGCAACAAACTTATTGTCAGAGCCGTTGTTGACTCTGCCTCCATGGTCACTTGTATCTCTGAATCTGTTGCTCGCTTACTTTCGGTTGAAAGGACTCACAATCAGTATGAGAATGTTGATGGTCTATCCTCTTGTCAGATTAAGACCAAAGGACTCTCTAGGATAAATATCCTGTCTCTAAGCGGAATTTCTGTTGCTCGAGATCATCCTGTCATAATTTTAGATAAGATCACCTCCAAGTTGCCTCACTCCTATGTTTCTCCAGACATTAAAGAGAAATTTAAGAATCTCGTCTTAGCGGATCCTACATTCCATATCCCGAGTGCAATCGATATGTTGATAGGTGCGGATTTGTATGCAAAAATCATGACGGGGGAACGCCTCATCATTCATGAAAGTTTGCCAGCTGCAATGAAATCAGTTTTTGGCTACATTGTCATTGGGTCAGCTCCAACCGTGTTAGAAACAGACTCAGAGCCATTTAATGGCCTCACTACACTTCTCACCGTTACAGATGTAGACCTTCATCGGTCTCTTCAAAAATTTTGGACTGTCGAAGAACCCCCACTCAAGTCTATTCCGACTCCGGAAGAAGAATTTTGTGAAACTCACTTTCAGAATAACCACTCCAGGGATTGCGATGGTCGATACATCGTCCGTCTACCGGTGAAACAGCCACACCCACCACTAGGAGCTTCTGCAGAAATGGCAAAGAGAAGATTTTTTTCTCTTGAAAGGCGACTGAATTTGAATTCGGCTCTTAAGGAATCATATGTAGAATGTATGAACGATTATTTAAAATCAGGCCACATGGAAAAGGTTGATCTGCCCTTACTGCAAAACGGTGAACATTTCTTTCTCCCACATCATGCGGTCATAAAAGAAGAATCATCGTCCACAAAGACTAGGGTTGTGTTTGATGCTAGCGCTCGATCGTCTACCGGAGTGTCTCTGAATCAGATTCTTCACTCAGGGCCTAAGTTACATAATGAAATATGTGACATAATTTTGGATTTTAGGTGCTACTCGATTGTTTTCTCGTGTGACATAAAGAAAATGTTCAGACAAATCCAGGTGCATCCAGACGATCGAAATTATCAGTTGCTTTTTTGGCGAGAAAATACAACTAAACCATTGTCCGTTTTTAGACTCACTACAGTTGTGTTTGGATTCAGCTGCTCGCCCTATCTGGCTATCCGAACACTGAAACAACTCGTAAAAGATGAAGGGGAAAAGTATCCCTTAGCAGCCAAAGCCCTGGATAAACAAATCTATGTAGATGATTTATTTCTGGGTGCTAATTCAATTGAAGAAGCAATAGCATTGCAAAATGAGACAGTTCAGCTATTGTTAGAAGGAGGCTTCCATCTAAGGAAATGGAAAACCAACTGCCCTCAGCTCGTCAGCTCTTTACCAGATGAATTTAAGGAGAAGCCCTTATATTTTCAGAGTAATAGCTCATTGTATAGTTTTTTAGGAATAAAATGGACCTCTGAAAGTGATAGTTTTACATTCCATTATGATGTTTCTATGAAGCAACCCAGCAAGAGGAATATTTTGTCCACCGTTGCTCAGATTTTTGATCCGTGTGGTTGGTTAGCTCCCATCACTTTTTGGGCTAAATCTCTTCTTCAACTACTATGGACATTGGGACTTCAATGGGATGATGTGGTGCCTCCCAACATTGCAGATAAATGGGAGCGGTTTCTCCTTCAACTGCCAGAATTGGACAAAATCCGAATACCTCGCTATCTTTCTCTTCGCTCAGATTTAGCCGATGCCCAGTTACATGGATTTTCTGACGGCTCAGAAGCGGGTTACAGTGCAGTAATATATGTTCGATGTGTCCAGCCTGATGGTCAAATAAAGGTTCATTTGCTCATAGCAAAATCCAAGGTAGCTCCACTTAAGAAGATCTCCATACCTCGCCTCGAGCTTTGTGGTGCGTACTTACTAGCAAAGCTTCTCCACTACTGTATAGATGTAATTTCAAGACATTGTCATTTGAGATCTGTAACAGCATGGTGCGATTCTTCAGTCGTCCTATCCTGGATCCACACACCACCCTATCGCCTCAAGGTTTACGTCGCCAACCGAGTTGCACAAATACAAGATTGGATGCCCGCTCCCTCATGGTCACACATAGCAACTCAGGATAACCCAGCCGATTGTGCCAGTAGGGGACTTCTACCAGCAGCAATTAAAGATCATCGTCTTTGGTGGCAAGGTCCACCTTGGCTCCAGTCGTCAGAAGATATGTGGCCTACTCCTCGATTTTTCCCCTTGAAGGAAGAAGAGTTACCGGAGATAAAAGTTGAACCCCTCCAAATAATGGTTGTAACTCAGGAACCAGATTTTCTCAAGCAATTTTCATCGTGGTCTACACTCCAACGAGTCCTCGCTTACGTGTTACGCTTCAAATCCAACTCTTCCAACAAGGAAAAAGAAACAGGATTTTTAAAGCTCCATGAACTAGATCAAGCTACCGTAAAAATCTGCAAGATCATTCAACAGTCTCACTTTCATGAAGACATCTCTCTCTTGAAATCTGGAAAACCCTGCTCAACTCGACTCGCCTCGCTCTCGCCTTTTATAGATAAAGAAGGTTTACTTAGAGTTGGAGGCCGTATTCAGCACTCTCCCGCAACTTATGCTGCCAAGCATCCAATTTTATTGCCAAAATCGCATACTGTCACCAATCTTCTTATAGACTTTTACCACCTCAAATATTTGCATGCCGGGCCACAACTGCTGCAAGCAGTTCTATCCCAGCGATATTGGATTTTATCCGCCCGAAGTGCGATTCGGAGTAGAGTATTTAAGTGCACCCGCTGTTTCAGGTGTAATCCCAAATCCATAACACAGAAGATGGGTAACTTACCCCCTCATAGAGTTGTTCCCTCAAGGGTATTCAACAACTGCGGAGCTGACTTTCTGGGCCCGTTTTCTGTCAAACCTCATTCATTAAGGAAGATAAACCCTATCAAAGTTTACGTTTGTCCCTTTATTTGTTTCTCAGTCAAGGCGGTACACTTGGAGGTTGTAACAGATCTCAGCACCGATGCTTACATCGCAGCCTTAACTAGATTTGTATCTCGACGAGGATTGTGCAGTAATATCTACTCGGACTGTGGAACAAATTTTGTTGGTGCTTCAAATGAAATCAAGAAAATTATTAACAATTTTCTTTCTCAAAAAGAAACAAGGGAAGCCCTGGACAAATTTTCCTCGGAAAATCACATCGTATTTCATTTTTTACCGCCAGCGGCGCCCCATCAGGGGGGCCTTTGGGAAAGAACCGTTCGCAGTATCAAGCACCATCTACGCCGAGTAATCGGTCAACAGATTCTCACCCTCGAAGAATTCATAACGCTTTCAACTCGAGTAGAGGCGATCCTTAATTCGAGACCCATCACCCCCCTCTCTTCTGATCCAAGTGAAGTTGATTGTTTGACCCCAGGTCACTTTCTTGTCGGAGGACCGCTTCTTTCTCTTCCAGAACCCGATTGGGGGAGATCACCATCAAACCGTCTCTCAAGATGGCAGTTAGTACAAGCGATGACGCAGAGTTTTTGGAAACGGTGGCACCAAGAATATCTCCACACCTTACAGCAGCGTGGAAAATGGAGACATCCTCAGCGTAATGTCAAAAGTGGCGATATTGTTCTAATTCATGAGCCAAACTTGCCCCCTCTCTCTTGGCGCATGGGGCGTGTCACTTCAACTTCGCCAGGTCCGGATGGTCTTGTCCGAGTAGTACACTTGCAGACCTCAAAAGGAGCTCTCTCCAGACCTATCACAAAGGTCTCTCCACTTCCACTTGAAGATTAGAAGAGGGAAAAGATTTTATTATGTTTTGTTTTTTTTATTTTTCTCTGTGAACCCCAGTTAGGTTCACGGGCGGGGGTATGTTGAGTATTTTTAATTAAGAGAGAAGAAAAAAAAACTCAATTTATTTAGTTTTTATTTTCAAGAAAATTTTGTTTATGAAGAAAATACAAGTGCGTATTTTGTTCCATGTGTTTTCCTCAAAAAGAACTGGAAAGAACACTCAGAACTAATTTTAGTTGTTGTAAGAAGATACGTTTATTTTTTAAAGCAATATGTAACAACACAATCAGCTGATCTCCAAAACCTCAATACAATTTGCATACAAACATGACAGATGGCGCGCGCAACTCAGCTCAGATGATTTTCTTTTTACCGTTTTCAACCAATCAGCGGCAGCTTGCCCTTTGAACGCAAGTGAATCTTTCCCAGAACGGCCGAGTAGACTCCAGACCATGACTGAAGATGGACATTATTCCGTGCATCTCGTTTTTCTCGTTGTGCCGCCGCGCCGAGTCGGTCCGCCGCTAATTTTATCATTAAAGACTCAAATCAAAATTTCCGGGTGAAATTCCTCCTCAAGAAAGAAGACGAGGTCCAGGTCGCTGGTTCATCACGAGGGCCCTCGCCATCGCATCGCCTCGCAGAACTTCACTACGCTTTCCCCATAGTTTGACACAGGTATCGTGTCAACTCTTTCCGCCATTTTTAATTTTCAAGTGATTATTAGTTTCATAAGACTCTGACCCACGACTATCGAATTGTTTAATATTTTTGGAATACAATATTTTGCTTTTTTCTCATACACTGCACCATTATTATGTAACACAGACACTCTTTAATATTTTATAAACATAACAAATCAATTGTTTACTTTGGCCTAAACCTTAGTAGCCTAATCAAAGCCTTATATTAGTTAAACAACATCAGAAATAAGCAAGCCTGCCTAAACTAAGTTAACTTATCAATTTGTATTTATAAAATTTTTTAGTTTAATAAATAAGTTTTTTGAGAGTTTGAAAAGGCCTATAAATATTTTAATGTATCTATTTTGCTTAAAATAAATATCGGTACCATCAGTAAAACATTCATTAGTGACACCGTTATTAGACACATTACAAAAAGTATATTTGAGAAGATTGGTCTGGAACCCGGGGCAGCTGGTTAAAAGCAAGATACGCTACCGACTGTGCCACAAACACTGTCCATCCGAGGGAAAAATGTAAATCATAACGTGGCAACCAACAAATTTATTGCACAACGAATTTCCGATACAACCGTTTCTTTTAATACAAATGTAAACAATTTATTTAAACTGAACCTTTACATTGTAAACGTTTTTAGGTAGCCTACAGTACTGGCCATAGTAAACAAAATCCTTCTTGAGCTTTTGCTCATCCACTCTGTATTTACACTAAATACCTCGTGTGTTTACAATCAGCTGATTGAAATCATGTAAATTAAATGAATTGTAAAGGTTTGAAAATGTCGATATTTTTTATTTAAGGAAGTAAGCTAACGTTAATTACATAATTAATCAACTTTCTTTCCATAAATCATAATAATTATAAACCTTTTTAGGTACTGGCCATAATAAACCAAATCCTTCATGAGCTTTTGTTCGTTCTCTCTGTATTTAGACAAAATACCTCGTGTGTTTACAATCAGCTGATTGAAATCGTGTAAAATAAACAAATTGTAAAGGTTTGAAAATGTCGATATTTTTCAATTAAGGAAGTAAACGTTAAAGTAAATAAAATCTGCTAATATACAAAGGTTTACGTTTTATTTGGTACAAACTGCGTGTAAATTGATCCAGTGGAAGTCTCAGACGAACTGTCCAAAGGATTGGAAATGTTAGCTTTTTCCCCATGTAAAATCTCCATAAGAAAAGTTTATTTTTCATTTTTGACCGATTTAACGTAAATGTTTTTAAAGTACAAATAAAACCTGCTAATATAGAACCAAAAACGTTTATTTTGGAATAACCCGCATGTAAATCGGTCCAGTAGAAGTCACAGACGAACTGTCCAAAGGTTTTTTACCTTTGTGTTTTAAATATACTAGAGATCGCCTCCTGATCGAAATTCGATCAAAAATTCTGTTGACAGTGGGCCTACGACAACTACCGTAACCCATGAGGTTTAAAAACATTTTATAACTAAAACATCTGTTCTTCCTGCTTTTCTAGTAGTTGTTTTTATAACAGCTGTCTAATGATTCAATTAATCCTCCTTTCCCTATAAGATTAACATTGGAACTTTGAAAGCCTGTGGGGCGTAGCCCTGGAGTCCGATGTGAATTAGAATGTGATTCTGCTCATCTACAGGACTATACATTTCTAATGGTATGCGCAAATTTTTCCTACGATGCACACAAGCTGAGAAAAAAGGAGGAAACGAAACATGCTTGCCTATTAATATATAGATAGATAGATAGTAGCGAGGGGTGCTGTTCAGTGCTGCGCTCACTCCTGGGTGGCGAAACTGACAACTAACTAGTCCCCTCTCAAATTTAAACTTGGGATTGCTCAAAACATTTTTAAGTGATTGTAGGCAAATTTAAGCAGAAATTTGTATGGCTATTTTAGAAAACCAAGTCAATTCAACACATTGGACTAAATCATGTAACAAATACGGCTGAAACGGTGATTTGATCTTACATAGGTATGAGAGTTTGTACAACATATATTATTTTACCCACTACTGTATTTTATTCAGTTTATGAATAAACTTAACAGTATTACGTTGGTTTATTTATTATTTTTTTGTCTCTGATGGTTAACGTCAACATTATGCCGGACGAAAATAACATTCAGTTTAATCATAAGTAATTCTTTAAGGTGGATGTTTTCTTCACATAACTACTTTTGAAAAAAAAGCAATTAACTCATTTACTTATGAATTGAAATACTTTCACAAATTAAATACACACAGCCCCCTGTTACGAGTGATACATATTATTCTAATTCATGTCCGCCACCCGACTGAATTGTAGGCCGTCATATCTACAATAACATTTACATTGGCAACACGTGATGCATAATCCATTATCAGTGCTGTGAGAACGCTATCACACTCCCCCTACACGACAGAAGGCGAAATCGGGTGGGAACGCTTACGATAAAAAAAAAGCTCACTTTATTACTGTTTGTTTATATTCGCGCGATAATGTCGCCGAGCGGCGGCGGACGGGGAGGGCGAATTAATCCGAATAATTATAAATCGTCGCCAGTCGATGTCTCAATAAAGCACCAGCGCGCCACGCGCTAAAACATGATCACTCGTTGATATCAAATTAACTTGTCAGTCCGCGGCGCGTGGCGGCGCGTGGCGGCGCCGGCGGCGGCGCGGCTCGCATAGGAGACAGATTAGCTGCGCACCCGGCGCGGCGCGGCGTTCGGAAAGATTCGCGCAATCCCTTAATGGCTAGATTGGCTACAGTCTGCCATGGTTTTGGTGGATGGCTCATTTCAAGCTTGTGTGAGGGATTAAGTTGGTCTTTTTGAGTAAACTCCTTGCCAGTGGCATTTTTTATCGTTTTGATGATTATGTCCAAATGTAGGGTTTATCGTTACTATCTGCTATCGAACTTTTAGATTGCGTCTTAAATTTGTACCCAAGACAACTGAAAACTTGTCTATAACGACCTTGTCGGGGATTACTGGGGGTACTGATTTGTCGTCCCAATCGTCTACCTCGTCAGTACCTGGGAGTTGAACTGTAGGGAGCTAGTTAAACCTTCCATGATGATTGTTAATGTTAATAAGAGGATCCAGTCTTGAAATCTATACTTATTTAATAAGCTAAGGGGTTTTTGTGTAGAGAACTCCTCCTACAATTCTCAACCGGTTTTCAAGTTTTTGGTGTTGTTTGATAGGGCTGGGTTTGTAGTTGTTTCCGCCAAAAATTGATGAGAATCGAACTTAAAATAAGAGCTCTATCCACAAATTAAATTTGAAAATTTTCCATTAGAATAGCATTGGGATTGGTTTGAGGATTTCCAACAACTGTTAATGTACAGCTGTAGTTTTTTGTGATCTTTACTGATATTCACAATATTGAATTGGTCGGATTTCATTGATTTAGAACCAAATGTAACTTTTGTATTGTATCAAAATAAATTGCTCGATGTCGAGCAACACGTGCACTAGTATTTTTTATTTCTTCTTGATATTCCGAATAGACCAATGTTAAAATTAACTGTGCAACTTGTATGTAATTGTGAGGTAAATCAAATGAAAACCTTCTCTCCTTCCTTAAAATCGTTGTTCTAAAAAGATAAAAGTAATTAAAAACACAACCAACGACTATTACTTTATACTTTTGTAACGATAAAATACGTAATGTTTTAATTAACACATTTCTATTCACTTAAATCTCGAGTTTAAATGATAAAATAATCTCTCAGTCCACTGCCTCAACCTAAATCTATCAGATAAATTGTTACGAATCAACATTGAAAATGAAAAGAAATGAAAATATGCCAATTTATACCATTTTGCTATAAGTAATTTTAATTTTTACAATATTAGTTCATGCAACGATTGTATTATGAATGCCTTTAAGCCAAGAATGAGATTTACAAAACATAATCAAGAGCGTCTTAGAGTCATCTTCACCCTTGTAAAAACACTGAAAACATGCCTCCGTATTCCCCTGTTTCGGACGGTGTTTTTGTTTTTTTATTGGTAATATTTATGTTTTATTTTAGATTAAGGTAGGATCTAGGGTGATAGGATCTAGCCCCTCATACCTGATATATGAGTAAAATTTAATGGTATAAGTACAAAAAATCTTACAAGTAAAGAAAATTGAGTTACATTGCGACGTCACAGAGAGTAATATTTGTAAAATTTTCTAAATTTTGAGGCAAGAGGGACCTAATATTCATCTAGACACTTACCAAGTTTAAAGAAAATCGGTTTAAAAACGGCGTTCGAAACAGGGGAATAAAATACCATGTTTTGCGTAAAAGCCGTAAGGTTAACATTGCCGACTGCGCAACAATGGGATTCTAGAATAGTTGAATAGTTATATTAGATTCCTCATACCTCAAAATTTTGAAAATTAAAAAAATTTACTTTCTGTAACGTCTCAAAGTAACTCGTTTTTCATTACTTTTAAGATTTTTTTTTGTATTTTTACCATTAATTTTTACTCGTATATCAGGTATGAGGGACATAGATCTATAACCTTAATCAACAATAAAACATCAATTTTATCATATAGGCCTATCCAATAACACCGTCCAAAACAGGGGAATACGGACGCATGTTTTCAGTGTTTTTTACAAGGGTGAAGATGACTCTTAAGGCTGAATGAAATCATTGCATCCCAATACTTTATTAACGACGAACTAAAATTGAGCAAAGCATTGTAATATTAATAAAAAACATGTAAATTTAGGCGGTCACCCATCAAAAACATAGCGACACCCGAAAAAAGAAATTAAAATATGAATAGTAATGAAACAATAAGCTGATGTGCGAATTGCGTGATTTCTATTAACTTGTAACATTATTTTCGTCGCATGCCGAGCTCTCTGGTCTAGAACCTGTCTCATAAAGTGACGCCTGTATTTTAATACACTAGATGTGTAAAATGTTTGTATTTGGTTTAATAATGCACCTCATTATGATTTTACGTCATATAGGTTTTACGTTAACGCTATTTATTACGCAGATACAATTTTAAACAAATAATGTATTTGATAAGTGGGTTGAATTGAAACGACTTCCATGGTCCCCCTACCCTATAGAAGGGGAGAACAACCATTGTGATAGCTTCTTCCTTGTTGGGGAGGCTCGCTAAAACCTGGTGTAGTGATTTAGTGATTAAATTAAAGTTTTAGTATAGGAAAGCAGTGTTGATTATATAGTTGAATCGATTAAATTAAAATAAAGTTAAATGGATTTAAAGTAATGAAAGGAAATATGAAAATCCTTAAAAGTCAATCCAAAGAGAGGAAACCTGCCTAAATTGAAAAACTTGCCGTTGTATGAATTATTGTCTTGTAAAGAATCAGTGAGGAATCAAGTTACGGTATATGAAAGTTACTAAAGTTGGCATCAATAGAATCGGTGGGTCAAGGTCAAGTTAAATGAATTCATTTAACATGCAGCTAAATGACAAACATAATCAGCTGACTTATTTGACCTTGACCCGCCTGTTCTACTGATGGCGAGTTAAAAAATAAAAGCAACGTCTTTCCATTAATGAGTATAAACTATAACGCAATCGAGGAAACCTACTGCTATTGCTGTATATTTTTGCAACTTATTAACGCAACTTTGAGTGATCCCTGATCCCAATCCTATTATATTGGGCATACATAACAAATGACTATTTTTAGAGTCTTGTGGTAGTCCTACTTCACAAAAGACTATTTATTTTAAATAAAATTCAAACTGAGTAGATAGACGTAATACAGTTAGCCTATCATCACCTGTTCAAAATACAGCAATGCAATTACAGTAAACTTACACAAGCACTATCTTGATTTGAAGCCTATTTTTGTGCAAATTAATTAATGTTCCTTACAACCATATCACATAACTAAAGATGTGTTTTAACTACATGACGTTCTAATGTGTATTGTAGTCTAACACATCGGCGAACTGAAAATTCTTTCAAACCCAAAATTACAACTTATGTAAAATAGATACCAAACCACATCGTGACTTGAAATAAACCACCTCAATAGATTAAAGAAGCCTCCCTAATTAAATAAGATATTTCGGGTTTAGACATAACATAATACCTCGATACATTTCTTATTTTAATTTGTTATACACAGGAATTAAGAAACATTTTTCAGGTACTGAACGAATCGAAACCAAGCATTAGCGGACCTACGAATGCAGATAACAGCATCTTTTCGCAGTGTCTCTTTAAATGTTTCGGATGGACAAAATTATTGAATAATAATGATAATAATATTAATAATCACTTATGGGTTGTTGCTCGTCGATATTCGACGGATACAGCTCCATCCGTAGTTATTGAGTGAAGCGCTATGATGCAGATGGTGCGAAACACGTAGGTATAATGTACTTTTTAAATTGCTATTTCTTTTCAATTGATAGGCCTAATCTGCTTTACGTGATTAAGTAGCTTGAAATATAGTACTAAACAATTCAACACTCAAAACTTACTCTTTAAGCCACTATCTATAAAATTGTACTGTTTAAATAGTATAAAACTTAATATTTTTTTTTCTTTTAGCGAATTTTCCTATAGGGAATACTCTATTACGGTAGTAGCCATGGTCAGACCTAAGCCCGGGACCATGTTTGAGTTCCCCAGAAGCCAAAAACACCGTTCGTTCATTTTCATATATATATAAGGGATTTCTTAGTTTTCATAACAACAAATGCGCGAATTGTTCTTCTTGATAAGGGCCAAGGGTGCCCTTGATATATATAGGCCTAAGGGTGCCCCTAAGGTACCCATTCTACGGCACTTTTCTTAGTGTCAGTCCACCCCTGACTGAATTCATAACTGACGATTTAGGCTTTTCATAAATACGATTCATAGGCTATTTCCAACTATGAAATAGCGATGAACAGGTTACAGTAATTAATTAAGACTTTTAGAGCAATGAACTAATCAAGGAAAACTAACTATGAGTTGAGTCGCGAGAACACCTACATTCCCACCAAACTCAAAACAAGCAAACACCTTGTGAATAAAAAGTATTTCAAAATTTCTAGTTTATCCTTATAATTCTCACACATTCTGATTCATTAATATTTTATTGAAATAAGTAATGAAAGTACTGTGAGTGTCTCAATGTAACTGAAAGGTAATGTTGTATAAGTATTTAATTATACGTTATTGCAAGTATTTATAAATTTAAGATTCGTTAACTTCGCAAGCAAACTCAATTGAACCTGCAAAATACTTTGCAATCGAGTCAACCCGGGGTAAGGAACAAGCAAAATCAACGACGCGTCTGAAATAAAGTTGTTCCGGCGTGGAATTCCAAGGCGCACTCCTTCAATAAGCCTGAATCAAATTGGAGGGCACAAATGTGGCAGCAGGTAGCAGCCGTTCCGCAATTTGATTCGGTTTTGATTCCTCTTACCCCCCCCCCCCCCCCCCCCCCCCCCCCACCGGCGGCACCGACTAGGGCCCAACTCAATCAGCATTAGGCTAACTCGATTCCAGATTGCTCGCGTAACAAGCGGCCCATAATGTGATTGTTTTACACGAAAACCTATTTCTGCCAGCCCCGGACCATCTGTGCCTTTGAAGCCCCCCCCCCCCCACCACCGGCACCGGCGCCGCCTGGAGCGATATCTCCTGATAAGGGCCCCCTCCCCTGCCTTTGTGGCTGAGTCAATTTGTTTTCCTGTATTGCGTATTGATATGTATCGGTTGCGGGGGCTTTGTGTGATAGAAAATAGGGAAATTCGATTTCCTTCGGAGATTCTGTGCGGTGAAAAAGATAGTGAGGGGTCATTTTTGTGATCTATTATCGAAGCTAAAATGAACAATAAGTGTACACGGAAATGTAGGGTCTACTATTATACTCACAGTACGAAAAGACATTTAATGAGTTTTGCTATATTGTACTAAAAAATATCTTTGTTGGTATTAAATTTTTCGTTTTCATGGTTCATTAGGCCTACCCATATACCGAGCGATTGGAGCCTACCCATATTGAGCAACTATACTTGTTCGGAATTCAATTAGTCTCAATCACTATTCTCTACTCGGCTTGTGGTGCCAGTCGCCAGTGGCAGTAGCCCCAGTGACTATGAATACACAAGTACACTTGTGTATACCATAGTCAATGGTAGCACTTAAAGGAGGAGTGGTCATGGGTGCCATGCCCCACCCCCAAGACTTTTGTTCTAGTGAATATTTTTAGGAGTTTAAAAATAAAAAAGTTTTAGCCGGTTGCGAAAATATGTATTTTTATGAACGTTTACTCATTATTCAGATGTAATCAAAATTGCTTTAATTTGTATTAAGTGTTATACACTTCTTATTTTATGATTATTTTATTTCAATGGCAATTATATTGTTTTTAACGCAGAAAGTAGTACTTGTCAGTTATAGACAACATTATTTAAAAATTACATCGTGTTAAACATTTTTTTTAAATTTTCCTATAAAAAGGTGAGGTAAGCCAGTCCCTTTCTATAGGAGCACGGCCCTTGGCCCTTATCAAGAAGAACAATTCGCGCATTTGTTGTTATGAAAACGAAGAAATCGTAGCACTACAGTATGATAACCAATATTCGCTAAGCTGCTCGTTGATCTCAGGAAATAGAGCCAACATGCAACTTTACGGATAGTTAAAATAGTTTCCTATCAGCACTAAACAATAAAAAAATGGAAATGTGGTTGAAAATTACTATTTTTTAAATGGGTCTAGAAAGTTTTAAAATGGCGACCATTTTGAAAATATACATTGGAAATCAAAACTCTGAAAATGATCATTGTTGTGCAGTGGCGGATCCAGGATAGGCCAAAGGGGGGGGGGGCTAGTTGGGGGTCTGGGGGTAACTCCCGTCAACAGCAGGAGGGAGGGATCTGGGGTTCCCGCCCTGGGAAAATGTTTCGGGGCTTAAAATAATACTTTAATGCAGTTGAGTGATATTGCTATTTTTTCAAGTGATTAAGTTTTTAAAACAAATATTGATGTACATTTTCGTAATTTTACCCTATGGTAAGTTTCTATATTCCAAAACAATATTCATTGTACAATATGCGCCAAAATAAACAGCACTGAAATTGATCAGCCATCTTTAAAAAAATGATATACAAAACCTTCAAGAACGGTAATACGAGTGTTGCCTCAAGTATGTTATTAATTGAGTTAGACCTACGTTTATATGTTGGTGGAACTAAGTATATCAAATCTTGCAATTTCAATATGGTACTGTTTATTTTGGTGCATAGGCTACTGTAGAACCATATCCTCACATAATAACATCATTTTTTCATAAGCTATAGGCCCTAACCTCACTATCTGTGTCTAGGTCGAATGCTAATTAAGACTGCATTTTTTTGGGATGAACAGAGAATTTATAATATCTTTTGATTCCTTTTCAGGGTATCGCTTTTATTATTTATCTGTTTAATGGTCCAGGTAAATCTTAATAATGTAGTATAATGAAAGAGAAGAAAGATAAACGATTATTCAAAGTTAAATTTTTGTGACTTGATTGCTAACAAAAGTTAAAAACCCCTTCCATGTTAAAAATTTTCGCGGTCGTACATTTGTCTACTATACCAATACAGAAAAAAGTATTCCTGTATAAATAAAAAAAACTACATAAGAACTTAAATTAATTTATATTGCGTCTAAACAACAGCGAATCTTCACAACCCATAAATTGGTTCATAAGCAGACGGCAAAATAAAATCACCAAAATCAGCTACAAAGAAAAAAAAACATAGATTCCCAGAGAGCGTTTGGACGCGGCAATTGTATAGTCGATATTAAAATGTGAGACGACAGTGCGTACAACACAATTTTCGTAATATAGTAAGCTACCTTATTGCTTTATTAACAGACCTACAAATGAAATGGAAAAATATAGTGTCATGACCATCAATGGAACTTTGTTTTGAAATAGAGTCAGAAAATCCAAAATGAAAATCAGCAAGAGATAACTTATTGCTGGGGGTTTAAAGATCAAACATCTCAAATCACAAGCGTCGGGATAAACCGTTATATCTATACAATAAATGGAATGAAATGGGAAATTCAGTCCGGAAACCGGACCACCGGGATTTTTATTTTTGCCAGAGTGGTTACGCTGAAGGGGCAAGACGATCAGCCTAATCAGCCAAATAATTAGCTATGTAGTCGCGGCTCGCGCCCTCTCAATTTTACTCGGTGTAAACCATAATGAAACCAAATAATCTCATTTACCACTCTTGATATTTTAGACTAATTTAATCTAATCCCAAAAAAAATCTGCCATCCCTTAAAATTTGCCGCCCTAGGCCCGGACCCATGTGGCCCATACCTAAATCCGGCCCTGGCGCCGCGCCGCGGCGCGCACGGATTCCTTTCACGTTCGGCAACCCAACAAAACAAATTACCCATTTTATCTAGTATAAAAAGGATATCCAAGGGGGGGGCTATAGCCCCCCCTAGCCCCTCCCTGGATCCGCCACTGTTGTTGTGGTAACCAAGAAATCTAGAATCCTAGATACATTGGTGGTAACGGTTCATGCCAGGTATGGAATAGAACCATTCGTTACGAAAATAAAAATTATTAATTGAAAGATACCCCCGCCGCAGTAGCGAATTTGCGTACTCAGCAAATTTCCAAAGGTTATGTAAATAAATAAGCGATATACAGGGTTCTATTGATTTCCAATAAGATTAACGTGGGAAACCTGTTTTTAGCTTTTCTCCGGAATCTGTTAAGCTACGTTAATAATTCAAAATACTAAATTGTTTGGTTTTTTAAGCTCTTTTGAATGGTTTAAGTTAAAATTCTTGACTTTTGAAAATTGATGTTCAAAAAAGCCAAAAACCTATTAGCGAATTTCCCTATAGGGAATACGCTATTACGGTAGTAGCCATGGTAAGACCTAAGCCCGGGACCACTTTACTTTTTCATTTTGAGGTCCCCAGAAGCCAAAAACATTGTTCGTTCATTTTCATATATATGTATATATATCTATATATATATGTGTCCGTGGTACCGATAACTTTTGAAGCGGACCTCCGATTTTGATCAAATTTGGTATGAAGGTGTAAGACCAGGTCTATTTTCATGAGTTCGCAAACCAGCATTGTCGGGTTATGGGAACGGGGTTTTATGGGGTTTCAAAGGGGTCAAAATTGGGTTTTTTGCATTTTTGGACCTCAATTTTAAAAATTCATGAATTTTAACTAAAACCATTCGAAAGAGCTTAAAAAACAAACAATTTAATATTTTGAATTTTTAACTTAGCTTAAATGGTTACGGAGAAAATCCAAAAATAGGTTTTCCATGTTATTCTTATGGGAAATCAAGGAAACCCTATATCATACCTATTTGTTGACATAACTTAGTCAAATTTGGTATGTAAATTATCTAAATAGGGTTTAACTTATACTTGCTAACAAAACCCATATGGCGGCAAACCTACTTACTCACCCCCATGGGGTTTATTGGGAAAATAAAAATTGTCAAAGCTTGATACAATTTTGTGTTTACATTCACCAATTATTGATTAACTTAGATTTTCTAACAACTCCCAATGGCAGCAAACCGACATACTCGATCCTATGGTGTTTTTATGGGGAAAGTAAATAATTCAAAATTCCATTGGAAATTCGCTGAGTACGCAGGTCTGCTGCGACGGGGGTATTTTTTTACTCTTTTGAATCCCATAAAACCCTGTTCCCATAACCCGATAATGCTGGTTCGAGATCTCATGAAAATAGACCTGGTCTTACACCTTCATACCAAATTTAATCAAAATGGGAGGTCCCTTTCAAAGGTTATCACTGCCACGGACACATCTATATATTTAAAACACAAAGTTAAAAAAACTTTGGACACTTCGTCTGTGACTTCTACTGGACCGATTTACATGCGGGTTGTACCAAAATAAACGTTTTCGGTTCTATATTAGCAGGTTTTATTTGTATTTCAAAAATATTTACGTTAAATCTGTCAAAAATGAAAAATAAACTTTTCTTATGGAGATTTAACATGGGGAAAAAAGCCAACATTTTCAATCCTTTGGACAGTTCGTCTGAGACTTCTACTGAACCGATTTACATGCGGGTTGTACCAAAATAAACGTTTTCGGTTCTATATTAGCAGGTTTTATTCGTATTTCAAAAATATTTACGTTAAATCGGTCAAAAATTAAAAATAAACTTTTCTTATGGAGATTTAACATGGGGAAAAAAGCCAACATTTCCAATCCTTTGGACAGTTCGTCTGAGACTTCCACTGGACCAATTTACACGCAGTTTGTACCAAATAAAACGTAAACCTTTGTATATTAGCAGATTTTATTTACTTTAACGTTATCTTACTTCCTTAAATAAAAAATATTGACATTTTCAAACGTTTACAATTTATTTATTTCACACGCTTTCAATCAGCTGATTGTAAACACACGAGGTATTTAGTCTAAATACAGTGGATGAGCAAATAAAGCTCATGAAGGATTTGGTTTATTATGGCCAGTACCTAAAAACGTTTACAATTATTATGATATATTGTCATTTATGAAAAGAAAGTTGCTTAATCATATAATTAACGTTATCTTACTCCCTTAAATTAAAAATGTCGACATTTTCAAACCTTAACAATTTATTTATTTTACACGATTTCAATCAGCTGACTGTAAACACACGAGGTATTTTGTCTAAATACAGAGTGGATGAACAAAAGTTCATGAAGGATTTGGTTTATTATGGTCAGTACCTAAAAACGTTTACAATTATTATGATGTATTATCCTTTAAATGGAAAGAAAGTTGCTTAATTATGTAAAATAGCTGATTGCTTTAAAATTAAGACTAAATTGTAAAGGTTTAGTTTAAATAAATTGCTCACATTTGTATTAAAAGAAACGGATGTATCGGAAATTTTGTGCAATCAATTTGTCGTTTGCAACGTTGTAATGCTTTACATTTACTTCGCCTTACGACAGTATTTGTGGCGCAGTCGGTAGCGTGTCTTACTCCAAATTAAACGGCCCGGGGTCCAGACCGATCTTCACAAATATACTTTTTGTAATGTGTCCAATAACGGCGTCACTAATAAATGTTTTACTGATGGTACCGATATTTATTTTAAGCAAAATAAATACATTAAAATATTTATAGGCCTGTTTAAACTCTCAAAAAACTTATTTATTAAACTAACAAGTTTACAAATTGATAGTTTAGGCTTGCTTATTTTTTGATGTTTTTAACTAATATAACGCTTTGATTAGGCTACTAAGGTTTAGGCCTAAGTAAACAATCGATTTTTTATGTTTATAAAATACTAAAGAGTGTCTGTGTTACACAGTAAGGGTGCAGCATTATTGTTTTTAAGGAATATGCCTATAGGCCTACTTTGACAGACACTCCAACTAAAATTATGTAATTTTCTGTGAAATAAATTTGTATTCTTTAAATTTGGATAGTTATTGAAACTTGCACACTACAGCATAAATATTGCGATATGAAAGTGGTTATAAATGGTTTCTCTACGTTCTATCCTACCCTTATACACCAATATTTGTTAAAGCCAACCATCATAAGTTACAACACTCTAGGGCTTTCCTATTTCTTGAAAAAAAAAAAAAAAAAACTGTTAAGAACAATTTATCCAATAGGCCTACAAGTGGATATTGGTCTACTTATTTCTGATGTTGTTGAACCTAATAGAACGGTTTCCTTAGGCTAATTAGGTTTGCGCCTACCTAAACAATCAAATTGACATGTTTATAAAATACTAAAGAGTAGGGCCTATAAGTACACGTATGCAACATTATTGGTTTTACGGAATAGGCCTACTTTTCCAACTAAAATCGTAGTATTTTCTGTGAAATATATTAATGTTCTTGGTATGGCAGTTCAAAGAAGTACATTTTATAGACTATCTTACATGTTTGTACTATTATAGCGTTTCATTTACCAATAATGGAGCTATATCCGTCGAGTATCGACGGGCAACAACTAGTATAGATAAAGATAAATGAAAATGAACGAATGGTTTTTTTTTTCTTCTGGGGACCTAAAAATGAAGAAGTAATGTGGTGCCGGACTTAGGTCTTACTATGGCTACTACCGCAATAGCTCATTCCCTATAGGGAAATTCGCTAAAAACAGAAGGTGAAAAGGTGGCAGCCGCTAAGCAAAGTATTTTAGGAAAATGTTTACGAAAACTTATTTGCTAATTTTGATGTGTGGAATGACCCTCTGAACCTGATCTATTGGAACGGGTTTTTTTCAAACAAGCACTCTGTATATTATAATTTTTTTAGTCCGTGCATGATAATACACGAAGATTGAGCTAACAGTACCAGGTTAACCGATCCTTGCTCGTTGGTTTTAATTCACTTTTGTTATCGTATCAAGGTAATCAAATCAAGCTATCAAATCTACACCAGACGGCTGTAAATCTTCACAGATAACAGCTGTTAAAAACAGCTTAAAATTAGTTAAGTTGTTACTTCGTTACCAATGTTAAAAATTACGATTTTTAAACTTTAGACCAAATTCGATTTCCTAGGATTGAGGCTTTTTCTAAACTTATTTTTGGGCCAAAACACTCTTAAATGCAAAGTTTAAGCAAAATCTACCCGCTAGATTTCGAGATCGTGGAACACACATCCCTTCAGAAGTTGCTCGTATTGTAGTATAGGATAGTTTGAAAGCACGACCTAGTAAAATTGATACAAACAAACAAACATAATTATGTTATGTAGAGATGTATAATTGCTTAGTTTTTGGCCTATCTGTATGTTTTTTTTTTTCAATTAATAGTACCGGGGGACGAGCATTTACTTGGTAAATGTGTACAATTATTCTGCAGTAATAGTTCATTTACAGATTCATTATGATTCTCCTACGATCGTTGTTCCGCTCACTAGTCCCACGTCGAGCTCGTTTACTTCGCTCACTCTGCCTTCAGATTGTTTTGAAGTATAAGTTTAATTATTCTGCACTTTAGACTGTGTAGTATTTATTTATTTAAACTGTAACACATGGGTTTTACTTCCCAAGTTGTCAGAAGATTTGCCTATTGTATTATTTATAGGCTGGTAATTTTTGTTTGAATATTTTATTTTTATTCATCGAAACAACCATAGTTATCAGAAAAAAGTACGATTGAAGACTAATAAATTAATTATTTTGTCTCATTCGATGATTCAAATGGCTAAAATGCAAAACCACATATTTATACTGGAACATGCAGTTCATACATTGCTAGTTGAGTCAGCTGTTTACAGCTTTTCTTTATTTTGGTTTTTAACTCCATAAAACCCAAGGTGTATAAATAAAAAGAACAGGTGTGTGCATAGCCAGCTGGTGTGACGTAGTTGGGCTCACCGCTAGCGCCCCGAGCGGCAAGCCCACGTATTAAACGTTTGCCTAATTTTATTTTCATGTTGCACTATCATATGATGTACAAATTATTTTTTCCTACGACTGTCCGTGAAAACAGTTGTTTACGCACTCGATACTCGTCGCAAAACAGGTGATTGCCGTATTCATTTTACTTTGCGCACGCTAGATTTACTTTGCGCACGCTAGATTTACTTTGCGCACTCCAGTGTTTAAACATTATAACACAAAACAATTTGCATTAGCCAGCAAGGAAATGTTGATTAGTCAGGAATTAAGTTGGCAACACTGGATATAAACATCTGATCTATTGTCATTGTTGTCGTTTTCGATTGAATCAACATAAGCAAGCATAACCTACAAACCAGCTACAGGTGAGCTACAGGTGTAAGTTAGGTGCGCAATGATCAACTATGACAGTGACTTTAGTGATTTAAGTGACTTATTCCCTGACGATCTTGCTAAAACTGCTAAAACAGTAGCGTTAAATCTTCTGCATGAAAAATCCAATAAATTTTTAAATAAATGTAGGAAGTGCATAATACAGGATATCATTAATATCACTATCTTGAGACAGGGACCTCACATAATGGGTATTTAACGTGAATATTAAACGTTTATACTTATATAAGAAATATTTGGCAGTCGTAGGAAAAATTTAATATGCAACTCGTGCGAAAAGTGCTTTCACTGCACTCGAGAGAAATTATTCCGCACTCGCCTGCGGCTCGTGCATAAACATTTCTCTCGAGTGCAGCAAATCGGCACTTTCCGCACTTGTTGCATAAATAACTATTGTGCTTACGATATACAGTTATGCAGAATGAACTATGCACGTACTTGGAACATACATCCAGTAGGCCCTAACTATTTTCTTGATTTGTTAACTATTGAATTAGTTAATAAAAATATTATATATAAACTATTTTAGTCAATCTATGTAATTTAAATTTTATGTTTTTCACAAATGACCCAAATTAGCTAGTAGGATAATTTAATTTGAATTAAGTATGTATCCTCAAATATTGGTTTAACAAATTATTTAGCACGATTGTAGAATGAACCATTTTTTGACTACATGAAATTTAACAAGAATGAAACTTATGACATAAACTAATATATAGCCGATGTTGCTTTAGTAATATTTATTTAACTTTTAATAATTAAGGTCAATTTGATAAATAAATACTCAAACATTTTCTAAAATAAAAGTATGTAATAAGCTTATTTTTTTCAAGTTTTACGAGGATTTTTCTAACGCCGGAGTCACCATCTCAATTTTTTTATTAAGTTCTTTATTCTCCTTGGTTCTGAAGTAATAATAAGCCGTTGGTCCACTTGCATAAAAAGTGCAGGCCTTTTAGACGAGGATAACTGTCAGTTAATTGCTTATCATCCTACACTAAAAGCCATATCATATATAACATATTCTTATATGAGTTCTGCACATGAAGTGCCTTTAAAACTTCTTTTGGGAACAGCATTAATCAATAACGCATTTTTCAGCTTCCAGCATGCTTTTGAGAACTTCGCCAACGATCTCTCTTACTGTTTCAATGAACCGAGCCGTGGCTTTCGTTGAAGTTGAAACATTCCTTCATTTCTATACCAACGTCCCAAAACTGTTTTGTCCTGTTGGAAAACTTCGGCCTATTTTGGCAATATTCTGACAGGAAATCTGTAAAACTGATTTAATCCGTGTATCACTGTCTCGGGATTTATTTTGCAACCAAACACGGAATAATTTGGCATTGCGGTTAAGAAAACAAAACATTAACTTGACAAAAGTTTATTTGTAAACACAAAAGTAAACAACATGAGTTTAATGTGTTTCACGGCCGCTCGGAGCGCTAGCGGTGAGCCCAACTACGTCACACCAGCTGACTATGCACACACCCGTTCTATTTATTTATACACCTTGCATAAAACCTATTAACATTTTTAACTAAAGATTAAGAGTTTTCCTAGCACAGAGACCTGTATTTATTACTTTTATCGCTGAACTAAGTTATTTGCAAATTTTGAAAAAGTCGATTAAGTAGTTTTCGAGATCAGTGTTCAAACATAGGCCTACAAAAATTATAATTTACTCGTATTAGAGTATAGATTTCAATATCTCCGTTTCCTGTAATGATATGAAATTGAAACTTTGTATGGAGGTTTACGTCAGACGGCTACATTTTACCTGGATATTTAAAAAATATGTCACTTCTCATATTTAAGAGGCGGCCAATTGCAATGTTTGTGAAGGAACATCTGTCTCACACTTACGCTTGAGCAATTGTTATTGTATTGGTAGGTCCGAGGCTCAAGAGTGAATTAAACTGATGCCTCGGACCTTGTAAATAATAAAGTTTTGTGAAACCAGTAAAAAGAGTAGAGTGAAGGTGATGAACATTATTTAGGATTTATATCACAATCTTGATTTTAAACACATGAGAACTTTATATTAAACACGACATTTAATTAATTAAATTTCAAAAGTATCACACAAATTATTGCCAAAATGTACGTGGTATTAAGTATATAACATTTAAGAAAATGAAAAAAACACTTCTAAGGGATAAAAAGTAATAAATTTAGTGATAATTCACTTTCATTGCGAACTTTGACCATGGTCGGTGTTGTGCTGCAGCCTGGTGGAGGCGAAGTCAAACAGAACCATTAGTGAACTAGAGCACTCTTGCGGCGTCTTGGCGAACCAGTTGAAGTGATTGTTTCCCTACAATGTTGGAGTCCACCTGCCACGATCAGTGCGAGCCTAGGTTGATAGAGATCACGTTTACACGACGGACTCACACCCTCAGTGTGAATACAGGGTCACCCTTAGTGTTAAATATCCTATTTCACCAAAAAGCAAAAGCATTCAAAACTATTTTTAAGTTAGGCCTATCTGAAATGCAATAAACTTTCACAGCGAATTTTGTATTTAGGGTAGCTAAAACCTACAGTTTTGGTAATAAATTCTTCTGTTGGGTTGCATAAAATAATTACAAAAACCTGTAGACCAAAACAGAACTTCAACTTTCGACTGAGGAAAGAAAAAGGAAAGATATACGCTATGCTTTTCTTTCCTTTATGTCCATTATATTTTCCCTCTAAGTAACTTGCGTCCCCCCCCCCTAACTTTTTAATTGTTTGAGATATTTGAAATTGGTTTAAGGCAACCTTATTGGACATGAGGTTATTTTACCATCATTATTGTAGCCCCTCATATCCAAGAAGGTTGCCGTAAACCGATTTCGAATATCTCTAATAGTTAAAAAGTTAAGGAGGGGGTGTACGTTACTTTTCAATTACCCTGTATATTACATTAATTTCCAATCGAGAATTGTAGATATCTATTCCATCTATATAATATATAATACGTGATGCCCTTTTTTTGTTAACACTACTTTTCCCTTATTTCTGGACCAATTTTGACGTTTGGGGTGTCCAAAGAATGGTCTCAGTTCGTGTTCGTAGTTTTGCAATAAGGTTTTAGATTTTTGATATTTTAATTCTGAAGCCCATGGGAAGCCTTCAAAGTTCGTTTTTTGTCCATAAGATTAACATGGGGAACAATTAATTTATATTGAATTGCTAAATAAAACAGCTGTTGATAGTTAAACAAACAAACACATATGTTTTCAGAATAAAATATCAGAATAAAATAAAGGCCTATAGATAACAAGCTTATTGCAAAAATTGTTTGTATAAAGAGAAATTTTAACAAAAATATAAATGCCACATGAAACCAAAATGGACCACACAAACAAAGATGTATAGAGTTTCTTAATTTTTGTGATTTCTTTATTCAAATCCTGCAATGCATGGAAAGTTAAGTTAAAGAGGTTTTAGTTCGTTACAAATTGTAATAGGGTGGACTTATTCACTATGTCGACTACTAACTCATACAGTACTAAACTACAAAAAAAGTCTCAATAAGTGCTGCATAACCCATACAGGACCGGGGAGTTGTAATTAAATATTGCTTTTCCTTTTGTTGTCAATTACGTTTTTGTGTGATAAACTATCAAGATCCAACATCTGTAAATTTTTTCAAAATTTTTTAGGAGTTTTTATGCAGAGGCTCTAGGACAAATCGGCATAAGAACCATCATGTAATCCTAGCTAATTTAGATCTAAAAGAACAACTACCAATTCTCAACACTATCATATTGGGAAGTTGGGGAATTAGTGATGAAGATCGATTGATGAAATAATGTAGTGTAATCTGGTTTACACTGTATTTTAATTTTTATTCAAAGCAACTTGGTAAATTACCTTGGAGCAAGGTTAACACAAATACTCCCTAATTTCTGGGCCAAATTTAACGTTTAAGGTGTCAATAAATTCTCCTCAGTTCGTAGTTTTGCAAAAAGGTTTTAGATTTGTGATATTTTATTCTGAAGGGTATGGGAAGCACTTGAAGTTGGTGCTTTGTCCATAAGATGAAAATGGGGAATAATTTTCATTGCATTTCTAAATAAAACCGCTGCTGATAGTAAAGCAGACAACACATATTTAAAGATGAATAGAAGAAATTGTCTGACTTGTTAACACAACTCCATAATATTATATGAGAAGTATCTACTGTGATATTGCACATGTATCGGATATATTTAGCTTGAACTTAGGATTTATGCGTATTTGGACACAAAAATAAATTTAGTAACAGCCTCACCCCAGCAATGATTCCCTGTCCCTCTCATGTCTAAAAACACATTTGAAAATTGAAATTATTTTAACATAGGTTATTGGTTGACAAATTGGTATTAAAACAACAACAAAATGTATAGCCTAAAAAAATTAAAGCAAAATTTTAAATTTGGGAGTGGGGTTTTAAACAGCTGGTGAACTAGGAAAAATTATGGTTGTTGGTGTAAATAAAAAAAATTGGCTCACTGTTATACTATAACAAATTTGAACAGAAATTTAAATTTATTGCACATTTTTGCACTTATTAAAACACCTACGGAAACCACAAAATTTCAACACTATATCACAGTAACAAGTTGGAAAATAAGTGAAGAACATTAATTGATCAAACGCTGACCAAATAGAAATTAATTAGCAGTTTGATTTAATTTTTTTTTTATATAAGTAAATTACCATGGAAACGCAGTTTGGTTTAATTTTTTTTTATCCCCAAGCACTCTGAAATATGCAGCGCATCGCGCTGCACAGGCACCCCTAGTAGGTAACATATAATAGCTGCACAAAGCGTCAGCTAGTGCGCCCAAACATTTCGAGAGCGGCAATGACTATTTGTGCTTGTAATACCCACAAGATTTTTCCTACCACCATAATTGTAACATATTTAATGCTTTATTGTATACAAAATGCAATTTAGGTTATGTTTGATTTTATTCTGTTGGAACACAAGGTTCAATATCAAGCATAACCTCAAACTAAAAAAAAAACAGCAATTACTAAACGACAACAATGACCAACAGCTTTGGCATGGTTTGTAACAAACCATGCCAAACAAGGTCTAAGGTCAACATATGACCTTAGAGCGGGAATGAAATGGAAACCGGACATGAACTGTTTTGCGTACGGTTTATAGGTGCAAACATGTGATTACAGTATTTATTACGCTGTAACTTAGAAGGAAAAATATATTTAGCCTATCAAGAAAACTAAAATTTTGCAACCAATTAATTATTTACTTAGGTCTACTATTACAATTACGAAAAAAAGTGCTTCTGTAGAGGGACAAATCTGATACAGTAGTTAATTTTTATTCACTTCTAGAAAACTACTGTTTTCGTGACTCTTAGATGTAGGGCTCTTCGGAGTGATGGAAAAGTTTTTACCTTCCTAGTTCCCCTTTATACACAACTGGATTGAGGCAAAAAAATTACATCCCTTGATTATTTTAATTTTTATGATTGTCACTACAGGTGCTACCTTTATATATAAATAGCAATTTAATGATGATATAGCCTCTGGATCACTTAATTTTAACTAAAAGTTTTGAATTACCTGTTACAGTTACTGCCAAGTGATGATAGATTAGGTGAAGACGACCTAAGGTTTCGAACAACAGGTGTTCATTTTCAAGTCTGACATCAAGTTAAAAATCATTCCTCTTCCACGTTCAGGTGCGAAGAGTTCGTCAAATAATAAAATTTACACATATTTACAAACACACACGAAAACATTAATTTGAAACACTGGCCAGTTCGAAAAGAAAAACGACGAGTCATGACTCACCATGCACCCGCCGCCGACGTTCCATTTCACGTGTCGTTTTTCTTTTCGTACTGGCTAGAGTTTTGAATGAATGTTTTCGTGTGTGTTTGTGTCTATGTTTAAAATTTATTATTTGATGAACTCTTGACACCTCAACGTGGAAGAGGAATGATTTTAACTTGATGTCAGACTTGAAAATGAACACCTGTTGTTCGAAACCATAAGTCTTCTTCACCTAATCTATTATCACTTGGCAGTAACAAGGAACTTAAACCTTTTAGTTATAAATAGCAATATTTTAAGTTGCAAGGGGTCAATGAAAATATGAACGCTTTTACTTCTAAACACCAGACACTTAAACAATTGTAGATGAAAATCTTATTTATCTAGAAAAAATCACCATACCGATCACACTCGTTTAGCAGTGTACTTGACAAGATGATGAACCACCCCCGCCCCTGCCCCCGCCCCGCTCCTCCCCTCGACTGCTGTATTTATCAGCGCCTCTCGGTGCTCGGCGCTACAGATAAGTCAACATCTTCCACCCCCCCCCCCCCATCACAACGGGGCGCCTTGCTCTTGCTCCCGTCAGCGATAACTTATAATCACTTTATGAAACAATTTGTTTGCCTGGTGATGCATGGGACATAATCATATTGCAGCCCCTCCCCGCTACGTCATGTCTATTTTTATCTTGTATAGCTGTATGCAATTACTCCAGCCAACCAGCTAACAGGATCATCACTGCCGCCAACACAAAAACAATAAAATAACAGGGATTTGTTTATTCGCTGATGGAAACTGTTATTGGCAACACTGGTAAGCGACTTTGCCCGCGGCTCAAAAATCGAGTGGGTTAAGCCTCGGCCCGGGTGTTACAGGGATTAGCCAACAAATGTTTTGGTTTGTCACGAAATATTTTTGTATAGAAAGAGGATTTTATGAAATTTGATTGTTTAGTGTGATTTTTCAATATGTTCTAAATTATAATTATCACTGTCCATGAGGATTCTTGATTTAATAATATTTGTGAGCTACGTAAAGTGTGTTATTTACGATTGGATTGGTACAGATTACTTTGCTAAGGAGACGCTTCATTGTGGTATGATTAATTGCTTAACGAGTAAGTAAAAAATGTAAATATGTTTCATTAATTTTTTAACAGAATGAACTGAATTTCAACGTTAAGCTGTGTCCCGTTAAAACATGCAAATGCAAAACAACAAAGTTATATTATAATACTTTTGGTATTTATCAATATATTTTGTAAATTGATATTTTTTGGTATATACCTTGTCAGGTTTTTCAATCATTAAGTATTTTGAGACGAATCTACGTATTTCTAAACAAAAATGAAATACATGGCCAATCCACTGAGGTGGGAAGGGATCCACAGAAAAAGGAAACGACATACGATATCGTTTCCTTTTTCTGCGGAGGGATTCACATGCACAAGTCTGGTGCGACGGAGTAGTTGATATGCACGCAAGAGAATTACATATGAATACAATAGCCTGGCTATGTTTTAAAAAATGACACAACTTAAATTTGAAGTGTACTCGGGAGCTATCCAACAGAAAACAACGTTTAGGACGGATCCTATAAGTTGGCTGGCTTTGTGGTGGCATTTTTGTTAACTGTTCCTGTCTATTAAACAAGCAACTAAGATAGAAAGTTCATGAATAAGAAGATAAAAAATTCAGAAGGAAAAATAGAAGACTGTACTGCATTTATTTTGGAAGTCAGATAAAACACAAGTGTGAATAAGGTGGAGAGGGTTTACTACAGATAGACCTAGTCGGATGAGCTAACTCATGTAATGGACTTTTTTTTTAAAGTTAGATGAAAATCAAGTCACACGATGGAGAGATTGGAAGTTGGTCTGATGGATATCTCGTTAAAATAAACTTTTAAACCTGTCCTTTAAATGGTAACCTTTTAGTTTTATGACTTTCTTTTAGAATAAGCCTTGAATTTTTAATTCATGTGTCTGTTAACACTAAACATTTAGAAAATACTCAGATGTTTATTTTTTTATTTTATGGAGTTATTTAGAATACATAATTATTTATTGAAATAATTACAAATTATTTAATCAGGTAATTTTGTTTTCGTCCAATATATTTTTTGCATGCAATGCTCAAGATCCAATCATTCAACAGGCAGCGACTATGATATAGAGGACGTTTCAAAATAACTTGGCAAAAAAACATAATAATAATGAGAAGAATATCGGTTTAATAAATCCACTCGGTGATCGACGACAGATCACTGAAGCGAAAGGATGGGTGCGTTTGTAAATAAAAATACCCCCCGTCGCAGCAGACCTGCGTACTCAGCGAATTTCCAAATTAGTAATATTAATTTTTACCACATAAAACTGTAAACCAAATAAAATCACATGCTCATAAATAGGGAAATAAATGTCTATTCTCCTTATGATAAGTATAGGGAGAGTATGCAGATAAGCTGCCATGGGGAACACTAAAATTAGGTTTTTATCATAAAAAAAAATATTTTGACCATATGAAGCCATTTACTAAGTTTCATCAATATCTGTCCATTGCTAAAGAAGTTTGCCTATTCTCCATATGATTAACATGGGAAAAGAGTATGCAGGTTTGCTGCCATATGATAAGTACAAAAACCAAGATTTTTTACCATAAATGGATGAATCTCAACCAAATTAAGCTGAATTCCAAGTTTCATCGAAAAATATTGGTTAATGAGTGAAATATTAACACATCAAAACTCTCCATAAGATTAACATTGGAGAACCAAAATACAATGTACTGTCTTTAGACTTTGTAATATCTCGGTGACCAATGGAGATAGAGCAAAGCTTCAAAATACTAAATTGTGTGTTTTTTTGAGCTAAATCCAATGGTTAAAATAAAAATTTAAAATTTTTAAAATTTACATATGAAAAATGCAAAAAACCCATTTTTGGGGTACAGAACCCCCCAAAACTACCCCTTCCGGTAGGTCGATATGTCTGGTTTACGAACTCATCCGAATAAACGTTGAATTACACATCTCTACCAAATTTGGTGTCGATCGGACCGTTTTTACGAGAGTTATCGTGCCTAGAGACACATACATATATATAAATATATATATATATATACATATATATATATATATATATATATATATTGTAATGACTATTATTTTTGGTCTCTGGGCACCTAAAAACGAAAAAGTAACATGGTCCCGGGCTTAAGTCTTACCATGAGACCTACGGTAATAGCTTATTCCCTATGGGAAATTCGCTAAAACTAGCCTACTTTTACATAAAGAATTTTATAAGATTGTTGGTATGAAGGCGTCAAGAAAATTAGAAAGAACTGATAGTAGTTTACTCCAAGTAGTTCGTTATCACACCGTTAGGTTCGCCCCGAACAGTGGTCTTTTTCCCGCGCGAGGGCAAAACAAACAATTGTATTTCTTGTCTTTGGTTAGTGTTTACCAGCAAAAAAGATGTTATAGTCCGTTTTTTTAAACCTGATCCTTCGAGGGAGAGATAGTGGAGGGGCTTGTTTATACTTGCTACTATCCCATTGGCTGAAGCCTTTTGGTTTTTTTGTTGGTTTTTTTGTTGTTTTTGTTTTATTTCACTGTTGCATACCAGCTGGTAATTTTACATCACAACATAATGTGTATCAGTTTTACAATATTATTGGTAAGAATATTTATAATATTATTGGTAGTTGTTTTTTAATCAGTTTACTTTAGAACTGTTACTTTTTAACAAGGAATAGGTTTGGCTTAAAAATATATCAGCTGACTAGGAGTTACTGAAAGATATTATAACTTATTTAAAACGTTATTTGAGGAAATCTGATACTCGACAAACGTTTGTCACGAGTTTAATTGTGTTGTTTACAGTTTAAATTTTTTGTTTACAGTTTAAACCTCTCCCCCACCCCAATTTTCTCGAGAAGGATCAGGTTCAAAAAAACGGACTATATTTTTTTATTTACTTGAAGATGAAGGTTGTAGTGGAAGGCTATCTTTTTTTCATTAGTTTAAGCGTTTAAGACACTGTGACGTAAAAAACAATTTAAATTTCATTAATTTTATTAATTTTGTTTTAATAAAACAGTTAGTCTTCCAATCGAACCACTCTTTGACTACCATTTAAAACCAACAGCTTAAGTCTACGATGAACTGTTCAAATCGGGTGTCCTCCTATTTGCGGACAGTCCTATTTGCGGACAGTCCAGTTTGCGGACATGTCTGGTTTTACGAGGGGGGTAAACAAGGCCCTTGGGTTGGGAGGATTCCAGTTTGCGGACAGGTCTCGATGCATGATGTAAATTTTTCCGCTTCTGAGATTGCCAAGCCACTTACATATTTTTAATAGGTTAGGTTAGGTTAGGTTAAGTTAGGTTAGGTTAGGTTAAGTTAGGTTAGGTTAGGACGAATTTTCTTGATAAAGAGAAACTAAGAGAATTAAAGGTTGTGTATATATTTAAGTAACCTTAGCACTTACTAGTAACAATTATTAGATTTGTTTAATTTTTTTCTTTTTCCTTTTTGTTAATTTTTTCAATATGCGTCATGTAAACAACATGAAATAAAAATTATAATAACACAAACACCTACAGCGTGCGTTTACTACCTGCTTCCTTGGGTAAATGGTTTTTATGACAGGATTAAAATATGTGTCCGCAAACTGGACAAATCTAATTAGTGCATTACACTACATTTTTGGGTTGTCCGCAATCTGGAAGGTTTTGCCCTTGTCCGCAATCTTAACTGTCCGCAAATAAGACACAACCTTCAAATCGAAGGCAGGAAATACGATTGTGTGTTTTTGGGTAGGTTTTGGTGCCAAAAGGCCCCCTTAACAATGCAACTATGCCAGATTTCCCTAGGTTGACGGTCATGGACGAGTGTACAGTTAACGGTGATACACGCGTGTGCGTGTGCGTGTGCGTGTCTCCCCCCGCGTGGGAGCCCCCGCCTGCCGGGTGACAAGGCTCTATTACAGTTACACCCTCCCCGATTAATTCTCTACTTTTATTTAGGGTAGACCTCCGTCTATCCGGCGGATCGACAGTGACACATTAAAAGCGCATGAGGGCGATCCTGGCGATGTTGGAGGGGGGGGGGGGTTGATTAGGACCTGGGGGGAGGTCTTTATGGTTTTAATTGCAACAATTGACCTACGCGGTGAACGGCCAGCTGTGGGGTAAACTGCGGGGTCAAGTGATGTGGCGGAAAATGATACGTTCTGTTTGTTTGTTGTACAGAGCTCTACGATGTAGAATTATAGACCTTGGACAAAGATTCTTAGGTATCTGATCCTGATTTTGAGCATA
Source organism: Neoaliturus tenellus (assembly GCA_030545055.2). Lineage (NCBI taxonomy): Eukaryota > Metazoa > Arthropoda > Insecta > Hemiptera > Cicadellidae > Neoaliturus > Neoaliturus tenellus. The sequence continues at coordinate 115,390,597 of CM061531.1, forward strand.
TTAGCATATTCGCGTCTTTGACAAAAGTTGTTTTTGTTGGCCTTTACCATACTTGCCCCTACGAAAAGAGAAGTACCTATGATAGGTAGTTTTCATAGAAAGTTTTGAAAACTAACATTGTATTAGGTGGATTGGACAAAACCTATAATTAGAGTGGGCACCTTTCGAAATTCAGGATCCCATTTAGGATATTTATAATGAAGGATTTAGGATGGGAATTTAGGAAAAAAAAATTGAGGCCTTAGTCAGTAAAAAGACTACAACACCGCGCCAAATCATCTTACACTCATCTCTCATTCATATTCAGGTTAAAATACCCACTATGTGATATCCCTGTCTAAAAATAGTGATATAGTGATATATAGTAGGAATAGACTCGGTGACTTCTATAGAACCAAAGTCCAAGCTGCTAACCGTTTAGGCTCGTGGCGGGATGCATCATTTGGCTGGAAAAGGGGTTTATTTACTTTTATAATATACATTAAACTTTAAAAGCCATTAAAACGAACACGGCGTTCATATATACAACATATATAATATACACCATAGTTCGCCAAATTCGACTGACCAAGTCGAGCATCGGAAATTGCAGATTGTTTCTTTATTCAAAACATGGTATTTTTTTAATAGCTGAGTTTTAGTTTTAAAATTATAGGGGGTTAAAATTTGTTCCTAAAAACCTCCTGGTGTTATGCCCCAAAGTATTGTAATATAACGTATTGGTGTTTTGCGACAATTATAATTGAGACAAAGTTTCTGCTGAAAACTGGTTGATTTTCATCAATAACTCGGAGGTTTTTAAACTCTGCAATGTTTATCTAACAATCTTGATTAGTCTGTCACGTTTAGAATTACGGCAATGTCAACCTGCGTTAGAACATAACCTTCTCGAGGGGGTGGACTTTGATTAGGATCTCGGGAGGGGATGCCGGTTTACTGCTTTAATTGCAACAATTGGCCTAGACTGTATATAGGCCTAATCCACGGGAGTCTCGCAGCTGTGCGATAAACTGTGGGGTCAAGTGAGCTGGGCAATGATAACGATAACAGTGCTCAATGTAATGCAAGATTGACTGTTACAGTTGTGACTTCGTCATAGATTTGGGGTTTGAAGTATCTTGATGAGAAAGGCGTAACGTAAATACGAATTTAGATGTAATATTTGTCATGTAGGGTGTTCGATTTTGGAATGTTAACTAATAAAGTTTTAAGGAATGAAAAAGTTTATCTACTTACAGTTAACAAATTTTAAGTCGTATATGTTTGACGGGTGTGGGCTAAGTGAGACGAACAAATGAAGAAAGTTTATTAACATAGATCTATCAAAGTTGGGGGGCTTTAAACCCTTCAAACCCAAACAAAAAATGTTAAAATTTCAGAATGCTCTAGTTTGAGCTACAATTATAATTATAATTTTAGTAACATTAGTCTTTTAATAGTTTTTGTTTTCAATGTTTATAATTATCTATACAATTTCTTTGATATTAACACCACTCATTTCCATTTCAATAATCCCTTGGACATTAAAAAGTTGTCTTACGTATCTCTTTTGCATTTAAATAAAAAAAAAACTATTTTTATATAAAATATTTTGGGTTTTTCACAAAACAGCCTCATATACAAAAAGAATTTTCTGATGTTCTTGCAAGCCCATTGTCCCATCTGATAAATCACTCATTTATTCACGGAAAGTTTCCGTGTGCTCTTAAATGTAAATGGTATGACCGATTTACAAGATAGGGGACCATAAAAAATGTGATAACTATAGACCTATCTCGAACTTACCGTCCCTGTCAAAAGTATTTGAAAAAGCAGCAATGATGGAGAGGCTATGGGATTATATTGAGAAAAAAATCGCCTTTTATCTGAAGATCAGCACGGATTTGTAAAAAGTAAAAATACCACGAGTGCAATGTTTTCCCTTATCAACAGCATAGTGAAAAAATTGGACTCCAAAAGCCATTCAGTGGTCATATTCTTTGACCTTAGTAAGGCCTTTGACATGGTAGATAACGATCGCTTGTTGAAAAAGCTAAATTGCATGGGGGTTAGAGGAATAGCTTCTAGTTGGTTCTCCTCTTTTCTTAAAGGTCGAAGGCAATTTGTGGAGATGGAGGATACAGACCAAGCTGGATGTGTAAGAGGATTCAAATCTTCTGAAAGACTAGTAACAAGGGGTGTGCCTCAGGGATCCATCCTCGGCCCCTTACTCTTCCTGGTCTTCATAAATGACCTTCCTGCAAATACAATGGAAGCTAAAGTATGCCTTTTTGCCGATGACACTTCCTTGACCTTGTCTAATCCATCCTTACAGTCACTTAAAAGAGCGGCATTTATGGAGGCAAACAACGTGGTTCAGTGGTTTGATCGATGGGTTTGATGAGAATCGTTAAAAATGAACGCTGAAAATGAAAAACTCATTTCCTTAACTTCTGCATTTCTAATGCAACTACTGCAGATAAAAATTTTTACCTTCTTCTAGACTAAACTTTAGTAGAGCCGTCTGTATCAGTTAAGTTTCTTGGAATTTTCCCCGACCATAAACTAAATTTCAATCTCCATATCGAACACATAATGCAAAGAGTTAGCATGGGCATTTTTGTACTGCGAACTCTTGCTGAAACTGCCTCTGTAGACGTTCTTCTCTCTGCTTACTATGGATTTATTTACCCGTTCTTAGCTTATGCAATACCTATTTGGGGTGCTGGGAACCAAAGAACTTTATTTCTCTTTAAAGCTCAGAAAAAGCAGTTAGAGTAATATTTTTCCTTCATAAGAGACAAACCTGCAATAATGCTTTTCGCTCAGCAGCAATTTTGACCTTTCCTTCAATATACATTTTGGAAACTCTATCCTTTGTAAAGCATAACCTCAGTAAATTTCAAGACATCTCACATACCTGTATCTACCCACTTCGCTCCATAAGTAACTGTAAAATAAACTCCATAAGTAACTGATTTTTAAACATTCAACATCCTTTTTTCAACACAATCTTTTATATAACGGTATAAAACTCTACAACAATCTTCCACGTAAGGTAAAGTTATATAACAATCTTGTTATATAACAAGATAACGTTATAACTATCACTCAAAATTCAGGAATTAAATGAAGTCAATTTTAGTTGAAAAAAAAACATGTTACAGCGTCCGAGAATTCCTGGCTGGCGGATAAAAAAAAAAAGTTTAATTTTTTTTTAAATTATAATACAAAGAAGATCTTATTTGAGTTAAGGTAACTTTGTACTGTAAATAGAATAAGGAAACATAACGTAATACTTGCACTGTTTCATTTACATTGCTAATGCAAATTGTAATATTTGTTAAATCTGGCAATAAATGACTCATGACTTAAGTCAAATAATTAATTCTCTTCGACCTAAATCTTCTCATTTTTCTGGTTAAACATCCTTCTCGATCAAACCCGATTAAGCCTCATAATATTATTATTTTTATAATAATATAATATTAATGAAATTAAAATATCAAGAAAAAGTACAGGAATCAACATGACATCGCTGGAGAATAGGCCATCGAATGCTTCATTGTTGGTTTTACTACCAATCAGTAACGTCAGAGAAACTTAGCAACATACATACAACTTCACCTCTATTTTTCATTTGTAGACACTTCTAAGCTAAATCCTTGTATGATTTTGAAATGATTGACGTGTCATTTATTTTTTTACAAAATCCAGCAGCCCTAACAACATCCTTTATCCCACCCCCAAACATCTCACAGCCCCAAACACTAAACGTCGTTTAACCTTTAGTTCCAGTTTGTTGGCAGCACTGTGTACTGCGGAAGATATTGTCGTGCACTTTTGTCACCACGAGTACCGGAAGAGGCCACGGGCAATTGGCGCCAGTGTGACCGCAATCCCATAACAATGCACGCGTGCCGCACTTCCGGCGGATACAAGATGGCGGCCACTAATCAAGCTCGCTATTACCCGGCGATCGCTTAGCGACTCATTTCCTCCTGCTGCCGACTCTGCCGTGATCGGTGGTAGTGATATAGCGTCCAGCGACGTGCATGTATCATGTCCCTGACTGTTCGGCTGCCGATATTGCAATTAATTGGTTTAGGCTAGGCCCGACCAGTTAATTAATGTGTGTCAGGTTGGACTGTGCTTGAGATAGGCCTACTTTCGTGATATCCGGTGTTATAATGTTTTCGATTAAAAATGCTATGAAACTTTGAGAACTACCTAAATAGCCATTTTATGTACTATTTAATAAAAAATATCAAATTTTCCACTAAAATATAAACTATTTCCGGTTTATCAACCATCATGATTCACCTTAACAGTTTACATTTCATGTTTTGAGGTATAAAACCTACCATATTAACGTCACTGTTGTGGAATGCTGAATGATTTTATTTGGAATTTTCCCAGTCAAGAGCGCCAAGACTGTTCACTGAGCTACTTCCGCCAAGACCCAAAAAATTCACAATTTCATTTAACTATATCAACAAACGATTAACTTACTTGGATAGTGTAAAAATCAAAAGAGAAAACAGAAACGTTTTAGAGATGCAATGTGTTGAAAGAACTCATTGTGTGAACCTGAATACTAACAGGGAGTAACCAAAAAACTCAAACACCACACAAGTAGTGTGGTTTGGTTACACCTAGACCGGAAGTAGCAGCTGCCCGGGAGCAGTTGCCCGGGCAGCTGGCGCCAGCTGCCATGCCATATAGCTTCCGGTGGGGGTTAGAGGGTATATATGAGATGCTGTAGTTATATGTTATGCCATATAGGTTGGGGTGGAGATGGCGATAGTGTTGGCGTTAGGGTGAAGTGAATTTGCGCATAAAGTGGGGTTGAACTAAAAGTGAGCATAAATTAAAAGTTAGTTCAAAATTGAAATTTGTCGGTGTTAACGAAACTCTAACAGTTGAACAAAAATTAAGAGTTAGTTTAAAATTGAAATTCAAACTTATAACTGGGATGTGGAAAATATGTCAAGGTCATCCAGAGTAAGTTTTTAAAAATTCTATCCAACTATCACCAGAAATAGTTTTAAGTTGAAGTAGTTGGTGATAGCGGGATAATTGATTCGTGCCATGGGAGAGGTGTTTATCGTTTGAAAGTTGGCGATCGAATGAGAAGCGCCGCCTAGGGAGAGGGCTTATAAAATGGCAACCTTCCCCCACCACCCCTTCCCCCACTCCTTTAGACCAATAACCGGTCGCCGACTCTATGTGGTGAAACTGAACTAGACATGGCGGCCGCCATGGATAATTCTAATCTCAAATCCTAGCTTAGCTGAAGAGAATAGAGGATAATGAAGTAGGAATTGCGGTGAGCGCATTTATATAAGGAATGGTGGGAGTAAAATAGGAAAACCTGTTGAACACAGTCGATAGGAGTAATAAGTTCAAAGTTGTGGAAGCATAACATAGAACGTAAAATGTCGTGAATAATACTATCGTCAACGTTAACCTGCGAAGTTGTAGAAGAATATAACGGGTTAAAACTGTATTTCTTCCTAACTCTATTTAAATTAGTTTTACACTTTGAAATTGAAGATTTAGAAGTACTTCGTAATATATGTTGTGTTCGCAAAAGTTTTAACCTTAAACATTGTGCAACCATTATAGCTAATGTGTTACATTCAGAAGTTAAAAGAAGACTGAGGTATAAAATGAAGTGTAAAGGATATTGAAACAGAACAATATAGTAGTAATATTTGAGGTTAGAATTAACTAGACTCATTTAATGAAGTGGCTAGGAAGCCACATGCTGATGAATGCTAAATTGCATGTTAGAAGTAACGAAGTAGTCATAAAGTAAAACTAAGGAGAGGTGATCACTGCGAGGATGCAAGGTAATGAATGTTTGTGACGCGATAAACTATCCGCTTTTATAGAGGCAGTAATAACCCTAGCCAAATGCTGTCAGATGCCGACCAACTACCTGGTTTTATAGTGGCAATTACTCCGGGCAGCTGCCGGACAGATGGTAAAAGAAGTAGGGGGTTTTGGGGACAATGACCGAAAAGGTCAATGACACCCCCCCCTTACCCCTTCTCCCCCCCTCCCCCCCCCGAAAAAATGGAGCCCCCCCCTTCCCCTACTCCTTCCCCCACTCCATTCCCCCACTTATGTGTTGAAACTGAACTAGACATGGCGGCCGCCATGGATAATTCTAACCTCAAACCTTAGTTTTGCATTTGTGAGCATGCGCCACCCCCACTCCTTTACCTTTCTTTTATATTTTTAAAACCGAACAGATGTCCAGGCAGCTGCCCCTACGGGCAGATGTTCGGGCAGGTGTTGGGGGCAGAGATGTTGAAATATTGGGGTGGAGATGGCGATAGCGTTGGCGGTTGGTTGAACTGAATTTGCGAATAAAGTAACTAGGGTTGAACTAAAAGTGCACATAAATTAAAAGTTAGTTGAAAAGTGAAATTTGACGGTGTTTAATAGTTGAACAAAATTAAAAGTTAGTTTAAAACTGAAATTGAAATTTATAAATGGGATCTGGAAAGTATGTCAAGGTCATCCAGAGTAAGTTTTAAAAAAGCCTACCCAACTGCCACCAGAAATAGTTCTAAGTTGAACTAGTTGGTGATAGTAGGATAGGTTGAAGTAACTTTTGAATTTTATTAGTGAACATACAATTAATGTGCAACAGCAGAGTTTAAACAAGTTGAACTTTTGTGATGAATTACAGAGTTGTAAATGCAAACACCGACGACGATGAGAAGGTAAATGCAGAGTCCCCAGATGATGTATTTGAAAAGTTTGAACAAATGTAACATTTCGAGTTGGTTTTCCTGTTCCATTTCCAATCGTTTAATTTCTAATTTCAATTTATCCTCTTCCATTCTAGTTACGAAGGGAACTTCATCCATCATATCCATCATGATTGTGTTAGTGTTTGAAATTTTAAAACAAGTGATGTTGATAGTTCAGAAGTCGAAGACGGAATGAGAAGTAAAAGGGAGAAATGTTAGTTAAATAAAGAAGTGGTGGGGGAAGGATGAATTACAAAGAAGTGGTGGGGGAAAGACGTTGCTCTTCATTATTACCATCAGTAGTGTCAGATGGTGCAGGAGTTAGATTTAGTAAACTGTCTTCGTCTAAACTTTCAACCTTATCACAAATAGGACAATCGTATGTTATTTCCAAATTCATTTTGATGGTTGTAAAATTATCTACAAGTTCTTGTAAAATATTAAAAATGTCTTGTAACTCTTCTTTAGAGTTTATTTCAAAACTAGAATTCATTCGGGCCAATGGAGAGTTGTTCATTGTTGGAGAGTCGGTGATGGAATGAGGATCGGCGCATAGGGAGGGGGCTTATATAATGGTGACCTTGAGCAGGCGTCTAGGGAGGGGGGGCTGTCTAGGGAGGGGGCTTTTATATGGGGAACCTTGAGCTTATGATTGAATAAAATGTTTAGTTCTTCTTCTTCGTCTTTTAATTCAATTATTTGAACCGAAGTAGTTGTTTCATCTTCTTCACTTGATGAAGAAAACAATTCACCAGGATTTAAATATTGAACTACAATTCTGAACCATCTTATAGGATATTCGTGAATGATAGAAAGTAAGTTTTGAAACAATTCTTCCATCTCCTCCCTGTCAGTTATTATATGTTCAAACTTGATAAATTTGTTTTCCATGTTGTTAGTTAGAGTGTTGGAAGTGGAATGATTTAATATTATATAAAAATTAGAACTAGTGGTGGGGGAAATCTCAAGGTCATCCAAATGAAGTTTTAAAAAAGAGTGTAAAACTGAAATTACACATTTGATGGTTCTACAGGATCGGAATACCAATCTGATCTGTATTTACATCTTTTTATCATATGTGTACAAAAATCATCTTGATGAGACTTGGTGCGTTGACAATGAGCAAGATCTAGAGGGTGAAATTTGAAACATCTTTGATGACAACATGTATAAAAATATCTTGATTTGTAAAATTTGAAAGTTCGCAATTCCGGTGGCGGTAGTTGTTTTGTTTTGCATTTACAATAACAAGATCCGAAGAATTCACATTTAGTACAAGCTAACCCATCCACCATCATTGGTCCTAAATCTGTACATTGTTGTTCACAACAGTAACGAGGTTTGTACTTGTATTTTTGCTCTTCCATGTTGATGCTGCGGAGTCCAGTGAAAGAATAAGAGTGTATAGTGTTGAATAGCGAGTTTCATGTTCTGTGAAAAGTGGTGGGGGTAATTTCAAGGTCATCCAAATGGAGTTTTAAAAAATTATACCTTACTAATGTAAGGAATGTTGATACTTAAGAAGTTTGTTTCTCTTTGTTCTCTTCAGACTTTTTATCTTTCTCAGCTTTAGCCATAGCACCTAGTTCTTCTATTGATAGCGGATGTACTTCAGGAAATTTTAAAATTAATTTAGCTTGGTATCCTTCTTTAGCTAATACATCTATATCTTTAGTCATTTGTTCAACAGTGTTGTAATCTTTTCCATAGATTTTTCCATCAAGTTGAATCATCATTCTGTACAACATTTTCTTAAATAGGTCTTGTCGTGGTGAGAGCTGAGAAGCAAATGATTATTTATTCAAGTATCACATCCTTTTTATTAACTCACATTCAACACGTGATTCTTTAGTTGTAGTTTTGTTTGTCAAAAGTTATTCAACATTGGTAATATTTTTGGAACTTGATGTTATGTTGACCAGTAGGCGATGAAGAAGTTGTAGGTTGTGTAGAAATAAATATTTCATCATCGCAATATTTTGTTTTAGTGAACATCCTTGTATTAGTAGCACTAACATCAACAGTTAAGTGATAACCACCGGTAAGTAAAACTCGCATTTCGTTGGTTAAATCTTCGAGTTGTTCAAAAGTTGTAATGGTGTTGGTATCGTAAGATGCACACTTGACTTTGACAGACATATTTAGTTTTTTATATTAAGCAATAGAGTGAGCGAGATGTGTACGGTACGAAAGGTAGTTGTAGACTGATGAACTTCACAAGTAGATTTCTGCTTTTATCATCACACAAAATTGGGTCAAGGTCATTCCGTGGAATTTTTAAAAAAGCAACATATTGTAATGTACAAAGACATTACAATATGTTGCTTTTTATTTTTTTGTTTTATATCATATTTTTTGAGAAACAATTACAAACAAATATTTACAATGTTATGTACAAACTAATCAATAGTAGGTGTTACATGAATTGTAAGTTCAGTAGAGTTATTTCCACTTGGTCCGTGCGAAACCAAATAGAGTGCGCCGGGTTGAACTACACGAAGATCTTCATTTTGAAGAAGTTGTACAAAACGTGTAGGTAGGAAGATTTGAAACTTCGGTTCGTCACCAACTGTATACGGTGCCTCGCTCAATGTGCAATTAATATCATCACCTACTGAAGTTTCCATTTTCTTGATCGTATGAATGATGTAATGTTTTTCTTCTTTTAGTTCAGAACATTTCTTCGTAGGTAGAATTGATGATTTAGAATGAGCGTTGAACTGATCGACCAAATTTTGAAGTAAGTTCTGCGATGCCATCTTGATGTTATTGTTAATTTTCTTGTAAATAAGAATGTCCGTTGGAGATGTTGTCTCTTCGAAGGTTCGAGTAATACTCATACTGCGTCATGGTAGCGCTCTCACTTTTATAATCGACACTACCCCCACCACTTTTTTGAAGGAAACTATTCAAGCGGTAGGCATTCTTTTTAGCGCACTGCGACCTTCGATGTTTAAAACTTTTTGATGAAATACAAAGTTCGTTGAAGTAGCATTGGAAATCTTTATCAATTATTGCATTAATCACTTCGTTGCTTGTAAATGATTGTATCCAATTTGCTTTTTCCAATCCTCTTGTGTAGATAATTTTAAACTCTTTGCAATAATGATTCATAATGTGCGGCATCATGTTATAATTAATGAAACCTACATCCCATCTTAAGTTGTGAAAATGTTTGTTCAACCATTTGTTTGTAACTTTCGCTTTAGTTGTTAGTCTATTAAATGGTACTGGAGGTTTGAACAAATAATGATAAACTACTGATGTGTTCATGTCCAAGATTACTAATTCTTTAATAATAAAATTACCATCATTTCCTCGGAAAGCTTGAAATTCAATTATACCTCTTTTAACTTCCATTATGTGTGGTGCATTAGAAAACGAAACCCGTTTATTCATGATGAAGTCTTATTAACAACTGACTTAAAAATTGAATGAGCCGACGTTTATAACAGACAGGATTGTTCTTCTTCTTTCACTTCTTGTGCCACTTCATCGATATTAAAATTGGTGTGATAGTTGTTTAATTGTCTCCACATTTCAACCTCTTGGGGTATTCTATTAAAGATTGACGTATCCACGGGACCGTATAAAATTGGAACAAAAGGTTGTTTGTCCAATGTATCAATTAGATAGTCTTTAATTATTGCACTTGAAAATATTAGTTGTTTCAAATATCTGGTGACGGGACCGGTAGTACAACTTAAAGTGTAAAATTCTTCTTTAGTAAAATATAATTTAACATTGTGGGTAGTTAAATCTCTGAAGCGAACAATTTGTCCTCCACGATGTTTTACTATATCAACTTCAATATTTGATTCCAATAAACTTAATCTTGTTCTTCTTCCAAATGTGTTGTTACTTAAATAGCACTCCAAAAGATGTAAATGTTTCATGAGAGATTCCCAAGTAGTTTCACTGAAAGTAACCATTTTGTTTCCATGATTTAAAATAACAATTGGTGAATAATCCATTGATTTTAAAATTCCAACTGATATACTTTTTGTCATGCATGAAGAAATTGGGTAGATAATCCGAAGAAATACTTCTGTTAAAATATTGGTTGTAATGTTAACTTCAACCTTCTTCCTTTTTACTTCTTTTTCAGTTTCTTCTTCTTCTCTCTTCTTATGTTTGTTAAACTTTAGGAACTCGTCCCTTTCTCGTTCAACTTGTTTTTCTATATCTGAACTATTATCATCCATTAGAGGTGTATTTTCTTCTCCGTTAGTAGAATTCATCTTGCGAATGATGTTTCCCATACGACGGTTGAAGATAGAATGAAGTTTCCACTAATTATTTTCTTGCTTTTATATTTTTCGTAAAATCCTTGAAATTTATACAATTACATAATTGTTTGTTTTCAACTTGTCTTTCACAAATAAAATTCTAACCTCAAAAATTGAAGCAGATAATTCTAACCTCAAAAATTTGCAGTCGTTGTACAATTCTTCTTAAAGTACATTCTTCACAATTCCGGTCAGCGGTGTGTAAGTAACTATTTTATCATGTAGAATTAGACAGTATGCCGAAGTTCCATCCGCTACTGGTTCTTCAAATTCCATTTCAATTTTTATATCCACACTTGATGATTTTACCGATTCATTTTGTTTTGAACAATCGATTACAATTATTGGAGCCTTGGAATAATACTGGTCAGGTGATAATAGTGGTGTATTAGTTTTTCCATAATATGACGATTGAAATCTTGCATACATATCGTATAAAATGGAAAAACGTTTTTTGCTGAACATGACATTCAAATTGTCATTGGGAAAGAATTGAGAGTTTAGGAAAACTTTACAATTCTTTATTTTACAGTGATCAAATTGACCAGCATTTGCAGTGATAACATCTTTTCGCTTAGTTTGAAAACCGAGTATTATGTACCTTGCTCGTTCCAAGTAAGTTGATGTCTTGACGGTCCATGTTTGTCGTTCTGTCTGAGGTAGTGTAGGGTATTCATGAAATTCCCAACTTCGGAATGGCATCACAATATCACGGTCAGATTTCAACTTTCTCAATAATAGGATTCTATGTTCATCAGCCAATCTTACATGAGGTACTCTCCAAACAACTTTATCCAACTGTAGTTGCCATTCCAGTTTATCTTCCGTAGTTGCAGGGTCTGCAAGTATCAAGTCCTTATTAGTTGAAGATCTGAGTAATACTAATTCTTGTTTGACATTTATTATTACCCGTTTGTAATCTTCAGCGAATCCCAAAAGCAATCGTAAAGGTACATGAAAATCAAAGTGACCGTTGGAAGCTGGTGTTATAGTGTCTTTATCGGGGGCAACCCATCCGGCGGTGACTATTGAATTCTTCTCATGTGGTGTTAATGATGTTAATCCTTTCAATGTCGTTGTTAAACCAACCTTTTTTGTTGAATCAACCGTCACCCCTGATATTTCATATCTTATTTCATCAAAAAGATATGCCATCGGGTTATTTATAAAAGGAACTGTTGAAGCAGTTTTTCCATCCAATTTTAATACCCGTCCTTCGATGTACAAGTAACTTTCACACGGTAAAGTGTAAATATCTTGTTGTTGAATGGGGATCCTTATTTCATCGTTATTGTTTAATTTTGATGAAGTGTAAGGGTTGTGCGTGTGATATTCCTTCTCCCATAGTGTTTCGTCGAACGTTGGTCCTTGAGATATATCCAGGATATCCATCGCTATTAAGTTTCAATCCAATCTTCTGTAGAAAACGAATGTTTTCCGATGTTAACTCTTCCAATGTCGAGGAGCTACTGAGCTCCCGACTGTTCCGTTGCGGTTTAAATGATAATCCCATGTTGACTTTTATGTTGCTGCTCTGATGTGTATCCGTATAGTAATTGTTTCTCCTCTAAAGTCAACACTATGACCGTCTTGATCCAATATGTTCAGTACGATGTCTGAAATGAAACTGGTGTTTAACGGTAGGTATATCAAGTTTTGTGGCTTCTCAACAATTTTAAAACCGGGAGCCACTGTTGGATAAAATGTATGTAAAATATGTTGATTAACTCCATCTCTATACGATCCGTGTATAATGTTGCACGTGACATCGATACTATTTACTTTCAATATTGTTACAGTTGAATCACCTGAATGAGTAGTTCCAGGAGTTAAGATTTTCTTTTTTGTATCTGTAAATCCAAGTAAACTGCCAATTGACTGTTCCAAGCTGACATCAATATAATATTTTGAAGTTATTTCTGCTTTTAAAGTATTATTGTTTCCTTTAACGGTGATATTGTCTTCTCCGAGTTGTTTCTGTAATAATTGGTTTATATCATCAATTTCATAAGCTCCAGTAGGAAATGTAATTATTTTCAATTCTGAGTATTTTCCTGCAGCATCCTTAGTTTCATAATAATGTAGTAAATTGTTCTTCCCTTTCGTAACATTGGGAATTGAGTTGTAGGTAGTCAAATCAAGTAATGCCGCTTCCCATAATCGTTCCTTGGATAGACGCAATGCTGGGAACAGCGTACTTTTCAATGTGGATGAATTTCCACTCAATGACACTGTATACGATGACATCTTAAAGCTGACTGACACTTTTCGCTAGAAACTCCAAACATAAATGCCCACATATTTCAGTATTGTTAGGTTGTTCTCTTTTGTAATTGTAAAAAATGTTTTTTGAGTTTCGAAAATAATGTTGAAGTTCTTTTGGCGGTGGTAGATTGCCAAAACTGTCAAAGTAGTAAACGGTTTGTCCGAGCTTTTTATAGCATACCCAATGAGTACCTGGACCATAGGTGGAATCCAAATTTACTATTCCAGTTTCATTTTTCCATATTTTAGTTGGTAATGCATCTTTCATAAAAACTCCTCGAAAGAATGGTATTTTCAAACATTTTACATAATCATTTAACTGATGATTTGTTAAGGCTTTATTTGGAATTATCAATTGATTCTTCTTATTTAGTACACACGGTATGGTCTTAGGTATAAACCTGCTCCGTTTTTTACCATTTGCCAAACAGAAGTCTTCTTTACACTTGCTTTATGAGTTCTACGACGTCCTTTTTTAATGTTTCCACCTCTTTTGGGAGTGCCTCTCTTTGCAGGTCTTCCTCTGCGACGTTTTCCACCACCTAACTTTGCTTTCGTCTTCATGGCTGTAGTTACTGCCCAAGCCGATGCTTTTTCTGCAATACTTGCGTCACTTGATTTTACTCTTTGCCAAGCTTTTTCCGCTAGAATTTTATCTGCTATTGATCTATTTGTTGAATCTTTATACTTTGAATATGCTATATCGTGTTCTTTGCAAGCTTGATCTAATTTATTAATTCCAGGATCTCCTCTTGCTAAACGTTTTGCCAACTTAGTTCCAGGTCCACAATATTGATAACCTCCGGGCAGATGTAATTCGTATGGTAAAGCGTCTATCGCTCGATTCACAACAGTACCAATTGGAATCCGTCTGAGCAGGGATAATGCAGCTGATGTTAAACCACGTCCTCTCTTGCCGCTGTCTTGACGACGACTGAGCGATATGGTCTTCATTATGCTGTTTTATGTAACCAACGTCTTCACTCTATGAAATACTTTATGATAATGAATCCTTTTTTGTATATTCCATACTTAAATATTCATAAGTTTTACTAGTATCTATCAATGATTTCATCTTTAATCCATTGGTTTCTCTGAGAATCTTCGATTTTGTTGTGTTTCATCGATGTTTTTATTAAATGATTATGCATATCAATAACTACATTACCTACAAGATTCATTACATACTCTACATTAGTAGCATCTTTGTAATTTGTTGGATTATCAAGATTTGTGATACGTTTACCATTACATGTATACACAGATGGATCGTTATTAGAGGTTGCTATAACTTGATTAATAGTAGCAACATCATTCTGAGCTATTCCTGCTGATATGTTAGATATTCTTCTATTTTTTCCATCATATAAGTTATTTATTTTATCTAAAACTATAGTTTGTTTCACAACAACACAATCATTATCATCTTTACCAGATTTTACATGGGTTAATCGTCTACCTCCACATATAAAGTTAACACCAGTAGCTGATAGTTGTGGCACTTGTGTTAAAATAACAGCATCATGTTCTTCCGTGCCTAAACTTATATTTGACAATCTTTTATTTTTTCCATCCCACTTGTCATTTTTTAGTTGTAGTAAGGTAAACTTTTCACTTCCTTGCATAAACTCATCACCTTTCTTTGACACTACCTGATTTTGTTTAACAAAAGCGGATGTTCCTTTCTTCAAGCTTTCATTCATTTGTCTCAAGGTAGCAGCATCCGATGGAGTTGAACCATCTTTCAGATTGGACAACACTTTTCCATGACAATCAATAACAGCATCATTATATAAAATACAATTATCTTTAATATATTTTATATTAACACCATCACTTTCTTCTTTAGGATATCCAATATCGTTTATAGTATATTTATAAAAAGAAAATCCATCCTTTTTCTTTTCTGGTATTACAGAGTGCAAATAACACTTATTGATTGTATCTGTATCATCAGTTGGATCTGCCACATTAGTTATTTTATAATTTAAAGCATTGTACATTTTTCCACTTTTAGTCTTTTGCAACAGTAAAGCGTAATCCATCGCAGATAGCAAATAGCCTTTATTAACATCTCCATTGTTGACTGGTTTTGCAACATTAATAACCCTGTGAGATTTTGCATCATACAGTTGGTTGTTGTCAAGTTTTAAACTTGTAGATGTTTCCTCCTTCACTGTTTTTAAATTTGTTGCATCTCCATCTTCTTCTGGATCTCTAACAAACTTTAAACGTTTATTATTTATGTTATAGTCACCTTCGGGTGTTTGTGGTAATCCACTTCTTTTTCTGTTTTCTCCGACTTGCACTCCTAACGCGGAGTATCGTCCGAACTTGTCGACGCTCATGTTAGAACTGACACATTATACACCTGCAACTCTTATATATCCGCGGACAATTATACAATTATTCCGCGATTCCTGAGTTCGTCAATCAGAGCTACCCATTCATTATTTAAACCTGTATGACCAGCTTCCATGGCTTCATGCAATAGTCTCATTCTATCAACCAATTTATTAATGTCGTTGTAGTAAATCACATTTGTATTGTATAGATTTTTCATCAATCCTTTACCAGATGTTGAAGTATCTCCTTTACTCTTTTTACCATGTTGTTCAAGAAGTGATAAATCTATAAGTGATAAAGATTTTCTTTTCAGTGGTTGTCTCACCGCTGGTGCAGTACGTAATGTTGGCAATTTTCGTGGAGGAAACAACTTTTTTATAACGATGTTATATTTTGTTGCACGTGAACGATTAATCATTCCATCCTTTAAGTAGTTTCTTTTATGAGCGTTAGTATTTTGTAGAATCTCCTTAAAAACACTTAAATCTTTGGATGAATATCTTAGTGGTATGTTTTTAAAAATTAATTCATATAATCCTTTTGTTCCTTTATATCTATGCTCACCAATAATGATGTAATCGTCTTGTGTTATTTCAAGCTTTGAATCGCCAATCTTCAATTCATTCCCATCAATTCTTGCTCCGTATACGTGTGATCTACTCAAATTCGGGTTTGATTTTATGTCATGTAGCATTTTCATTATATATTTTCTTCCAAGAGGTCCATGTTGTAATATATCGCTACTCAATTGAGTTAAATTTGGAATAGATTGTTCAGCTTCAGGTATTGGCTGTTCTTCTTCCTTTTCAACAATTGGTTCTTCTTCTTCTTTTGTTTCTTCTTGCTCACTAGCACTTGTATATGAATCATCATCTTCTTCTTTTTTTAATGCTTGTACTTCTTGTTTAGAAACTGGTAGTAAAACATCTCCTTCATAACGAGGTTTACCAATAGTTTCTGATATCTGTTTTAAAGGTTCCGTAATAGGTTTAAATGTAGTCTCTAGAAATTCTTCTCTTTCACTTAAACCCATCCTCAATGCACGATTCTTCATCCTAATAGAATCACTGAGTGATTTTATTTCTTTCAATAGTTTTTCTTGATTCACCATGTTTACACTGTGAAGTTCAACGTGTAACTAGATGTAGCATAGGTAGTTCAACGCATAAATACAAATTTATCCAACCCTATACGATATCTACCATTTTTAATATCTTCTTCCTTCATAATAACGAGAAAGCTATATTTCTCATTCCATGCTTTGCCACACATCTCTTTAAATTTTTCAAATGACATATCCGCATTTACATGATCATTATATATATGCTTTAAATTTGTTTCATCTTGCTTGAAGATGATCAACATATTTGCATTGTCTCTTATAAGTTGTTTTGAATTTTACTGTATGTTTGACCAATGTAAATGCTATCAATATTATGATGTCTTCCCATAGCAAAATAATTCCTTATTGTGTCATGATTTTCACAAGAAACATCGTCAAATATAAAAATAGAAAATGGTTTTGCTTCATTTGGTTGCATAATTGTTTCACTGGCATTAAACTTGTAAAAATTCACTTCAGGTACACTTGCAAGTACTTTATCCAATAATTGATATTTTGGTTGTTGCAATGATTTTGAAAAAATGTATATATTATTAAAACGCAATCCTTTAGGATTAGTTATAAGGTTAAAAACAACATTAGTTTTTCCACAATTTGAAGGACCAGTTATTAGACATCTTATCGTATTTGGTAGTAATTCACCATGTTTTCCATGATTTAACTTATCATTGTCAACTGTCAATTCATCAATGTTATTGATATTAAATCGGTCTTTTTGTTGTACAATCTCCATCTTGTATAAAGGTTAAACACACAATGAGCTATTAAACAACTATACTAAGTCTTTTGAAGGAATCCAAGAGTCTTCACTTTTATCAAACCCTAACCACCGGACTTTAACCATATCCTTTTTCCTTTGTAAAATCTTCTCGACAAGATATACATCACCAACTGTTGATTTCAACAATTCGTGTCCGTAGAATCCACCTTGAAGTAATTCACCCTTGTTATCCTTTAATAAATAGGTTTCAGGTATAGTTGGTTGCACTTTATAAATTGTAAATACTTCATTAGTCCAATTTGGTAGATATCTTTTACTAAATACACCTTTGTATTTGCTTATACGAACTTTATCGTTGACCTTGAACTTCTTTGGTTGCAATTTTTCCAATTTCGGTGTTGTATTATTTTTAATGCGTTGTAATACAATTTTCGCATTAGCACTGTTTACTTGGATAGGTTTCATTCCAATGGTACGATGATATTTGTTGTTATACTGTTTTATAAGTTGTGGTAATATGTCATACCACACGTATGATCCTCGTTTTGAAAATTGTTTATACATCGCACCTTTCAATGTTCTATTGAATCTTTCAATTATTGAAGCTTTAACTTCAGAATTTGTAGAATAATGATTTATTTGATATTTCTTCATCAAAGCTCTAAAGTCTTTATTAAAATATTCTTTTCCATCATCGGTCTGTAGATGTTTAATTTTAAATTTATTTCTTTGTATTGTGGTTTCCATAGCTTTTGTAACACTTTTACCAGTGTTATCCTTCAATGGTAAAGCGTCAGCTATTTTAGTAAAACAGTCTATAATTGTTAAAATATATTTAAATCCTTTGTTTAATTTACTGTGCGGTATCATTTCAATGAGATCAGCTTGATAAAGATCATTCATTCCTTTAATGATTGTACTTCTTCTTGGAAATCTTCTTCTTGCTGGTTTATGTAGTTCATTTACAATCTTGTCCTTCACACTTTCCATCTTCAGATGTTGCTTGTACACCACTTGTAAAAATACTGATGCATAGAATAGTTTAATCTCATTTATATAGTTTGAATATAGGTCAAGGCCATTTCATATTAGTGTAAAAAAGAGGGAACATGGCATTGGGCTTGCCATGTCCCCTCTTCTTTACGGAAAGGAAAAAAAGGAAGAAGGAGAGGACGAAGAATAGGTTTACTGGTCGATAGGGTTCAGGGAGTAGTGGCCGAATGGTAAAGTATTAATTTTATCTTCTAAAATATGGCGCTTGTCATCTTTGTAGCTTAATGCCCACTTTGTTTGTTTGACACTAAAAAGTTGATGATTATAACTTCTAATAGTGTTGAACGTTGCAGTTGTTTCAACATTTTCAAACAAACATCTTTTATAATGTTCAAACTGTACGTTCTTCTTCAGAAAAGAAGTTTTTATTCCTTTGGCCTTCTTCGTGACTTGATGTTCGTTCTTCTCGTTTATGTACAGTTGAAACGAATACAGTTTGGACATTAATGCTACAATTTCCATCATCGGCACACCATTTGTTTCATCTTTAAATTTTCCTAATACTTTCTTGTTTCTGTCATAGTCGTAATTTGGATGATCCTTAGGATAATCGGAAAAGTCGAAATCATCTTTATATATAAAGGTGCGTAGATCTTCATACATGTCATTTGTTTTAATCCAGTAAATTAGTGCATCCGTATCCATATATGCAATACCAATGTTCTCTCTTCCATAATAGTTAACCATCTTCTTATAATGAAACTCGTACATATGTGTTTTTGAAATATCCAAGATTGACATTCCAAGATACAAAGGACGATCCATTTCAACTGACTTCTTGTTCATGGAAATAACGACTAGATTTTCATTAATAATTACAGATGAACCAAAGTTTGGTTGTTGCACTAATTTCTGTAATTTTACTGGATCAGTTACCAATTTTATATCCTTATGTTTCCTTTTGTTTTCCAAAGTCTTGCCAAATATTGCGTTGTTCATTAGTTTAAAAAAATCTTTTTGAAAACTTGATGTAGCAGCAGCTCTTCTTCTTGTGTTGTTGTCTATGTACGGTTTTAACCAACAAGATTGAGAAAATTGTAGTACTCGATTAATTTTTGTAATTCTCAATCCTAAGTCTAAAGCCTGTTGTATCATCCAGTAGTGTCCGACATACCGAGACTTGTTGGTTAAAGTCATCAATAATTTTGACCATCTTCCAGTAGGGGAAATTTCAGTCTTTGGAAGAAGTGGTAAATCATAATGATGATCGTGAAGATGTTCAGGATATTCAAAATCGACGTCAAAAATGTAACCAGTTTCACCATACTTCGGTATATCCATTATGTTTCCAATTGATTCTGGGTCTATCCATTTGAAATTATCATATGGAAGGGGATTCGACATTGCCCATCCGTATAAGTTATTTGCATCGAAATAACCCAGGAATGTTGTTGGTTTTGATGCATCATAATCGGGCAGATACTTGTTGTTCGCCTTGAAGTGTCGTGTAACACTTTGCGTCAATCCCCCTCGAACTCCTGACTCTAACATCATAACCATATCTATATCAGTAAGAAGTTGAATTTTACAATTTGTTTCTTTTAACATAGCTTGCCATGCTAATCCAGGTGAAGTGTACGAATGCAGAGGGTCCAATCCATATGCTGCAAAACATGTATTTCTAAATTCTTCCATTATATCACATAATAAAGTTACATCTAATTTAACATAAAAATCTGAATATTCTCCCAATGTTGTAAATCCTAATTCATTCCATACTTTACATGCATGATCATAATCCTCTTGAGATATGTCCATGTTGTATAGTTTACTTTTGAATTCTTCTTTTGGCGGAAGTGATGTTTCATTAAATTTTTCTAAACTGTCTATATAATCATATGGGAAAACACCTTTCCGAAGTACAAGATCCAGTTTGTCGTTACCTACAATCTTCTTTGTTTCAATAAAATCTTTCTTCCTTAAATTTTCAGAAAGTTTAGACAAACTCGATGGCATAAATCGGTAGGAGTCTAAGAATCTTAATTTGACATTTCCAACTGTTTTAGAGAAACTTATAAATTTTTCTGAAGTTTCAGCCAACACATCTATTGAACCATTGTCTCTTCCTAATTCAGGTATTATAAAATGAGCATCATACCCACTGAGGTTATGCAGAACCACAGGAATAAATAGTGGTAAACGATAGCTCAAATTGCATTTATTACAAGCAGCACCCCTGTAATAACCTGTAAGGTGGTCATGATCTTTAACTTTATAATTGTCAATGGTAAATTCATTTTTACATAAGAAACAGTGAGTTGCATTTTCATGTTGAATTTCCTCTTCTTCCTCCATCGGTTTCATTGGTACGATATTCGTATATAATCTTTGTACATTTTCAGCTATTAAATATAAATGGTTAAGAAATATTGTTTCCACATTTTCACCACGATATACTAAAGGTTCTGAAGTTAATCCATATTGGTTTAAATGTTCTTCTGATAATGTTGATTTAACCATTAAACAAAAACTATTTGGTTTGTGCATTTGATATTTGACACTTTTTCTAGCTTCACAATTTTCATCTTCTATAGGAATTAGTGTTGATTCAAAGTCCGCATATACAACTATAGGGATACGGTATTGATGATGAACCTTTTGAAATGTAACAAATGCTCTGTTTTCCGAAGGTAAATTAATCTTTGCTTCATAATTATTGTTACATAGTCTTTTGTGCTCTTGTAACCATTCTCTTCCTTCTCTTCCTTCTCGTTGAAAATTAAAACATCTCTTACAAATCAACTTTTTGTTTCTATTTTTTGAAAGTTGCTTGTTAACAAGAGAGTCAAATTTCTTTATGTACACATAGTGAGACACATCTCCTCGCGTAAGTAGTAGTAAATCCGTATGATCTGGTAGCTCTTCTTTCGCAATACGTAAAGGATACACTTTGTTTGAACTATCTAATGCAAAAACATTGATAGACGTACCGGGATTTTTCTTCTCAAATTTTGATATATTTTTCAGTGATACAGGATAAGTGATTCCTTGGAAATTGTATCTAAATCTTTGATTTTCATATTCTTGGTCAGGTCTATTCGCATGATGTGGTACAAATTTAGCTGTCATTGCATAACGAAAACATTCATTGTCTTCATTTTTAACATTAACACAAGATTTTGTATTTTCAATTATTTTTGGTAAAGGAATGTAACTAGATCCCATTAGTCCATATCCATGTTTATGAACTCTTATATCTAATACTTCAATACTTGTAAGACTCCATCCGGATCCTCTTCCTTCGTGTTCCTGAATTTTTGTTAATATTTCTTCTATACAGTTTTCTACTATTGAATCAATGTTTGAACTTTCCATAATGGTTCGGTTTTTTGTTATGAATCCTCTTGGTGATAATTCTTCTTGTACATTTATAAACATAGCTTCTAGTAGTAAACCAAATTTAAGAAAGTTCATTCTTTTCAATTCTTCTTTTAAAGTTTTACTTACGATTGGTTTTGCTTCTCTAATAAATTCTTCTAGCTTCAAGTTTTCATTTTGAATCTTATGATGCATTACTACTTTACCGGGTAATGCAAATACTTGTAGATTCGGTAAAGTAGTTGAAGATGTTGCAGTTATTTCATCTTGTTCATCTTGTTCTTCTTGTTCTTCTTGTTCTTCTTGTTGTTCTTGTTGTTCTTGTTCTTGTTCTTGTTCTTGTTCTTGTTCTTGTTTTTCTTCTGGGTTGTTGTGAATTAGTTCTTTATGACAGTCTAATAGAATTTCATCGTGAAACGATTCCGAACATTTATCGCAACAATACATGTTGAGGTGTTTACTCTTCGAAATTTCACCAAGAAATGAAATGGGCTCTCATGTTCCTCCTTTTATAACGGTTCCCCCACCACTATTTCATCTTCTTCACTATCCAAGGAAATCAAACGTTTTGAACAAAAATATTAACCTTCTACAAACTAATTGTTCATTCGTGTTCTTTATTCCCATTGGAGTTTTAGTATATACTTCTTTATATTCGAGCTTTAACGAACTTTCCCCCACCCAACTAATTCTAGTTACTTTTAGGTGGAAATGGCTAGAGCACAGACACTTGGTTGAACTAAATTTGCGCATAAATTAACTATAGTTGAACTAAAAATTCGCATAAATTAAAAGTTAGTTCAAAACTAAAATTCGACAGTGTTAAAAAAAACTCTAACAGTTAAACAAAAATAAATGTTAGTTTAAAACTGAAATTCAACAGTGTTAACCAAATTCTAACAGTCGAACAAATAGGTCAAGGTAATCCAATTTAACGCGAGAACGAGGAATAGAGCACTAAGTGGCATGTTAGTCCATTACCACAAAGTGATCTATTCCTCGCTCTCTATTCTACATCTACTTTTTTAGCTTTACTTATTTATATTAAAAGGTTCAAATTTTACTATGTAGAATGTCCATTCTTGCTTTTCAATTCTTCGATTGTTTTTAGCAATTGTAACAATTATTCGTTAGTTTTCACCAAAGTCTTTATTTTGCTACATCCAATTTCAATAGAAGGTATTATAAGTTGTAATTTTATAAGTTCAATCTTTTCTTTCTTGCGAATTTCTCTCTTTATTATGTTGTTCCTTATTTTTGCTGAAGATTTAAACTCCATGTTGTTTCTGCTAAAGCCACAATAATAAAAGTCTCTTCAAACAACCTGCATTTATACACATTCCCCCACCATTTTATAATCCCCACTCCTTTTCCCCTTCTTTATAGGATTTGAAAGGGATAGGGTGTAGGGTGGGGGAAGGGTAATTTTGTTATTACACTAGTTGTGCAAGAAAATAGCCGCCAGTGTCCACACCTTGTTCATAGCACTCCATCATAGATTGTGCCCACTGCAACATGCGGTCTCTGTCATTTGGTGTGACAAGGAAAGAATGACTATCACCATACAATATAAAAGAGTCAATTCGTACATAACATCCTGAGTCCAACCATTTATTAGCTTCAGCCATAAACTTTTCTATTGTATCAAATGGAAATTGTGGATCAATTGCTATGACTTTACGTACTTCACTAAGTTCAACAGTATAATCATCATCGTCCTCATCATCTTCACTTTCACTGTCGTTACTTAAAGTGTCTTCAGATTGTTCAAAAACATCAGAAATTTTGGAAAAATTGAAATTTTCATTCAGATGAGGAGGCATTTTGAAGCAAGAAATATTGTAAACAGCAGAGACGAAACGACAAGAGCGGCGTGTAGAAGAAAAATGAAGGGGTGACCAACGCTCGCTCCGCTTTTATAATAGTATGCAAATGAGGGGTAGGAGCTGACCGTGACCAGTCATCGACCCAAAGGAGTGGGGGGAAGTACTTTTCTTACTACTTGGATGGAAGTAGGTTAGTAGGTCACGAGACTTAGAGTGTTAAAAGATAATGGGGGAGAAACACAACGCTATAACGCATTGTGTTTCTCCCCCATTATTTTTTAAGCAACAATTTGGAAAAAACTAAGTGAATTTACTGTTTACGCCCCCACCTTGTAATACGATCCTTTTTATCCCTGAGGAGAAAGTCTTGAGAATCTAAATTGTTAAATTTCTTCTCTTTACACAAATTCTCACAAACTCTAATTTTATATTTTAAGCCGTTACATTTTGCCAAAATGTGTTGGTGGTCAACAACACTTAGAAAAAAATATTTCAAACCTTTCTTAAGCCTCTCTCCTCTGACGGATATTATTTCAGGATCGTCTTCAACGGTGGGGGTTTCTGTCAGTTGTGGTCCAGAAAGATGTTTCACGACATGTACACGGCAAAAACTTTCGTTTTTAACACATTTCCTCCCACAAGCTGATCCTTTCTTAATTCCCCTGGTAAGCACTTCAGGGCAAGTAGTGGGACGGCTAAATGCCCTACGACGCTCTTCTTGTAATAATTGAAATTGCTCTGAAGGAGCAGGCTTAGGAGCAGGTTTGGGAGTATGCTTATTGGATTTAGTTTTATGATAGGTGTGGTCTTCAGGCATAGTAAGTGGTGGGGTAGGAGGCAATGGTGACAGTGGAATGACAGGTGTACTAAGACGATGAAGCAAAGTTTCAAATGAAGGGGTATTAGGACGGGGAGCTGGCTTCTGTGGTGGCGGCATGATGGTTGATGGCGGTGTGGAGTCGTTTGAAAGCGAAGTAGAAGGCGAAGGCGGTGAAAAAATGCTTCGAATTATAGAAGTCTTGGTAGGCGGAAGAATAGTGCCAGAAGTTGAAGGTTGGGATCCAAGTTGCTTCTTGTACCAGTCAGGAGGATTTTTCAGACGAAGAGTTTTCTTAGGTGCAGTAACAGCCGTAGTAGAAGTTGAAGTAGAAGTAGAAGTTGAAGTAGAAGTTGTAGTTGGCAGAGATGACATGGTTGTGGCTCCAAGTTCGCAGCGTAACGTCTGGAATCAGAATGAAATGTTAGCCGCAGTCGGTGCGTCTTTTATAACAATATGCAAATGAGAGGGGTAGCAGCTGGCCGAGACTGATTATTAACCTGGGAGGTGGGAGAAAAGGGGAAAGAGAAGGTATTTATTTCAAATAATTCGCATAACTTTTGACTAAAATAAGATAACCACATTCTTCTTTTACCAAAATGTTTGTTTTACATAGACCTTTTCAATGATGTATCGCTTGTTCAAATCCGTCAATCCGTTATCAAGTTATAGCCATTTTAATTTTTCAGGTCATGACCGGTCATTCACCCGGAGTAGTGGGGGAAGGAGTGGGGGTGTAGGAGTGGGGAGAAGGAGGGGGGGGCTCCATTTTTTCGGGGGGGAGGAGGGTTTGCCCGGGGGGGGGTTGCCCGGGGGGGTGCTCCATTTTTTCGGCGGGGGGGGGGTCATTGACCTTTCCGAAAGTGGGTCAAGGTCATTCAAGATTTATAATGATCCAAGGTGATGGGAACAGTAATACTGTTCCCACCACCCTGTTTGCCTAACGGTTCCCACTCCCAACCCACTAGTTACGTTCTGCGAGGGAGGTCCCTGGACCGTCCGGGTCTACCGTAACGGTCCTGTCCGGGTCTACCGTAACCATTAATTTAAAGGGAAACTGGAACAGCTAATGCAGAAACGCAACTCTAACACCCACCCAAGCTAATCCCACCCATTATATTCCTAAACAAAATGCAAAAACCTAGTCCGCTTACCTACAATTTGCGGATGTCCCACCCCTTCTAAGTGAAGTTCAATGGAACTTCTGAATTTACAATTAATCTACCCCCTAACATCTAGCTGTAAGGCAAAACAACATTAATTAGTAGTACCAACACTTAAAACTAACAACACATCATTATTAAAAAACCAAATAATTCAACACAACCAAATACCATCATTATTCTTAAAATTAATACACCTTAATGCTAAACACCTCTTAAAATTAATACACCTTAATGCTAAACACCTCTTAAAATTAATACACCTTAATGCTAAACACCTCTTAAAATTAATACACCTTAATGCTAAACCCAACTTATAACTAACATCGCAATGCGCAAATTATTTCTTAAATACAACTTAAAACTAAACACACACACACACACACACACACATACCACATTGCATTAAAAAACGCAACATAGTAGAAGAAGTTCAAATATATATAGGCCTACTATATATTTGAAACCTCTTGCTGAGTCGCCAACAACCTTTCGCTATGAAAGTTTGTTGACGACTGACGCTAAGATCAGGCTCGTATCGCTCCTCGGATTCTCGAGTAGTGGGGGAAGTTGTTTCACTCCAGTACAGTGTTCAATCCAGTCCAGTTCGCAGCAGTGTAAAACGAAGGTGAAGGAGTGGGGAGCAGCATATGCACTGCAACGCAAAACCAAGGTTTGAGGTTAGAATTTTCCATGTGTAGTAGCGCTAAAGTGAGTAATACAGGACTAGGCGCATGCGCAATAGCATAGTCATTCTTCCGATCCAAAGTACTTGTTGCATGCGCAGCAGGTTTGAGGTTAGAATTATCCATGGCAGCTGCCATGTTTAGTCTGGTTTCACCACATAGAGTCAGCAACCGGTGGTGACCGGTCATTGGCCTAGAAGGAGTAGGGAAAGGTGGTGACCGGCCATTGACCCAGAGGAGTGGGGGAAGGAGTGGGGGAAGGGGGGGCTCCATTTTTCGGGGGGGAGGGGGGGGAGGGGGGGGTAAGGGGGGGGTGTCATTGACCTTTTCGGTCATTGTCCCCAAAACCCCCTACTTCTTTTACCATCTGTCCGGCAGCTGCCCGGAGTAATTGCCACTATAAAACCAGGTAGTTGGTCGGCATCTGACAGCATTTGGCTAGGGTTATTACTGCCTCTATAAAAGCGGATAGTTTATCGCGTCACAAACATTCATTACCTTGCATCCTCGCAGTGATCACCTCTCCTTAGTTTTACTTTATGACTACTTCGTTACTTCTAACATGCAATTTAGCATTCATCAGCATGTGGCTTCCTAGCCACTTCATTAAATGAGTCTAGTTAATTCTAACCTCAAATATTACTACTATATTGTTCTGTTTCAATATCCTTTACACTTCATTTTATACCTCAGTCTTCTTTTAACTTCTGAATGTAACACATTAGCTATAATGGTTGCACAATGTTTAAGGTTAAAACTTTTGCGAACACAACATATATTACGAAGTACTTCTAAATCTTCAATTTCAAAGTGTGAAACTAATTTAAATAGAGTTAGGAAGAAATACAGTTTTAACCCGTTATATTCTTCTACAACTTCGCAGGTTAACGTTGACGATAGTATTATTCACGACATTTTACGTTCTATGTTATGCTTCCACAACTTTGAACTTATTACTCCTATCGACTGTGTTCAACAGGTTTTCCTATTTTACTCCCACCATTCCTTATATAAATGCGCTCACCGCAATTCCTACTTCATTATCCTCTATTCTCTTCAGCTAAGCTAGGATTTGAGGTTAGAATTATCCATGGCGGCCGCCATGTCTAGTTCAGTTTCACCACATAGAGTCGGCGACCGGTTATTGGTCTAAAGGAGTGGGGGAAGGGGTGGTGGGGGAAGGTTGCCATTTTATAAGCCCTCTCCCTAGGCGGCGCTTCTCATTCGATCGCCAACTTTCAAACGATAAACACCTCTCCCATGGCACGAATCAATTATCCCGCTATCACCAACTACTTCAACTTAAAACTATTTCTGGTCATAGTTGGATAGAATTTTTAAAAACTTACTCTGGATGACCTTGACATATTTTCCACATCCCAGTTATAAGTTTGAATTTCAATTTTAAACTAACTCTTAATTTTTGTTCAACTGTTAGAGTTTCGTTAACACCGACAAATTTCAATTTTGAACTAACTTTTAATTTATGCTCACTTTTAGTTCAACCCCACTTTATGCGCAAATTCACTTCACCCTAACGCCAACACTATCGCCATCTCCACCCCAACCTATATGGCATAACATATAACTACAGCATCTAATATATACCCTCTAACCCCCACCGGAAGCTATATGGCATGGCAGCTGGCGCCAGCTGCCCGGGCAACTGCTCCCGGGCAGCTGCTACTTCCGGTCTATGTGTAACCAAACCACACTACTCACACATGCATGTCATCCATGCATGAACGACCTCGACCGACATCACCTGAGTCTTGCGGAGGACATCCATCATAAACAGGAACTACTGCTACTGCATACAGTATATGAGTCAAGCGATTTCTTGCTTAGGTTTTTGTAACTGCCTTAATGATAGGCGTAGAGTGGAAAAAGTCTTATTTTTTGTGGGGGGGGCACGAAAATTTCTTTAAAGTACCGTACTGAAGTTTTATATTTTCCTATTCAACTTTCGAAAAGTTAGGGGGAACGTGAATCTTGAACCTCCTCGACTATGGCCTTTAAAATTATTTCTTATTCATGATTTTTAAGAATCTAAATTTTTTAATTGAAGTCAGTCTCTATTTAGGGGTAGCGGAATTCTACCCCCAGGAAAAGTACCCCCATGAAAAAACGCTACGTCATTTTGACGTCACGAGGGGCGGAGCTTAAAGTGGCATGGAGTTTTGGCTCGCGGCCGGAAAAGTACCCCCAGTTTTATAAATACATTATTATTTAATTTGGTCGCTCTAAATTAACATTATAGCAAACCAAACACCAGCCGGATTTCTACCCCCGGAATTCTACCCCCGGAATACTACCCCCATCAAAACTACCCCCAGCAAAACTACCCCCAGCAAAACTACCCCCAATGGACCAGACCCGGAATACTATCCCCGGAATTCTACCCCCAGCAAAACTACCCCCAACAAAACTACCCCCGGAATTCTACCCCCGGAATTCTACCCCCAGCAAAACTACCCCCAGTGGACTAGACCGGGAATCCTACACCCGCGAAAGTACTTCCACGTACACAATTCCTTAAGTATTTAACAATTGTTATTTTATGCACGTGTTCTGGTATTTAAAACATTTCTATTATAAAATAATAGAAATGTTAAGTTTATATTAATACAAACTTGCCCTTCGGGTGATCTCGTTCTCTACCCTCACTTACCGTCAAGTTCTATAATAGGCCTATGCTTTAGTTTTATATAACCAATCTTTCCTCAATCCTTTACAGGCTTTTAGCGGTATGGTTTTATTGACATCAAATAAAATATATACATTACCGTACCATGATATACTTTGATATTAGGCTTATAATTTTCAGTACCTGGGAGCCAAGCATTAGCTCGGTAAACTTAAACAGTAATATTTTTGATAGTAATATAATTTACAGACAGCCCGGTGCAAAGAGGCTTATTTCTTGTTCAAGACGAGATCGTTCGCTCTTGCTAGAATTCTCAGAGTTGAGGGAGTCAAAAACAAAGCAGCGTTACCAATTCTACCCTTCCAGGTAGCAAGCCAGGCTTCCATTTGGAATTCCGTTGGCAAGTAATGCGAATCGAAGAAATGAAACTGAACCTTTATTTGAAAGTAAATATCTGAAGGTTTCCTATCCATATGAAAGTGTTATTCAAGATCTGAAATATGTGTGATTTTCACTTTTTAATCATTTGCATTACCAGTAGCGGCATAGTTCCACAAATTGAAAAAGATTTTACATTATATTAGCATAAACTATTCCGATTATACTTCATTCTATATTCATTGTGCATAAGGATCACAGGCTTAGGTCCCACCGGCGTGACTTATTTCAATAGTGATTTCCCTTACGGGTAATCCGCTGAAGTGTCATTAGATGACAAAATGGAAAGCGAAATCGTTAATTCTTAATCTTTTAGGCTGGGGTGCCCATCCCCCCCCCCCCCCCCAAAGGTGATGGCGCATTCCCCCCCAAAAACATATACCATTCCACCACCCAAAGTGGAAACCTGATTGAAAATACTGTATTTATTTTAGCTAAGCATAGAATCATAATTCGCATATTTAAGAAAATGGAGATAGGGGTTTTTGCCTATGAATTCATGCACACTTCCACTACAAACATTTTGTATTTTTAAAAATCAAAGATTCTCCGTCTTTTTTGTTGTTAAATTTAAATTGATAATTTTATTATTTATAGTTCTGGGGATATTTAGCTATGAAAATTTAAAATTACGGTTATTTTGTAACAGTAAAAGTTCGAAATGTCTAAATTTGTCTGAGTATACGGCACTTGTTTGCTATACATAAGCCACTCTTTTTTTACTGTTTGCATCTTTAGGGTTTTTTGAGCTAAGGTCATAAAAACGCATCATTTGAAAGAACACTATTTACTGAACATTGTGTAAGAATTTCACGTGTCTATGAGTTACGGTTTTCGAGTTCTGCTTGCTTAAAGTCAGCCACGTCATTGATGATCGCGGCAAACGCATCTACCGTTCACGGCCTCGTCATCGAGCCAGCTACACATACTCAGCCAAGTTTACAGCGCGCTGCAGCGGTTAGAGTATATTTGTTATTGATAAAAATCAGAAATACTTACAAAACTTATTTATAGTTAAAATAACACAGCTAATCACTATGCAAATAGTGTGTGTAACGTGAAGTCGAGTAATTAATTGTAGTATAGTAACTTAACTGGTGACAAGACCGCCGCGTGCCACAATTAATACAGTGACATGGTGGAATTTAAGCGAGCAGAACTCAAAAACCAAAAACTTAAAAACGTGACATTTTTACCTAATTTTCAGTAAAGAGTCTGCTTGCAATTTATATATTTTTTAAGATCTCAGTTCATGAAAACATAAAAAATAGCTGGTTTATGTACAACAAACAGCCGAATATATGTATTAAAATATGTAACAGTTGTGTCAAGCTTTAATTCCGTAGCACGAATCGATTAAAATGTATAATTGATTCATTAATAAAGAAAACATATAGACAGACAAACTGAAAAATAATAGAGATATTGGGCATGTAAGACTAGTATTGTATGTACCGTATTTGCTTGTTCTTACCCTCTTAAGAATGTTCTTTAAGGCATGAATTTAAGTTTCATAATTGGTTTAAGACATCTATTTTTTCAGGATATATAGGCCCACGTGGTAAGTGAAATAAAAACATCATACTGAAAAACAGTTTGGAGTAAATTCACTTGCTGGCTAGCTAGTTAATTTTTTTATCAAGTAGGCCTAATAAAAATTAAATTATGTAAAATAATAATTTAGGCTATTATAATGACACTTTGAGACTAACTATTGAACCAAGGAACCTAAAGCTTCTCTCAAACTGCAAACAAAGTTTGGTTTAGTAACAACTAAGATTTTAAAAGTAGTTAATGAATGTTATTTTGTTAGATTTAAGACTTGATTTTAAGTTTGTGTTTATAAGTTCACGGCACCTCATCACAAATGATATTGTAAAAATTTGTAAGCTAGTAATAATCATAAGTTCATTCATTCGACGACCGTCATGAACACCGTTGTGGCCTTAGAGGCTACGTTGTTTAGGACTTCCCAGTGTCGATTTTGCCTATTGCGTTACTCAGAGACGATATAGGTCTATAGGCCTACTCTCGCTGAGCCGTTTGTAATATCAGTTCTCTTAATGACGATTCTTTGACAGAAAAGGCTAAAAGCCTGTAAAGGATTGAGGAAAGATTGGTTATATAAAACTAAAGCATAGGCCTATTATAAAACTTGACGGCGAGTGAGGGTAAAGAACGAGATCACCCGAAGGGCAAGTTTGTATTAATATAAACTTAACATTTCTATTATTTTATAATAGAAATGTTTTAAATACCAGAACACGTGCATAAAATAACAATTGTTAAATACTTAAGGAATTGTGTACTTGGAAGTACTTTTGCGGGTGTAGGATTCCCGGTCTAGTCCATTGGGTGTAGTTTTGCTGGGGGTAGAATTCCGGGGGTAGAATTCCGGGGGTAGAATTCCGGGGGTAGTTTTCCGGGGGTAGTATTCCGGGTCTGGTCCATTGGGGGTAGTTTTGCTGGGGGTAGTTTTGCTGGGGGTAGTATTCCGGGGGTAGAATTCCGGGAGTAGTTTTCCACCCTAGTAAACTTACAAAATATGGCTTAAATTGTTAATTATAGAAATAAATTATAAAAGTGCGTAACCAATGATTGAAGTAGAGTATAATGTATTCTCTTCAAAAGTTCGCGGCCGGAAAACTACCCCCATACCTGTGACGTCAAAATGACGTAGCGTTTTTTCATGGGGGTACTTTTCCTGGGGGTAGAATTCCGGCGCCCCTCTATTTAATACATCACAGCAACACTCGGGTGTCTAGTGTCTGGTGACGAGAGCTCATCTTTTGACATCGCACGCGTGGGGTTCAAATATGAATGATATAATGACAGTATCGCAGCCACGTGGCCATTGTACTGCATCCGGCGCCGACACCGAGCCCAACAATGGACCGCTTAAAAAAGTCACCCCGCCGCCGCCGCGCCGCCCGCCGAGCGTCGGAACCGATCACTCGGAGAGTCTCCTCGATGAAAACAGCGCATGGTAATGACGTCAGAGAGCTACTTCCGGATCCTGGGCCCAACTGGCCGTGAAGGCGGTGTTCCGGTGGGGGAGGAGCGCGCATTGTTGATACTTCATTGTTGCGCTCTTTATTTCCGGTCGATTATAAGCGCCTATCTATTGTGCGATAAGTAGGCGAAATAGAGCTGCTCCTGCTGTACAGTTGCGAATGTTCAAATTTTAAGAGGAGATCGGGGTTAAAATGCGTTCCATGTTCCATATGAGGGAACAAAATGTGTTGTCATGTTTTGAATTATTTTGAACATTAGATATTTGAACAGTTTTTGTCACATAGAGCTTATAATAAAGTTTGGTTAAAAGTAATTAACATTAAGTTGCTGTAGTTTAGATAGATATAAGCTTAAAATTGCCAAGCCAAGTTCCAGAGCAAAGCAGTTTTAAACAGCAAATGACTATAGAGATTTCAAAAGTGGTATGTCTAGTCAATGTTTACTATTTTCCACTGAATTAACTTGTTATTTTGTGTGCACAATGCACACGGAGTTCTCTCATTTAATAATGCCAATTTTAAGAATACATTTAATTGCATTAATGCATTGTTTTAAGAAATATAATCTCTGTAAAAATATGATATCTTTGTTAACACATTACAATTACTAATGTATTTAATAAAATTAAAAGAAAAAAAGCTGAATATAGTAAGGAACAAATTAGCAATCATCAGGTCTTCTGTATTTGATCAGGTCATCAAATACATTCATCTGTATTTGATGAGCACGGTGGAAGTATTTGAGTTTGCAATAGAAAAATTATTCTATACTTATTTTTAAGTAATGCTGATACTAAGTATATCATATAAAATACAAAATAAACAACCCCTTGCATTAGTCTGTATACAACCCGCCTAATACCGGCCGGGATTGTCTAAGACACTTTCGTGTGTTGTCTATTTTACGTAGAACACAATAAACAATAAATTTTGTAATCAGTCTACTTACAATCATAATAGTAAATATAAAAATAATAATTTTACCCCCCCCCCCCCCCCGACAAATTTTCACATTGCATAGGGAAAAAAAGTAGATTTAAAGTTTTGGTATTTATTTACAATTTAAATACACTTAAACACTTTGTGGGAAGACCATGCTAGGTTAACTTATACAATTTTGAAGTAAAAATCTTATAGTTACATTCATTGAAAATTCGTGCCCAATACAGTTTTTATCTTTCCAAGACGAGCTATTTCGCTTAGCTCATCTTTTAAGAGCTTTCTCATATGAGTGATCTGGTGGGAATGTACTAAATTTAAATACACTTAAACACTTTGTGGGAAGACCATGCTAGGTTAACTTATACAATTTTGAAGTAAAAATCTTATAGTTACATTCATTGAAATTTCGTGCCCAATACAGTTTTTATCTTTCCAAGACGAGCTATTTCGCTTAGCTCATCTTTTAAGAGCTTTCTCATATGAGTGATCTGGTGGGAATGTACTAAGTGAAACTGCAAAGTGGATTTTACTTATGGTAATCAGATAATTTTATATTCTGGTTGCAAACGTTTTTTTTAGTTCTAGTCAGAACAAAGTTACTTGCAAAGTTCAATTCAATTTATTGCCAATACAACATGTTCTTAGTTGGTAGCAATGTACATAACACATAAAATGTTGTCTAAACATAAATTATAAAATAATAATAATATCTAAAAACAATTAAAATAAACAGTACAAACCTAGTCTAACTTTTAAATCGGTTCATTTTTATTTATTTATTTTTATAGATGATTTTTATTTGATTGGGTAGAATTTTTTTACGTGGTCCATAAATAAAAAAAAAACATCCATTTTCGTTGCTGTAAAATAATTGAGAAATTAGAAAAGATTTGAATTTATTCTTGAAAGGGCGTACATTTTTTGTTTGTTTTATATTTTCCGGTAAAAGATAAAAAATTTAGCACCGGCATGAGATGGTAAATTTTGATGAATGTTAATTCTAAGCTGTTCAGGCCTAAATAAATTATTAAATCTGGTATTATAATTATGGATTTCACTTCCTTTCTGTATTTTGCATATATATCGAGCAAAAAGAATTGTTTCTAAAATATAAATGCAGGGAACTGTGAGTAGTTGCATGCCTTTGAAAATGTCTTTTAGGATTTATTTTGTTTTAATTTGAAGATGATCCGTAAAGCTTTTTTTGGAAGAGTGAATAACCTTTTTAAATGTATTTCAGCACAATTACCCCATATTACTATTCCATAAGATAAGTGGAATAGTATATAGGAATATACTATATATATAGTATATAGTATATAGTATAATAGGAATAGCTTATAAGAGTATATATAAGCCCGTAGTAAGCCGTTAATAGAACTTTGTCATCAAAATATTTAGCCAGATGTCTGAGAACATAAATGCTTGATGCCACTCTAGAGGATACATAGTCTATGTGATAAATCCAAGTTAACGCTCTTTCAAGATGTATTCCCAAGAATTTTACACAATCAACCTCCTCTAATTGATAATCATCTATAAATACATTTGGTCCATGATTAACCGATATGCAAGCAGAAAAAAATGAATAATTTGATTTCTGAAGATTTACCTTAAGATGAATTTCAGAGAAAAATTGATCACATGTATTTAAATTGTTAAATAAATCTATTTCTAAACAGTTTTTACTGTAATGGGTTGTACTTAAAGTTGTATCATCGGCAAACTGTGTTAAATGGCTAAATTCTATTGATGATTCACAACTATTAACATAGAGTAAAAATAAAATGGGTCCAAGGATTGATCCTTAGGACACTATATTTAAGTTCAATGGAATCTGATAATACGCCATTTATATCAACATGTTGCTTTCTATTGTGGAGATAAGAGTCAAGCCACTTATAGGGTATACCTCTCATTCCTATATCATTTAATATGACTAAAAGTATGTCATGCTTGACACAGTCAAATGCCTTCGATAGGTTTATAAACACTCCAACAGTTGTGTTGCGTTTTTCCAAACCGTCTACAACAAAATTCATTAAATCAACAATTGCATCAATTGTTGATTTTCCTTGTAAAAAGCCAAAGTGTTCGTCGGATATTGTATTTTTATTCATGAGAAAATCTAGTAATCTATTCAAAAAGAGTTTTTCGTAAATTTTACTGAAGGCTGAAAAAATTGACTGGTCTGTAATTGGTTGCTGCAAGTGGATCTCCTTTTTTGAACACAGGGACCACTCGAGCAGTTTTTAGTAGTTGTGGAAAGACACCTTCAAAAAAGGTTTAATTTAAATACACTTAATAAAAGTTTTAGAATTGTTAGAGCTATTTTTAAGATCAGCCTGCATACGTTAAAACTTTACTCGTATTAGAGCTTTGCATTAAAAATTATAGTAAT
Organism: Neoaliturus tenellus; assembly: GCA_030545055.2. Taxonomy (NCBI): domain Eukaryota; kingdom Metazoa; phylum Arthropoda; class Insecta; order Hemiptera; family Cicadellidae; genus Neoaliturus; species Neoaliturus tenellus. The sequence goes on from CM061531.1 coordinate 115,426,392, forward strand.
TGATTAATAATTAATAAAGTAAACTTAGAATTCCCATGAATTACAGTTTTTAATGAACGTGTTTGAAGTTTATTCAGGCTACGAATAGCATTTTGTACTTCTCGAGCTGTGAAAATCGTTATCAATTCATCATTTGGACTGAAACTAAAAAAAAAACTATTTTGTCTTATTTATTTGACCTACTTATAGGGTATGGCTTCTACAATGGAGTGCCAGAGCTCAAGAAATGACGTCCATGTATCGGAGAGCTTCCAATATGAACAATCTGTTCCACCCAAGAAACTTCCTTCTCTCCAACGTCCCTTCAACAACTCATATCAAAGTCATGACTACATTTAACTAACAATTAAAGTTTTCCACTGCTGCACCGGTTCTTTTCAAATTGCGTGATTCATCCTTTTTTATTGTCTGCATTTTCGACCACAAAGCCTGCCAGTTGTCGCAGCAGGGGGTATGCAGAGCAGATCCATGACTCATCTCTCTATATCTGGGGGGGGGGGGGGGCGATTTCACACTGACTTGGCCGCTACTTGGAGCAGAAGCCCCCCTCCCCCCACACCATCGGGTCCAATTACGCCAGACGTGTACGACGTAATTGGGAGTACGTCAAAGCAGCGGCATTCCGGAGACGGGGCGCCGAGTGGTGATATGTTATCACGTGGTAAATGAGTCTATGATGGAAAACTGGTGCAATCTGGACCATCTACCTGTAACAGATAAGATAAAAAACTTAACAAGAGAATCTTCAAACCAAAATAATTTAAATAAAACTTAAAAAGATAACTCAGCACACTTTTTGCCTCTCAGTGTGGGTAAACTATTCTTTGGCCTTTGGGCCTCTTCTAGATTCCGGTTCACATTTAATAATCCACTTTTTAGAGCAGTTGTTATCCATTAGAATAACGCTAATCGAGTAAGTTCATACCTATGGTTGCACTTGGAGTCGGGCAGTTGAGGGGAAATGGAAACTAGATGAAATCGAGCCAATGCTTATACCAATGGATATAGTGTAATCCAGAACTGCAGAGAAAAAAATAAACAAAAGAAGGGATGTTTCACTCCTTTGATGTTTCAAAATTCCGCTTTTCATTCAGGCCGGGGACGTAATTCATATGATGTCCATAAGAGTAACATGCACCAGCTATTTCTTGCTATCATAGGCTAGTAACGTATTGGGTATAAAAAATACTTGGTTTTACACGCTAATGAGATGGACCTTGTCTATTGCACATTAAAACAGTTTTCCCCAGTCCTGGTGTAATCTGGATTTGAACTTATCATACCCAGTTATATCGTGTCTCAAATAAGAACTTTCCTTTCGGTGCTTAGCACAATTATGATTATGACTATTGACTGTGTCCGTATTCCGGAGTCTTTGCAATCGTTATTCTCATCAGAAACTTATCTCAGTTTTTTAGTGAGTTTATGTTCAGCTAAAATTTTTGAAGTGTCACTAATTTATTATTAGTATGACGCTATTTATCAATTTTTCAATGCATTGTCAGAACAAAGATACTATACCATTTCACGTCCATTGTTCAACCCCATCTTAAACAACCCTGACTACACATCCCCCTGCGAGCGACGAAGGCGTAAAAAATCGCTCGAGCATCTGCATATCGGAAGTCATGCATTTTGGGTGCGCATTCGACGGTGACAAGTATTAAAATTCATTGCCCGCCCGGAGGCCGAGGGGTTATGATGCACGGGGGGGGGGGAGAATATGTTGTCATTAGTCATTTCGGGGCGATCATTATAGCTTTATAACGGCCATGTTAGGCAACATAGTTAGCGAGCATTGTGCTGAAGGGGTTTATTAGTCTCCCAGGGCGACGAAGGCTTGTTATGTGCGGTTGTTACGCGACCGCGGCGACTGTAGAAATGACTCGTGAAGGGGTAAATTGGAATAATGTTTGACAATGGAGTGACTCATGGTCAAGAGCGCGGTTTGAGATGAAGCGAATTCCTGTTGGGGCTTTGTGGTTGAAATACGAATAAAACCAAAATAGCATTTGATTGGTTTTGTAAAAAAATCCTCGATCTAATTGAGAGCTATTTTATAAAAATAATAAATACGACCAACAAGAGTAATGAAATCGCATTCTGGGATGGATTTTATAATTTTAAACATGTTTTTAATAGATAATTGCAAGTTAATAGTCCACAAAATTTATATTGTTATGAAAAACGTTTTTACAAAATAAGAAAATTTTAAAATGGCTTAAATAGTCTAAACGTTGGTCATTAAATATTGTGATTGGTGTAATTTTTATAAGATATATCTAAGCCTAATCTCATGTAACCAAGATAATGTTAAGGTCTTTATTAAGGACACGTCCAGTAAACAGTCAGTGCAAAACAATTGAAGCTGATCGACGAAGTAAAAACCTCATAGGATTAATTTTTATTAGAAATCTGCGAATTCTTATACATTTGTAGATGATTTACGTTTATTATATAAATTATTTGATCAAAATTAGGCTTACAATAATCCGGATTTTAAAAAGAATCTGTAACTATTCCAATTATTTCTTCGGCCCAAAGCAAAGTGTAGTCTCATTTTGGAAATGTTCTTCCCAGGGTTAGCATCAAGGGATTATCTTTATGAGTACGAAAGGTCCACCACAGGTGGTCCCCAAATAAAATATCATAGCCGGGACGTTGAATGAAACAGAAGAAGCCACCTGTCACAACCGGACGAAACGGAAAACCGAACTCCCAAGACTTGGAACACCGATATTGAAACTTTCTCAAACGGACGAATGAGCGACCCCGAAGAATGGCCGAGGCAGATGGGCCTAATGGGAGGATTGTCTGAGGGATAGGATTGGCCTTTGTGGCCGATAATCCCGCAACCCTTCCACTCCCATAGATTCCCACAGTAACCGCCTCGCGTCAGTGGCGCCACCAGACAGCGGCGGCGGCGGCGGGAAACGCGGAGAAAAAGAAGGGGGCCTAGGATGCTGCCTTGGCACACGCCTTGTGGGATGCGGTAAATGGGCTGTTAGTTAAAAAAATGCGACTTTCAGGGAGTTAAAAACTATAAAAAGCACAATTGCGTTGCATTTTTAGTTTCTCCACCTGAACGAAATTTGTGAAATTAAAAAAATGAAATTTAATTTTACCTTGATTTGTGGCTTTCGAAATAGTGTCAATGTAGTTAAATATGTAACGCTCTTCACTGTGTAATCTTGATACGATAAAGAATGGAATTTCAATAGAAAAGTTCAATCTCCTTCTTTTTAGCATTGCATTCTTTAGTTAAAAATTCAAACACAAATAAGTTTACAGTTTGCGTATAAACTTTTAATTTCGTTGCAACGATTCGTGCCAATTTGTAAATTGTCGTCGATAATGCAATTAAAAGTGAACAATTTACTTCACTCAGTCTACTTATGTACAAACTAAGAATTCAAATATAAAATCATGCTTCCTCATTAAAAATTAGTTTGTACGTAACACTAAAACATTTTTCTGTCGCATTATTCATGAGATTTTTTCGTTTTAGGTAGTCAGAAATAGACAATAACACATAAATCAATTATATTATAACAATACGAAATCCCTCCACCATAAAATATTTACTGATATTGTTTTATAAAGCAAAACCTCCAATATTTCCAAGAAATGGGTTTATATTCGTTTGTTTAGTGCAGAATAACTGGACAGAGACAGAGCAGCGTTTTCCTTGCTCACTTCACGGTCCACCTACTGGACTGCTGCTGCCGTTGATAATAATGTCGCCTGTGCTTTTCTCTTTACCTCTCTTGCTCGCTTGCAAAACAGGTACTTATCTTCTAAGTAAATTTATATTTTTGAATTATTTTCATGTTATTAAAGTGATTGCCACAGTGGTATTTTTTGTCTTAATATTAAGGTGTTTAGGATCACGTCGTAACTACCAGATAAATTAAATTTATTCGACTTTGTACAGATTCTTTTACCTCTTTAAGGCCTCATTATTAAGCCACATAGAATCATGGCTAGAGAGTTAAAGATAAACTGGTGGGTGTATGTAAGTTCTTTCTTGTTACTGTAAATTAATTGTAATTTTTTCTTTTAGTGAGTGCCTATTTGAACTCCACAGTAACTTTCATGGCAAAAAGGTAACTTCTCCTACTTTATGGAAAATTTCAAATAATGATTTTTTAGTTTTATCCATAAATTTAATTTCTAAACTATTTCAAATAAAAATAAAACTTTCTCTAACGAGGTTATAACGTGAAATTTCATCCGATGAAAGAGTATCAATTACAATACTAGATATTTATTTTTAAATTAAGATTCACGTTAATGCAAGGTAATCAAATGATTGAAACTCCAGTAAGAGTTACAAACAAATGTCTCATTGGTTGAATCGTTCACCAACGAGGCAGAAGCGATGCGAAAATGAGCAAAGAGTCTTGAAACATTTGCGTCCTGCTCGCTTGTCGCTAAGTTGATTGTAACGCACAGCTTTTAGCCCCGTATTACCCTTGGTTAAAGCCCTTAACAGGATTACAAATTGAAAAGGTTTAAAACAATCCTTCCCCCCTCACCCCGCCCGCCGTAAGCCTGCTTTTGAAACTTCCCCCGCATGTCAGACACTGTCGGACGCAACTCTCGGCCCGTGCCCGCCTCGCCTCGCCTCGCCTCGCCTCGCCTCGCCTCGCCCCGCCTCGCCTCGCACGAGCCAACAGTGACGAATGACAATGACAAGATGATAATGAAAAGATCACACTACTATTGATTCCAATAAATTCAAGAGAATGGAATAATTTAGGATCAAAATGAAGATTAAAACATTCTGCTGGTTTATTTAACGATTTTAATTCTTCTTCATAAAATTTACATTAAATTTCTTTAATGATTTTAAATTGATGTTCTAAATAATTTTAATTCAAAATAATATTTAAGTTCAATAATTGCAATTTATGCAACAATTGTATCATTATTATATGAAGGATTTTAAGCCACTAGTGAGATGTAAACGATACATTGATAAACGGGTTTTTAAACATTTACAGCAAACGCAAATAGCAAGCTGATTTCCGGACTTAAGACTCATCTTCATCTTTGGGCAAGTAGCGCAGTCGGCAATGTTTATGGCAAAACATGTCATATTATTTCCCACGATTTCCGAGGCCATTTTTCAATCGATTTTCTTTAAATTTTGACACTGTTGAGTTAAATAGTTATATTAGGTCCCCCACACCTTTAAAGTTTGAAAATGTGTAAATACTACTCTCATTACGTCAAAAATTAACCAAATTTTCCTTACTTTTAAAATTGTTTCTACTAATACAGTTTTTACTGATGATACTAAGGGGACCGAGCTTATGCTCGGTAAAATCATCAACGGCCATTCTTCTTTATAAATAAAGCTCGTTCGCTCCACTCGGTCGCACTCCTTCTCTTTTTAAACGAGCTCGTTCGCTTCGCTCACTTGCCAGGCCAGTGGGTTATACACCTTGGTATAAATTTGTTGAACCACAGGTTAAATATGTAACACACATGTTTATATCTACGATTTTAATCCTTATGAAGATTATCATGTATGAATAACCTAAATCTAACCTTATTATAAAAAAATATAATTGCTGATAAATATTGAAAAAAAAACCTACCGAAAAAGGGGAATGCGGAAGTATGTTTTCAGTAATTTTACAGTGGTGTACAATATGACTTAAAAACAACTCCATGAATAGGCTACACTCCAACAATATTTCAAAACATCAACATTATTTTTCCCGAGTGTTCCTTCTCTACATAAAAATCAAAATTTGTATTTCAGTAATTTTTTACCCTATAATTCATGGATGTTATCTAGATGAGTACCAATTCGTCTCATGAAAAATGTGTTTAAATGACAGAAACGTGCGTCCTTTGGTGGCTAGTGTCTTTGAAAAAATATTAAATTACGCACGAGTGCCGGTCAATCGCCGGCGCCGAATGCAAAATGGCTACAGCGTTTAAATTGCATACTGCCGTCCTGGCAGGGGCGCAATATATGGCACATGCCATATATCGGACAATGTGATGCAAGTCGAATAATTTAATACATTTATTATACAAAATGACAGAATATTTTAAGTTTTCCAGTTTCACACTAATCAGAATCTTTGTTTAAGAAAACCAAAAGTAATTTATATTAGTAATTTGTTTATAGGAAGGCGAAATATCAGAATCCATTTTATGTCCGCAATACAGTAGTCAAACTTTCGAAAAGTAATAGTTTTAAGTGACTGGACAGTTTGCCGCGATATTCATGTCGACATTTTTGTAGCTTTTATCTTATCTGTCTTGGACAGCAGATAATGGTTCGTCGGCCGCGACCCGCTACGGCCGCTACTGACCTCCCTCAACAAAGATAACGAATCATTACTCATCTTCCTGAGCAAAAATTATGAACTTAACCTACCTTAATGTCTATATATTACTTAGTTCTGGGTTAACATTGACTCTGCTTGT